>CM077555.1:21355818-21955818 GCA_039657385.1 Citrus x changshan-huyou | reverse complement strand
GCATTAATACGGATTATTTAGCCCATGATGCATGTTGATACGGATCCAGATACCCAAGTACGTTATTTCAATAGATTTCTCTTCAATTTACTCTCGCCATTGCAATTCCAATTTTAGAATTTATTCTCGCCATTTTAATTTAAAGTTTAGCATATTCCAAATCATTTCTACCACAAATCCAATCATCCATTTCCAAAATTAATTCTACACAAAATTAAAATCCACCTCCTCGTGGGATCGACACTCGTCACCATTGATCTATACTACAATAGATTCGTGCGCTTGCGAGTACATTAAAATTTGCACAACAGTTATGTTGGAGAATTAACACATAAAACACACAAAAAACACACTATTTTATTTCTTCAACAACACTCCTCACCAATTACAACTCTTATTTTTCACTCTCTACACCTTAGAGATTTTGCTACTTCACTTGATGTTTAAACCAAAGGGGAGAGGGGGTATTTATACATGAAACAAACTAATCACAACCATTCATTTATTCAACTAATACACAAATCCTCACCATCCATTAAAACCTACCACTCGCCTACTTCACCAACCACACCTACCACACCTAACACAAATAATTCAAACTTCACCAACCATACCTACTCATGGAATCTTCCATGAGTTGGGCTTGAATTTATTCATCTTGGATCAAGTTTATGATCCAACACCCCCCCTTAAACTTGATCCTGTGACACCAAGCAAACTTCTGAATCTTACAAAGTCTTCTTGCTTGAGTGGCTTAGTGAAGATATCAGCTACTTGATCTTGTGATTTTACATATTTGATTTGCACTTCTTTTCTTGCAATACACTCTCTTATAAAATGATAGCGAGTGTCTATGTGTTTACTTCGATCATGAAAGACTGGATTCTTGGATAGGGCAATTGCTGATTTGTTATCAACACAAATCTCGGTTGGCTCTTCTTGTGCCAAACTCAACTCCTTCAGCAAATTTCTGAGCCAAATTGCATGACAAACACTTGATGTGGCAGCTACATATTCAGCTTCACAGGTGGATAGCGTGACAATTGGTTGCTTCTTTGACATCCATGTGAAAGCAGTATCTCCCATGAAGAACACAAATCCTGTGGTGCTCTTTCGATCATCTACATCTCCACCCCAATCGCTATCGCTATATCCAACAAGCTTGTAGTCATTAGAAAATGAGTATAGCAAGCCGAAATTAGTTGTACCTTTGATGTAGCGAAGGATTCTTTTTGCAGCTTTAAAATGGGTGGTCTTTGGATTCTCCATGTATCGGCTCACAAGTCCAACAGCATAAAGGATATCTGGTCTTGTGCATGTCAAATAACGTAGGCTTCCAACCAAACTTTTAAAGAATGTCGCCTTCATCATATTTGGATAACTTGACTCCGCATTCCACTGGCGTGCTTATAGGCTTGCAATCATTCATCTTGAACCTTTTGAGAATCTCCTTTGCATAGCTTTCTTGGGAGATAAATATGCCTTCTTCCTTTTGCTTGACTTCAATGCCGAGGTAATATGCCATCAGTCCGATGTCAGTCATCTCGAACTCTTTGATCATCACTCTCTTGAACTCTTCAAACAAGCTTGGATTACTTCCAGTGAAGATGAGATCATCCACATACAGGCACACAATCAAAATATCTCCATCTTTTTCTTTGACATAGAGAGCATGTTCATATGGGCACTTAGTGAAGCCTTTCTCTTGAAAATACTTGTCAATTCTGCTATTCCATGCCCTTGGTGCTTGCTTTAACCCGTAGAGAGCTTTCTTCAATCTCAAAACTTGGTCTTCATGTCCTTTCACCACATAGCCTAATGGTTGTTCGATGTAAACTTCTTCTTCAAGGAATCCATTCAAGAAAGCAGACTTCACATCCATTTGAAAAATCTTCCATTTGTTCTGAGCAGCCAAAGAAATAATAAGTCTAATAGTTTCAAATTGAGCTACAGGAGCAAATACCTCGTCATAGTCTATGCCAGCCTTTTGACTATAGCCTTTTGCAACTAGCCTCGCCTTGTGCCTTTCAATTTCTCCCTTCGCATTTCTTTTCGTTTTATACACCCATTTGACACCGATCGCCTTGTGACCTTTTGGAAGAGTAGTAAGCTCCCAAGTATCATTCTTCACAATGGCTTTGATTTCTTCATCCATTGCAATTCTCCACTTCTCATCTAGTGTAGCTTCTTGGAAGTTGACTGGCTCACAATCAGCAAAGAGGCAAAAAAGAGTGAGATTATCATGTCTCTCAGTTACCTCATAGAGATCTTGAAGACTCCTTGTACGTTCTTCGATTCTTTCATTTAAGAAAGACGGCGGTGAATCTCCGCATGCAGTTGATGCTGGTGAGATAGGTGGAGTAGCAAGCTCTTGTTGTTCGTCTACTTGTTTTATCTGTGTATGATCATCTTCTTCAATGGGAAAGAAGTTGAAGTCATCCACACCAGAGCCAAAATCCCATTCTCCTTCTTCATCAAAAATTACATCTCGACTGATCACGATCTTCCCGTTGTTTGGATTGTAAAGCTTGTATCATTTGGAGTTGTTGTCGTAGCTGATGAAGATGAACTTCTCACTTTTGTCATCCAGCTTGGCTCTACTTTCGTCTAGTACATGTACATGGGCAATGCTTCCGAAAACTCTTAGATGGGTGATGCCGGGTTTTCTTCCACTCCAAGCTTCTTGTGGCGTCTTGCCCCACACGCTTCTTGTTGGAGATCGATTGGATAAGTAGACTGCACATGCAACTGCTTCAGCCCAAAATTCTTTAGGTAGCCTCTTACTCTTAAGCATGCTTCTTGCCATGTCGAGGATGGTTTTGTTCTTCCTTTCTGCAACACCATTTTGTTGGGGGGATCTTGGAACTGTCAAAGGGCGTCGAATTCCATTTGCTTCACAAAACTCTAAAAATTCTTTGGAAGTGAACTCTCCACCTCGATCAGATCTCATGGCTTTAATTTGGCATCCACTTTCTTTTTCAACTGCAGCTTTAAACTTCTTGAAAGCTTCAAAGACTTCTGATTTTTGCTTCAAAAAATACACCCAAGTTTTTCTTGAAAAATCATCTATGAAGAGAAGGAAGTAGTTACTTTTACCAAGGGAGTTTGGCTTGAATGGACCGCACACATCAGTATGAATAAGCTCGAGTGGCTTCTGAGCTCTTGAGTTTGACTCCTTTGGAAAGCTCTTTCTGAACTGCTTGCCAAGTAAACATCCTTCACAAAGTTGATCAGGGTGATTGATGTATGGTAAGCCTTTCACCATGTTCTTCTTAGATAGTAGCTCCAGTCCTCCAAAGTTGAGATGCCCATATCGAAGATGCCAAGTCCATGATTGATCTTTGTGACAGGCTTTGAGACATTTTGCAACATCATTTTGAATATTTAATGGAAACATTCTATTCTTTGACATTTTCACCTTTGTAATTAGATTTCCTTTATCATCTCTTAGGAAAAGACTATAATCTTTTAAGTGAATATCATAGCCTTTTTCTAAAAGTTGACCTAAACTAAGAATGTTGCTTTTCATATTGGGCACATAGTAAACATTCGAAATTATTTGGTGACTACCATCTTTTGCACGAAAAAGAATGTTACCTCTACCCTTCACTGGTACTTTTGAATCATCTCCAAAAGCAACACTGCCATTCACAGATTCACTTAGCTGCACGAACATGCTTTTGTTCCCACTCATATGATTGCTAGCACCTGTGTCAAGATACCATGTATTTTCTTGACCCCCACTTGTGTCATTGCGTGCTAGTAAAAGTGTGTCATCTTCACCATTTTTCTCTTCAGCATAGTTCACTCTCTCCTCAATTCTAGTGCTTGGAGCTCTGCATTCTGAAGCATAATGCCCAAACTTTTGACAATTATAGCACTGTACTTGAGATTTGTCATACCTCGATCTTGGATTGCCTCTGCCTCGTCCTCTGCTTGAGCTTTCTCCTTTGGCATAATTGGAGTTGTTATTGAAATTCCAACCTCGGCCATGACCACGACCTCTACCTCGTCCTCGACCTCGACCTCTACCTCGGACATAGTGTCTTCTCTCGTTGTCGGAGCTTTCTTCTCTTTTCTTTGGATTGACTTCCATCTTGAGAAGTTGTTCTTCGATTCCCTGCTTCTTTTTTTGTTTCTCTTCATAGGCTTGTAACCTTCCTTGAAGTTGCTCGATCGTCATATCTTCCAGATCTCTTGTTTCTTCAATTGTCACAACAATATGGTCAAACTTCGAGTCTACTGATCGAAGTATCTTTTCAATGATCCTTACCTCTTTTAACTCCTCGCCATTTCTTTTTAACTCATTGGAAACGGTCACAACCCGAGTAAAGTAGTCAGAAATTGACTCTGATACCTTCATGTGTAAGGACTCAAATTCTCCTCATAATGTTTGGAGACGAACCTTCTTTACTTGCTCCGCTCCTTTGTAAGAGGTCTCTAGTTTCTCCCATGCTTCTTTTGAGGAGGTTGTACCAGCAATCTTTTCAAACGCATCTTCATCTAATGATTGAAAGATGAGATACTTTGCTTTATTCTCTTTCTTCTTCAAGTCTTTTAAATTCTCCTTCTGCGCCGCAGTTAAAGTGGCTTCATTTTCTGGCACAATAAAGCCTTTCTCCACGACATCCCATACGTCATGTGCACCCAATAGAGCTTTCATTTTAATACTCCAATTGTCAAACTTACTTCCCTTTAATTGTGGAACTTGAAATGACATCATACCACCGTTTGCCATAACTCACAAATTGAGTGAGAATTTGGAGATTCTGAAAGCACAGATGGATCCGGCACGTCGAAAAACCTTGGGAAGGACTCGAGTCAACTTTCGGTCAACGGTCAACGTCGGTCAACGGTCAACACCGGCTTGGTAGTCTTGGTTCGGTCCGGATTGGTTCAGCTCGAGTTGGCTCGGTTCGACTTGATTCGGTTCAGCTCGGCTCGGCTTGGTTCAGTTCGGCTCAGCTTGGTTCAATTCGGTGAGTCAGCTGCAGGACAGAAAACTTCCGGCGGCAAGTGTGGGCGCGTCCGGTCTCGGATCGGGATGATTTTTGCGGCGTCACGTTCCTCTCGTCGAGATCTTCGATTTGATATGCTATATGACTATATATAGCATCAAGCACTAGCTCTGATACCACTTTGTTGGAGAATTAACAAATAAAACACACAAAAACACACTATTTTATTTCTTCAACAACACTCCTCACCAATTACAACTCTTATTTTTCACTCTCTACACCTTAGAGATTTTGCTACTTCACTTGATGTTTAAACCAAAGGGGAGAGGGGGTATTTATACATGAAACAAACTAATCACAATCATTCATTTATTCAACTAATACACAAATCCTCACCATCCATTAAAACCTACCACTCACCTACTTCACCAACCACACCTACCACACCTAACACAAATAATTCAAACTTCACCAACCATACCTACTCATGGAATCTTCCATGAGTTGGGATTGAATTTATTCATCTTGGATCAAGTTTATAATCCAACAGGTTAATGCCTCTTCAATTGAAGCAGAAACGCTGAAAGATAAATTGTCCATTGAAATCTGAATTAGATACTTAGGAATTAAAGGGAGCCTCATTCCATGTTGAATCATAATGCCATTCTTCTTCCTCTTAAGTTTAAAATAATTAATGTGCTCTCTTCCCCCTACTCTTGTGGATGCAGGGTTTCATTCATTACTTGGATATCGGAGCATGGCCATTCTCATTCCTCAGCTTGGTTCTTTTGGGCAGTTTCTTCTTGTTTCGGTGATGTCAAATATCTGGTGGGTGTAGGTCCTAATATCTTAGTTTTAGGAGCATCTTCATCTGGTTTCATATGAACTTAAATTTTAGCATTTTCAATGCATTTTTTTTTTTTGGCGGATGCAGGCTAGCATGACTCGATTTTTTTTCCAATTAGAAGCAATTAGGTCATATTAGCTTTCATCTTGCCGTGTAGGCACCAGATGTGTTGGTAGAACAAACTAGGGAATTAAGTTGCCTCTGCCACTGGATGTTGAGAACTTTGTGGATTGACACAATTCTTTCTAAATGATAATGTTAGCAATATTTAACAGTTTTTAATTTCAAACTTTGGGGCATTTTCAACCCTCAAGGGCCAAGCTGTCCGTTCCTTTCTGCACTTCTTGCTCAAAAGCAGAATTCCATTGTTAAACTAATTATACACTTCAGAAAAGGACAGAAAACGCAACAAATGTACTTGGTGACCCGTTGGTTCAGGAAAAGACCAACAAGAAACCTTGATGTTACTAATGGACCAAAGATGCAGTACAAATTTAATCATGGTAAAATGCATCTAAACATTATATTCTACAGCCTCTTTCAGATGCTTATAACTAGACATTACGGAGAAAGTCTGCCGCTAGTGTATACAAGCTTGTTTCGTATGAGTGTGGGTGCACATCTAATAGAAGGATAAGTTCCAGGGGATTCCCTGTTCATTGTACATTCAAAATGACCAGTGTCAGAATAAACTCTGTTCTAAAAGTAAGAGGAAGATTGAATCAAATGCATTATTTCAAATTTTCAACAAAGTAACACCACGAGTTTAGCTTGGGATGATCAATCATAGTCATGAAATGATGACACTGGCCATCTCACAGCAATGATCCACAATTTTGGTCAAAAGTAGTATAACACAATAATTGTAAAACACCAATTAAATCATTTTGTCAAAGGGCAAAAATTAGTGATTGACCGAATGTTATGGAGTTTGGATTGAGACATCCGTTGGTCCTTGGGAGTATCCTACGAAGAATCCTATGAAAATTGTGCTAAAAAAACATGTATTTGCTGGAAAGGGGGTATTTGACTAATGAGAGTTGTTGAGAGTTGTTGAGCTAGAAGTAAATCCAAAATTGTGGACACCAATGTAATCAATCTTGAACAGTTGAAGTATAATCATAACTTAATTAACATTAATCAATAGTAAACTGTCAGTTATCCCCGATTATCCAAATTAATCAATCAGTAGTAAAATTAAGACTCCATAAAATATATCTAAAGTGTTAAAACTCACAATTTTAATGTATCAAAATTGATCGTTTGCTATATTCATCCTCCCATTTCCCCTGTTTATGATTAAAGAGATGCAGTCTTGTAGTTTAATTCAAAAATTATGATATCCCACATTGTTTGGGAAAGATGTGTTAATGAATTTATACTGGAAGGCCTTTTGAATGGGCCGCAGCGGATGGGGTCGGTGCTTGAAATCCAAACAATATGTTCCCAACACCAAACATATGCCTATCAAAAGGATTCACTCCCAGTCAATAAAATTTTCCCAGCGAGGTGGAAGTGCAGGCAAACCACAAGTGCCCGTTTCACTTTGAGGTCAGCGTTTATATCTTGCTAGTGAGGCCGGTCGTCACAAAATTCAACAGAAGTGAGCAATGAAAGTTCCTAGAAGGTTGCTTTGAGCTAAAGTGTGAGCAATGAAAGTTCCTAGAAGGTTAAATTGAGCTAAAGTTTTCTAGTTAGCGCGGAAGTTCAGTTACCATGAAAGTTCCTAGAATGAAAGTGTTGAATTGAGCTAAAGTTTCCTAGTTACCATGAAAGTTCCTAATGCTTTATCTGATGCAGTCTTCTAATTTAATGTTTTCCGCATTCTAAATTTTCTGATCAAGATTTCTAGTCACCAGGAGTGACCGATGGCTTCTTCTTCATCATCCATCAATATGATTCCTCATACAAAGTACGATGTTTTCCTTAGTTTCAGAGGTAAGGATATTCGCCACAACTTTATCAGCCATCTCAATGCAGCTTTGTGCCGGAAAAAAATTGTAACTTTCATCGATGACAAACTTAAAACAGAAGATGAAATTTCTCCATCACTTTCGAGTGCAATTGAAGGATCAAAGATTTCGATTGTCATTTTCTCGGAAGGATATGCTTCTTCCAGATGGTGCTTGAATGAACTTGTGAAAATCCTCGAAATCAAGAACAAGTATGGGCAGATTGTAGTCCCAGTTTTCTACCGCGTTGATCCATCAGATGTAAGAAACCAAACTGGAACTTTTGGAGATTCATTTTCGGAGCTTGAAGAACGATTTAAGGAGAAGATAGATATGCTGCAAACATGGAGGATTGCTATGAGGGAGGCAGCCAACCTATCTGGCTTTGATTCTCATAGCATTAGGTAACTCTTCTCACAGAATTTTCGACCATCTCGTGTATATAATCACAATAGGGAAGGATTTGAACATATTAAGATTTTAAAAGCGCCAATACACTTCATTAAAATAATTGACAATAATGTTTCGATCACGACAGTTGAGTCTTAACTAGAGTCCAATCATTATGTGTCATTCATCTATTAGATGATAAATGTTACATCATTTTGACTTAACCTATGGCTTAACTGTTGGAATCTTTAACATTAATTAATACTTTATATTTGATGTAAATAACTTGAATTTCTTTTAATAATATGTCTGATGTTCATGACATCCTAGTTATTCATAAAAGAGATAAGAGGAAACTCTTAACCTCTTGCTTCTAGGGATGGCAAAACCTAGGGCCAAGCTAGGTATGGCAATGCTTGGATCTGGCATGGACATGTTTTTGGACACCCAAGCCGAGCTTTTTTATCTGGACTTAAAAAGTCCAGATTATGTATGTATATTTTTTAATTTTTTAATTTTATTTTAATGAACTTGGGCAAGAAAATATGAACTTTAAATATTAAAAATTTTAAATATATGTAGTAGATGAGCCAAATAAAATAATGATTTTAAATAATATAGTTTTATAATTTTTTAAATAAAATTTGGGTTCCGAGCCAAACCACGAGCTTATCAAGTAATGCTCAGGACCTATTTGACCTCATTCCCAGGCCAGGTAATACCCACCTAAGTCCAAGACGGATGGGTATTTTTGACATCCCTACTCGCTTCCAACGGCAAAAGGCCAAACAAACTATGCTTATATTTTGGATACTATTTAAAATAAATAATGAATGATAAAACAAATAAAAAAGTTTATACATTATAATACATAATAAATTTATATTTTTAACTTTAGGCGATGGTCGCTATCTTGTATAATTAATTTCTATTTTTTTCTTTTCTTTGATCAAGCTTCAGTGTGAAACCTTTGCATTGTTACCTATTGAAATTATAAACACAATGTTCATTTTTGTCTATTTTTTATTTATATTCCCTTTTTTTTAACCGCAATGGTTAAGGCAATTTTATTGAAGAATTTGTTTTATCTATATTCGATCTTAATTTTATTTTTCTGACTTGATAGGTCCGAATCTGTACTTATAGAGGGAATTGTGAATGACATTTTAAAGAAACTGAATGATTTATTTCCAAGTGATAGCAAAGACCAGCTGGTGGGAGTAGAATCAATTATCAAGCAAATTGAATCACTATTATTGACTGGGTCAACTGAATTTAACACTGTAGGCATTTGGGGCATTGGTGGTATAGGCAAGACCACAATTGCCAGTGCTATTTACAGTAACATCTCTAGTCATTTTGAAGGTTCTTATTTTATACAAAATATTAGAGAAGAGTCAGAAAAGCCAGCTAGCGGATTAGCTAGTTTTCGACGAGAACTTCTTTCTACATTACTAGATGATGGAAATATGAAGATTGACATACCCAAAATTGGCCTCAACTTTGAAAGAAGAAGGCTCAGCCGAATGAAGGTTCTGATTGTTTTTGATGATGTGACTTGTATACAACAAATAGAATTATTAATTGGAGGTCTTGATAGACTCGATTGCTTCATGCCTGGGAGTCGAATTATCATAACAACGAGAGATACACAATTGCTCAAGAACCTTCCTGGGAGTCATGTGGGTCATGTATTTGAGGTTAAGGAATTATCGTACGATGATTCTCTTACGCTTTTTAGTCGAAACGCCTTTGGACAAAACCATCCTGCTGCAGGTTATTTGGAGTTGTCAGATATAGTGATAAAATATGTGAATGGTGTTCCATTAGCTCTTAAAGTTTTGGGGCGCCATCTATTTGGAAGGAGTGAAGAAGAGTGGGAAAGTGCATTAAAGAAACTATCAAGAATTCCTCACATGGATATCCAAAAGGTGTTGAAAGTGAGTTATGATGGCCTTGACGATGAAGAGCAAAATATCTTTCTAGATATTGCTTGTTTTTTTAAAGGACAATATCGAGATTTTGTTATGAATTTCTTAGATGCCTGTGGCTTTTCAACAAAGATAGGAGTACGTGTTCTTGTTGATAAGTCGCTTGTGACTATATCAGGCAACATGATAACAATGCATGATTTGCTACAAGAAATGGGTAGAGAAATTGTGAGGCAAGAGTCCATTAAAGATCCAGGAAAAGTCGATTGTGGCATCATGAAGACATCTATCAAGTTTTGAACAAAAATACTGTGAGTTCAAAGCATTAAATTTCCATTTCTATTTTGGTTATGGAAGAATTAGTTTAGTACTTTGTTAGATAGATAATCTTATTTCTTAATGCCCCCACGAACATATTATGATATATATAGAAAACTCTTTTGTACAAAATAAGGAAAATACATAAAACTAATGGTCGATTGATGTGTTACATTGTAAAGATTATATAGGTAATGTTACGATTTATAAAAATAAATAAAAGATAAATTAGTGAAATTTGTTAATATTTTATTTTACAATATATCAATAATTTTTAAATTATTAGTTATTTATTTCAAATTAAATTGTGATATTTATAGTAATACCTAAATTAATAATAATAATTTCAAAATCATAATTTTATTTTTTGAATTATTAACTATTTATATTTTTTAATTATAATATAAAATATTATTATAAACACTACATATTGATATAATATAAACATTGATAAATTTGTAAATATACTTGAGTTATAGAATTGATCTCAATAAATTAATCCTTTGGGAATCATGAGATAAATTTTCTTAAGTTTATAGAATTATTGCGTGGGCCCAGGATAAGTATATTTCAAAACAGGATAAATTTTTCATAAATTAGTCAATCTCAAATTTATAATGTACATGTTATTTAAGAGTAAAGCCATTGTGTCATAATAATTGAACAATGCAACAAAATTTTTGTTTATGTTTCCGAGATTTCATTTTATGTCCTAATTCCTAAGCTTTTCATTAAATGTCCCTACTTATGGCTCAACATGTAAAGATAGTTTCCCTATAATTTTCACAACTTTCTAAATTAGATTTCATACTATTCAAGACAGCTTTAAACATCTTAGAATTTGATCAATACGGACGCAACATATTACATGACTAAGACTCCATCACCTCTCACCGTACACTCGGTTGGTAAACCTGTTTGCACATCCTCCTTCAACTTCATTAGTTGTGGATCATGAGCTTGCATTTGATGAACTTTATCAAAGTCGGCATAACTCGAAAATTAGCTATCAAAGCTCCATAATTGTCAATGTTCAACTCGACTCCCAAAGATCTCAACTCGATCAACAGAGGCATATATTTCACTCACAATTGAGCTATAAAGCTGGAAGACTTTCTACTTAGTGCATTAGCTACCACATTCACTTTGCCTGGGTGATAATCAATAGTGCATTCGTAATCCTTATTTATCTCAATCCATCTCTTCTGTCTCAAGTTTAGCTCTTTCTGAGTAAATAAATACTAGAGACTCTTATGATCGGTGAAATTTGACACGTTGCCCCATATAAGTAATGCCTCAATGTCTAAAGTGCAGACACTACTACTGTTAGCTCTAGGTCATGTGTTGGGCAGTTTTGCTCATGATTCTTAAGTTATCTAGAAGCATAAGCCACCACTTTCCTATGCTGCATTAACACACAACCCAATCCCTGCCTATAGGCATTGCTGTATACTAAAAATCCTTCATTACCATATGGAAGTGTAAGAACTGGTGCTGAGGTCAAACGTGTGTTAAGTTCTTGAAAACGCTTTTCATAATCATCATCCCATTGAAACTTAGCATTCTTTCGGGTTAATCGTGTCAGAGGAGTAGCAATCTTCAAGAATCCCTCTACAGTAGCCAGCTAATCTAAGGAAACTTCGAACCTCTGTGAAATTTTTAGGTCGTTCCTATTTCACAACTACTTCAATCTTTCGAGAATCAACACAAACCGATCTAGGTAGAGGCAAAATACCTTATTCATAAGGTCCATAAAGGCTGCTGGAGCATTTTGTCAACCCAAATGGCATCACTAAGAATTCATAGTGTCCATAACGAGTTCTAAATGCCGATTTCGAAACATCGGCCTCTTTAATCCTAAGCTGATGATACCCCGAGCAGAAATCAATCTTAAAAAATACTTTCGCCCCCTGGAGTTGATCAAACAAGTCATCAATGCGCGGAAGTGGATACTTATTACGTGCCATAACTTTGTTTAACTGCCTGTAGTCGATGCAGAGTCTAAAAGTCCCAAACTTTTTCTTAACAAACAAGATTGGAACTCCCCACGGGGACACACTAGGTCTAATAAACCTTTTCTCCACCAACTCTTACAATTGAACCTTCATCTTCTGCAATTCTGCTGGAGTTATCCTGGATGGTGCCATAGATATAGGAGATGTTCCAGGGACTAAGTCAATAGAAAACATAACTTCCCTGTTTGGTGGCATCCTAGAAAGTTCATCTGGAAATACATCTGGAAATTTTTTGACTACTGTAATATCCTCCAATCTCAATTCTCAAGTTTGTGTATCTATAAAATGAGCTAAATAAGCTGAACATCCTTTCCTTAGCAACCGCCTTACACTAATAGCAGATATAACACATGAGGGTAGAACTTTGCGCTCCCCACAGAATTTCACCTCACTTTTCCCTGGCTTTTTAAACACAACTTACTTTTTGAAATAATCCACGGTAGCATAATAAGATTCAAGTCAATCCATGCCCAAAATAGCATTGAAGTCATGAATGTCTAAGGAAATCAAATTCACCTCAAATTCATGTTCACCCATTCTAATCAAACAATCCTGATATAAACTCGCAGCAAGTAATGACTCTCCAGTAGGTGTACGAACAACTAAACCACAATCTAACAATCCAGGCTCTCGCCCTATATGCATAGCAAAAGTAAGAGAAATGAAAAAGCGTGTGGATCTAAGATCAATAAGAATATGAGCTTTGCGGCCAAGGATAGATAATATACCCATAATAACTTATGGTGCAACACTTGCCTCCTACTGTGTCAAAGCAAAAACTTGAGCCTGAGTATGAGGTCGACCAGGTTGACCTCTCTGACCTGGAGTAATCGTCTGACTCCTCAAGGTAGATGTAGAACCTCTTGTCTGCACTCCTCTTTGACCCTGAGTCTGGCCAGAGTAAGGCCGATACTGTAAGGTTGTCCCTCCTACAAAACTATCACCCTGAGACAAAGTAGGGCAGAATCTCCTAATGTGTCCAAGTTGGCCACACAAATAACAAACTTTGTCTTCAACGTGACACGGGCCTTGATGATTCATGTCATATGAAAGGCAAGAAGTCTGCTGGACACTTCTAGAACGATCATCATAATATCCCCCACTACTGCGGTCGTGTTGTCCCTGATTCTTGGTATTACTCCCCACTGATGGTTGTATTGAGCTATGATTGACAGCCTGTCTCAACTCTCCCCTGAAGTGTGTACCCTGACTCCTTTGCGTACTATCAAAATAATTCATAGGAATGTCCCCTTTCTTGGGCGGCCTACTACTAGAGCCACCCTCTGCCCAGCTCAGGCTACGCTTCTGCTTTAGTGCATGAACTCTACGTCCTTTTGAAATGCTATGCTCTACTCTCCTGGCTGCCTCAACTACATCTCCAAACTCAGTGTATCGTGATGTAGTCACGGTGATGTGAATCTCAAATTAGAAGCCCTCCTCAAACCGTTTGCATCTCTCTCTCTCATCACCGACTGCAGATTTAACAAATCTAGAGAGGTCTGAAAATTTCTTCTCATACTCTTCAACTGTTAGGGATCCCTGAACCAACCGAAGGAATTCACTCTGTTTGATATCCTGACAAACAACTGGAAAATAATGATCGTAGAATTCCTTACGGAAAATGAATTAAGTAATCACAGCATGCCTATGATATTGTCTCTCCACCATCTGCCACTAATGGTAAGGTCAATCCTCGAGCAGAAAACTGGCGAAGGATAGTCTATCATCCTCTGAACACTTCATCACATCAAAAATACGCCCTAACTTAACAAACCACGGCTCAGCCTCAGGTGGTTCTCCAGAACCATTAAAGCTCCTCGCCTCTAAGCTCCTCACTCGCTCAATAGTATTTGCATTACCGGCATGCGCTTGAGTCTGATTTTGCACAACTGTAGTCATGATTTGAGCCAGCCTATCAAATGATTGCTCAATATTCAGGATATTCCACGGTGCGTGTTGTGCAATTTCATGCGTAGATGATTCAACTACCCCCTCATTCATAGGTTCACTTTCCCCCGCAAGCACACTACTAGAAGCCAACCCAGCTATTGGCCTAGTACAGCCATGACCACGTCTATTGCTACGATGAAGCATGATGGTGCCTACAAGATATAAATTCTAACTTTAATAAAAATAAAACTTATTCTTACTAAGGTAGTAAAGTCTACAGAATCTAAAATCATGCTCTGATACCAACTGAAACGACCCGCCCTAAACCCTAGGGTGAGTCAATCTAACCTCGTCTAAACTGAATTGATAATAATCTAATTAGTAAAGATTCTGCAGAAAATTCGGCAGAGTCTCCTTTATAAATATAACACTCCCAATCTGCAAATATGAATATAACATTTCCCAAAATAATTCAATAGACAACCAACTCCAATGATCAACCAAAATACTGAGTTTTACTCAAGATATCTCCAGAGTCTCAAATGATAATATTATAACTAATATTAATATACCTCAATTTATTCTTAATCCCAAAAGAATAATATAAGAAAACTATACAATCTCAAAAGAACAAGATAACCAGATTCAGATTCGGCGAGTTAGCCATTTCTAGTGAAATACTGACAAAAATTTATCATTAGATTTGCTTCTTTCAGGTGATTTTTAGTACTTAACCGTTGAGGTCCGGATATAATGAGATTTTTTCCCAGGGTACTTATTTTGTGATGATTTTCATATTTGTATATTCTATATGATATTGTGATATGATTTCCATGGTTATTAGGTACAATATTATATATGTTTTTCATGGTTAGTAATTTGATTTAAATATTAAATGATTTATTATTGGTTTCTTGCATATGGTTTAATGAAATCGTATTTGGAAATGTATGCTTATTTCTTTTAAAATAAGAAATAATTTTCAAAAAACTACTATCCATTCACTGATCTCACTAAGTTTTATACTCATCCCACTTTTATTATATTTTTCCCCCACCAGGAGGTTGCAGGTACACCAGATCAACCCAGTGACTATTAAATATATTTTGAATCTTGGCCACGTGACGGTGTTAGAAGATATAGATGATTTTTTTGTTAGGACACACTACAACAAAACTGAGATATAGTAGCATGTGAAAAATGTTACTAAAAGTAATATGTAGCACTTTACAAAGTGCTATGTTAGCCCATGTTACTAAAAGTATTCCTTTTTAATAGCAGTTATGGAATGCTATAAATTTTAATTCTGTAGCATATAATAAAAGCTACATATTTAGTTTTAGTTGCATTCGATAATTGCTATCATTACACATTATGTAGCACTTAAGAAATGCTATCAAATTGTCTTTTGTAGTATAATAACAATGCTGCAAATATGTTATTTGTAGCACTTTAATCATGCTACACATTTTAATCTAGTAGCACTTAAAAAATGCAATCACATTGTCTCTAGTGGCATAACAAAAATGCTACGGATTTTGATGATATTAGCAATTTTAATGTGCTACAAATTACATAAGTCGTAGCATTCACAAAATGCTAGCAAATTTTTTTCACATAGCCTAACAAAAATGCTACAATATTGAATGCTTTGTAGCATTCTTAAGACATTACAATGTAGTGACTTGAAGTATTTAATTATTATAGATAGATATCAAGTACAAATAAAAAGTATGTTTAGCCTTAAACATAATGTGCCATATATCAAAAAGGCAATGATTAAACAAAAATTACTATTCATTTTCAATTTGCATCGGAGACTCCTTTACAAGTAGTATTTATCCACATGACCTGAATTGGCAATGATGTACTATTTAGGTACCGTCACGCCCCAGAGCCACACGGATAGACAAGGAAATACCATCTCATATATCATTGTATCTTATCATATCTATGCATGCATAATCTAATTCCCAAAGGACAAAAGCACCCCAGCACGACCCAAATTCTCTGTGTGTACTCAGATGGGCCCCAAAGGCCTGTATCTCATCTGTATCATCAGTATCTCAGTTTATGTCTGTATCTCATATCTGTATCTCAATAATCATAATACCGCATGCATATGCCCTCAAAAGACATAAGCACCCAAGCACACGGCCCAAAGCCTTTATGTATGTTCAGACGGGGCCCAAAGGCCTCTCATCTCATCTATATCACTGTATCTAGAGGGAAGGGTATTGTCCAATGATTTTAAAAACAATCTCTATACTCATATTCATATACATTATATCATACTTTAAATCATACATTTCTTTTCATTATCACATCTAAATATGCTTTTCTCCTCTTTAAAATATTATCATATTTTATTCAATGTCGATACAGAAAACCATTAACCAAACATTTTAATATAATATCAATGTGTGAATAAAATCCATTTCGAGAAATCATTAAATTAGAACATTTAAAATACTTATTTTGTAAACATGTTTTACTATCATAATTAACTATGAAAATAGGTTTTGTATATTCCACTCATAATGACGATGTTTACGCTCGGTTATCGTTTACGTCCGTGGACCGGTTCTTACTCGCTGATCCTCCTAAATAAAGGAAAAGACAATTATTTTTCGTAAATCGGAATTACGACTAAATTTATGCCATAAAACTGAAACGAACATCTATCCATAATTTACAACTCCCGCGTCGAAATAATTACCAAAAATACCCTCAAATCCGTAAATCATTAAAATACTTTGAAATCGTAAATCACCGAATTACCCTCGAAATCGTAATTACACCCAATCCTCAATTTTTGGAAGTACTAAAATATCTACAGGCTTAGAAATTACAAAATTGCCCTCAAAGTGTAAAAATTACTGAAATGCCCTTACTGGTCAACAGTCACCGAAATTTAGTGAACGCTGGCCGGAAAGCTCCAATTTGAAAGTTCCAGTCACGCTGAGTCTAATAGTGCCGGCGGTGAGCTCCTAAGCGCGGCAATGACGCCGAAATCTAGCTCGGCAACCATGAATCTTCCATAGTTGGCCGGCAGCAAAACAGTGACTCCCGGTGACTATGGATGGTCAGAAATGGAAAAGGGAGTCATGGGGAACAAAACTGAAGTGGTGTGGTCAAATTCTGGTAGACAGCGGTGGTGATTGGTTTTGGTCGTGGTTTCTCAAGCTTGAAACGGCGGCGATCCCGTTGATTTTCAGCGACAATGACAGCTGGGGTATGATGGCCGATCTTCAAGCTTCAGATTGGTACCAACCTTGACCGGTGTGGTGGCTAGAATCACAAGATATGGCCAGGTCATGTTTGTGTGTTGGGTCGAGTTTTCGGGTCAGTTTTGACAGCTTGTCTCTCACTCTCTCACACGTGTGTCTCTGTTTCCCTTGTTTTCCAACTTCTTCTTTTATTTATTTTAACTTTTAACTGCTTTTTTTTTTAATTTTGACATATGTTACAAGTGACTTACCTCCTTATAAACCCAAGTATCTCTCTTTTACTAGCTAATGTGGAATAGAACTCAACAATCTCCCCCTCGGATGAAACTACTGCTAGACTCCGGTTCTTTCGTCTGACACATCTGAGTTGTTCTACCTCCACATTCTGGCTACTAGGGTCTAACTTTGATACTACTTGTTGGGGGGACTTAGCATAAGATTTTTAGGTATTCAACCCAAAAGACTAAACGTCTAGGTTGAGTGACTTACCTCCTTATAAACCCAAGTCTCTTCCCTTTACTAGCCAATGTGGAATACAACTCAACATGAACTAACATATAAAGAAAAAGACATATGCTCGATACATATTAGATCTAACATTTAGCTATGCAATTGGCCTTTGAGAGGGGTTGGCACAAACTTTGGGCTAGAATGCAATTCTGTGTTGGTTCTTTGTCTTTTTAATAATCCAAAGCTTCATCTGCATTGACTTCAATTGGTTATGCAAATGATATTATGTATTTCTCATGCTTATAGAGAGGTTAATAGTGTGGTTGATGATTGACAAATCTTAGATGATTCACAGTCAACTTTCTCGTGATGCCAATGGGTTTTGAGTTATTATCTTTTGTTTGTTAATTAATTTGCATCTTTATGATGTTTCGTCTTGGTTGACTCATTACCTCCTTAGTTGTTTGCTTGCAATTCTTGTTTTGCTCACACACCGTCCCTCGCTGTCATGATCTGCACTATGCCTAGCCAGCCTAGTTCATATACCTTTAAGGCAGATACAAGAGTGAAGATAAAGAACGCAAAAAGCATATAGCTACGAGCTACTCTTATGCCATCAGAACCTTCTACTCAGTTGATTTTGATTTCCTTCTCCAAAGAAAAATTTGGGAAAATTAATATAATGCAAGTTCAAGTTACCTCGCCCATTTGGGGCTGGTTGCAAATAAATTCTTTGCGAAGAACAAGCACAAGAAAATTTGCTTCATATTCCTTGAAGGGGCTGGCTGGCTAACGAATTTCACTCTACAAAAAATATATTCTTCTGCGATCATATTATTTGTGACGACTTAATTTTTATTGCTAAATATCATTTTCTGGGACCATCAGTGATCTTGTAGCTAAATGTCACTTTTTTGGCCAAAATTAAATTAATCACAAAAGCTCATGTTTTGCGATCAAACACAATTTTCGTCGCAAAAACATTTGCAATATATGTTTATTTTAATTTATTTGTGACCAAACACAACTCCATCACAAATTCTATATTTTCAATGACCACTTAAAGGTTTCATCGCAAAAAAAAAAAAAAAAAGTGATAAGATTAATATATAACTTTTTTAGAGACAAAATTAAATTTTCATCCCAAATATCTACTTTTTGCAACTCTTTCAAATCGTCGCAGAAAGTCAAGGATTTTGGTGGGAAATCTACCGCCGAAACAAATTGCAAAAGATATTTATAATACTTTTTGTGACAAATCACATTTGGCCGCTAATGTAGACATTTTACAACCAAATTTAAATTAATCACAAAAAAATGATATATAAAATCTTATAAAAAAATTCTTTTTTGTGACGAATCATGACTGGTCACAAATTGCATACTTTTAGCGACAACTTTAAAATATTTGTCACAAAAAATGAAATATTTTTGGTGGAAATTCAATTGCCTTACGTATTAAACTCAATTTGACTAACTTTTTTGCCACCAAATTTAGATATGGTCGCAAAAGACTTACACGTTATATATAATTTTATTATTCTTCTCTCTTTCTTTTTTATCTCTAAGTTCTCTTACTCTAATAATTCTCATTCTCTTGTCCTATCTCTATTTTCTTAGCTTATTTTTCTAACAAATGTTTTATTATTTTTTTTGTTACCTAATTTTATTTAATTTTCATGTGTAGAAGTTAACTAACTTTTGTGCTTTGTATTTTTTTTTGTATGAATTAAATATTGAAGATCTATAAAAAGAAGTGAATAAAATCAAGATGCAAGGAGATGAAGAAAACCAAGAAACTTATGAATAAATGTAATTGTTCCAAATATTACATTGTTATTTGATGATCATTATGTAAACATTCCAAATGTCACAATTATGTAATTGTTCTAAATAATATAATTTTGTTTGCTAATTTTTTTGTATGTTTTATCAACAATAAATTTTTTAATTTAATTTCTCTACTTTCCTAAAGTTTGTTATAATTGTTTTAATTATTAAGGAAAAATTCAACTAAAAAATAAAACAAAAAATAATTTTATAAAATTATAATAAAAATCTAATGTTATATTTAAAAATATATTTTCTATGACTAGTTTTAGTTTGGTCGCAAATATTGCTACTACGATGAAATAATTGGTGGCACGAAAAGAACAGAGACAAAGTGAAATTATATTTTGACTTTTTTTTATTCGCTAAATGTAACACCCTAGGCAAATCCTACATCAGTAAAGCACAGGAGAGATGCTGGGTTAATAAGGGATGATTTACAACTTAATTGGCAAGCCGCATTTTTGGGGTGTATGGGCACCCTATGAACAAAATCATGCGGCTCTTGTTAAGGCCCAAAGCGGATAATATCTTGCTAAGTCTAGATTGGGTCATGACAATATTTTTAAGACGAGGGGTGAGCCGTCAACTCAGTAAACAAATCCATGCACAATATTTGAAAACCTTTGTCATTTTACCTTTAAACATTTTATAACATCTTATAATGATATCTTCATTTAGCATAAAGAGTGGATTCATGTCAAAGCATTAAAAAAACATTAAAACATTCATAAAAACATTAAAACATAAACATTTGGTAGCTCATACCTCGTAGTTATCATCATTCATCATTCAGGGTACTATACCCTGCATTATTCCTCGTTCAGAGTATTATACCCCGCATTCTTCATAACATCCTTGTGCACAAGATCATCATCATACCAGCAAGCTGGCCATAACATTACATAACATCATAACATCATAACATTTGCATCATATTCATTACTACGGACTATGAGCCAAAATATTTTTTAATCCACCATACATCCTTTCATAAATAGTATTTAAAGTCTTCTAAAACATTTAATAACCTTTCTTTGATCATTTAGTAATTTTAGAAAATTCTTTAAGAAAAAATTTTGTTTAAGAAAACTAGTTTCTTAAGAAAAATGCATTTTAAAATTCATTTATATAAATTCATTTAAAAGTGTTTTTATTTTGCAAAATTCATTTAAATATTTTAGAAATCAGTTTTGAATAAATTTTCATTTAAACATAATTCTTATAATATAAATTGCATTTGTTATACATCATGCATGAATCTACGAATTTAAATAACTCTTTACAATAAAAAAATTCAAACCTCAAATATAATAGGCAACAAAAAAATCTAAAAATTTGGCCAAACCATCTATCATCCTCAATTCAAGTCTATCTTCTCACTCATCACGAATCAATCTTGACTTCTGAAAATTAAATTACAATAAACTATAATGAGTACAAAACTCAGTAAGCAAACTAGTTTTTCTTATACGAAAGTACATATATACTTATACATAATGCAATTGATGATATGCCATGATTTTTTTCCAAATACTTTAAAACAAATTCATCAAAATCTCTTTATGTTGCTTTCAAACTTTCACATTTTCTTTCAATAAAGTATGTATCTTGCAATGTGGCACTTTGCGCTGTGCATGGCACTTTGCATCATGCGTGGCACTTCGCGGCGCTTTGGCTCTCTCAAGAGGTGGCGCCCAATGCAAAATATCTTAAAGTAGAAACTCCATTTGCTAAAATCCACTTTCTCATTTATAAAAAAATCAATGCATTTTCGTGCTTATGCCAATGAACGATCACACAACATATGCCCATATTCATAATCACGCACACAACAACACATTGCATAAACACATGGGTAGAACCATATGAATCCATATATGTACATATCAAAAATAGGCTTTTCAAGGAAGTCAAACATATACATATTGTTTATTGTGATTCGTTTTGAAGTCTAGTTTACTTATTGTAGAAACTGAAGGGCACTTAGTTGTTTAAACACCTGCAGTTTCTACCCAAGATCCAAGATCAGATTCCTAGATGCTTTTTATAGATGACTCGAAAAAGGTTTAACCAAGAACTCAACTGAATAGAACAATCAATGGTTTAAGAATCAAATAATCAGATCAAACAAAGAATAAAGAACGGAAGTTATTTAAAGTGGTTCAGCTAATTCTCATTAGCCTACATCCACGGAGGAACAAGACAACATGCTTTTATTGAATGAACTCAAGGTTACAGAGAATTACAGAATATATCTCATGGAAATTACATGCCCTCAATTGAGAGATTAACCCCCCTTATATACTCATGGTTCGTCCCCAACTTGCTGCACTAGAATCAGCTCCTTTTAGTTGCTGATAACCACCTGGAAACTAATTCCAAATGCTCACGTGCAAGCCATGCTTCATCAATGACTTTTAACAGCTTCTGATATTAGATCCCATTCACGTGCGCATCATGTGTTTCACTAATCTTAAACGACAGTCCATGACACCGTTTTAGTTAGCTTTGTATTTAAACACCAAAACACACTCCCTCAAGTAGTTTCCAAGTCATTGAATTGATTTCACTGGTTACTTTACAAATCTCCACCTTGAAACAATTCATCGTTGTTCATCTTTCTCCTCAAATCCATGCAAGTTACAAACTGCATATTCCAGCTATGTCCAAGCAGGTGTTGAACTTAGCTGTGGGTACTACCTTTGTAAGCATATCAGAAGGATTGTTGCTGGTATGTATTTTTACCATCTTCACAACTTCTTTAGATATTACATTCCTTATTAAATGCAACTTAATGTCGATATGCTTGGTTTTCTCATGATGAGCTAGATTTATGCTTAAGTAAATGGCACTTGAGCTGTCATAATGGATATCAACAACCTTCTGAGGTATTCCCAACTCACTGATTAAGCCTTTAAGCCATAGAGCCTCCTTGACAGCTTCTGAGGCTGCAGTATACTCAGCCTCTGTTGTTGATAAGACCACTACATGTTGCAAACTTGCTTTCCAGCTTATCAGACATCCATTCAACATGAACATGTATCTAGTTTGTGACCTCCTTCTGTCCAGATCTCCAACATAATCAGAGTCAACATAGCCCCATAAACCAGCTTCATTTGTCTCTCGATTCTTTCCATACAACAGCCCATAATCCAAAGTTCCATTCAGATATCGCAGCACCCATTTAGCTGCCTTCCAATGCTCTTTTCCAGGTGATGCCATGTACCTGCTTATCAAGCTTAGAGCATGTGAAAAATCTGGTCTTGTGAGGACCATTGCATACATCATACACCCTACTGCATTGGCATATGGTGCTTTTGACATCTCTTGCTTTTCTTCACTTGTCTTTGGACATTGCTGGTTTGAGAGTTTGAAATAAGAGGCAAAAGGTGTTATCACTGGTTTACAGTTGTTCATCCCAAAGGTGTTAAGTACTTTTTCCAAGTACTTCTTCTGAGACAAGAACATAGTTCCCTTCCTTCTGTCTCTTGTGATTTCCATGCCCAAAATCTTCTTGGCATGCCCCAAATCCTTCATATCAAATTTAGAGGTCAACTTCTGTTTTAAGGCTTCGATTTCTTCCCTCACTTTACAAGCAATCAATATATCATCAACATACAGTAGCATATATTTATAATGATATGAATCTATTTGCTTGTAGTATACACAACAATCAAAATTACACCTCATGAATCCATGTGTAATCATGAACTCATCAAACCTGAGGTACCATTGCCTTGGGGACTGCTTCAAGCGATACAATGACTTCTTCAATAAGCATACATGGTCAGGGTATTCAGAGCATACAAATCCTTCAGGTTGAGTCATTAAAATCTCCTCCTGTAGTCTCCTATGTAAGAAGGTTGTTTTGACATCAAGTTGATCAAGTTCCATGTCATATACAGCTGTTAGACCTAATAATACCCTTATAGAAACATGTCTGACCACTGGTGAGAAGACTTCTTTAAAATCAACTCCTTCCTTCTGTGTATATCCTTTTGCTACTAGCCTATCTTTGAATCTCCTAGGCTCATCAGCTGTCAGCCCCTCTTTTATCTTGAAAATCCATTTGCATCCCACAATCCTTCTTTTCTCAGGTTTCTTTACCAATTCCCGGGTGTTGTTCTTGTACAGTGAGTCTATTTCATCATCTATAACCCTCTGCCACTCTGATTTATATGAACTCTTCATAGCCTCTCTGTAGCTTGTTGGCTCATCTTCATCAATCTCATGTGATGCTGCCAGTGCATATGCAATGAGGTCAGCATAACCATATCTTTGTGGAGGTCTTATCTGTCTTCTTTCTCTGTCTCTGGCCAGATGGTAGTCTTTAAGTTGAGTTTGAGTGTGCTGTTGAGATTGTGCTTCAGTGTTTCTACTACTGCCATCTTCATCTACATCAGAATCTGCAGCTTCTTAAGAGGACTTCTAATTTGGATGGTCCACCTTAAACTGTATACTCTCAAGTGTTTTAGCCTGAGGTTCAGCATCATTGTATTGTGGCTTTTTCCTGAGCACAGTTTCTTCATTAAAGATCACATCCCTGCTGATGATGCACCTTGGTGGGGATAAATCTGTGCACCATAACTTGTAACCCTTTACACCATCTGGATACCTAATAAACTTCCCCCTCAGAGCTCTTGGAGATAATTTCCCTTGCTTAACATGTGCATAAGCATCACATCCAAAGGCTTTAAGGTCTATATAGTTACCAGGTTTTCCAAACCATATTTCTAATGGTGTTTTAAAATCAATTGCAGCAGATGGGCTAAGGTTCACCAAAAGACAAACTGTCAGTAAGGTTTCTGCCCATAGCCCTTTAGGAAGTTGGGATTGTATCATCATGCATCTGACTTTATCCATTAAAGTCCTGTTCATCTAGGCCATTTTGCTGTGGGGTTAACTTTACTGTTCTATGTCTTGCAATCCCTTCATTTGCACAAAAACTGTCAAACTCTTGATTGCAATATTCAAGGCCATTGTCTGTCCTTAGTTTTTTAACCCTTTTTTCAGTTTGATTTTCTACCAGAGCTTTCCACTCTTTAAATTTTCCAAACACCTGATCTTTACTTTTCAGCACATACACCCACACTCTCCTAGAGTAGTCATCTATCATGGTCATAAAGTATCTATTCCCACCCAGAGATGGAATCTGAGAAGGACCCCAAAGGTCTGAGTGTATATATTGCAAGATCTCAGTGGTCTTATGTATTGATTTCTTGAAGCTATTCCTAGTAGATTTACCTAGGATGCATTCTTCACAGAAAACTAGCTCCCCAATCTTATCACTCCCCATAACACCTTGCTTATTAAGTTCTTTTAGACCTTTAATACTTAAGTGCCATATTGCAGTTGTATCTATGGCAGTGCTTTCAATCGCATTAGAGACCTCTATTACAGACTCCCCATCTAAGACATAAACCCTATTCTTTCTGGTTCCTTTCATAACGATTCTGGATCCATTTAGAATCTTCAACTCCCCTGATTCAAGCTTAATGCTACATCCCATTTGATCCATCATTCCTAAAGAAATCAAATTCCTTTTAAGTTCTGGAACATGTCTAACTTGTCTAATTTCTTTTATAGACCTATCATGTAGCTTAAGATGAATTTTACCAATCCCAATGACTTTACACACTGAGTTATTACCCATCATTACTCTTCCTCCATCAAAATCTTGATAATTAGAAAAATAACTCTTGTATGGACTCATATGAAATGTGCAACCAGAGTCAAGAATCCACTTACCCTTTTGCATATCCTCAGTAGCAACACACACACCTGCTGACTCATAGCCATCTTCTTCTTCAGCTGTAGCTGCATTCCCAATTCTCTCCTTATTCTTGTTCTTTAAATCTGGGCAATCCTTCTTGAAATGTCCTTCCTTATGGCAATGGAAGCATTTCAGGTCCTTTGGCTTGGTTTTAGGTTTGGACTGCTTCTGATTCTTTGCTGTATTCTTATTCTTTTCAAACTTCCCTTTTACTGTTAACCCAACTCCACTTTCTATACTCACAGATTTTTCTTGCAACCCTCTAGTATTTAAGGCTGCCTTCACCTCATCCAAGGACAATGTCTGCCTCCCATACATTAGGGCATCCACAAAATTAGAGTATGATTGTGGAAGTGAGCTTACCAAGAGCAGAGCTTTACTTTCATCACTGAGGCTTTCATCAATGGTCTCCAAGGTGTCACACACTCTATTGAATTCATCGATATGATCATCAAGAGAGGATCATCTGCCATCTTTAGAGCAAACATCATTTTCTTGATATGAAGTCTGTTGGCAAGAGACTTTGTCATATAGATGGTTTCCAGTTTTGCCCACAAATCAGCCACTGTTTTCTCCTTGGCAACTTCTCTAATAACAGAGTCTCCAAGACTCAAGATTATTGTGCTTCTTGCCCTTTTGTCTATATCAGTAGCCTGTTGTGGTGTTAGTGATGATGAAGCTTCTATTCCCTATTTCTTAGTGACTGGTTCTAAAGCATCTCCTAGTCCCTGAGTTATCAGTAGAGCCTTCATTTTCACTTTCCACATATTGAAGTCGTTCTTGCCTGTAAACTTCTCCAGATCAACTTTAGGATGAGCCATACTAGAATCTGATTAAAGAAACCCTGCTCTGATACCAATTGTAGAAACTGAAGGGCACTTAGTTGCTTAAACACTTGCAGTTTCTGCCCAAGATCCAAGATCAGATTCTGAGATGCTTTTTATAGATGACTTAAAAAAGGTTTAACCAAGAACTCAACTGAACAGAACAATCAATGGTTTAAGAATCAAAGAATCAAATCAAATAAAGAATAAAGAATAGAAGTTATTTAACGTGGTTCAGCTAATTCTCATTAGCCTACATCCACGGAGGAACAAGATAACAGGCTTTTATTGAATGAATTCAAGGTTACAGAGAATTACAGAATATATCTCATGGAAATTACATGCCCTCAATTGAGAGATTAACCCCCCTTATATACTCATGGTTCGTCCCCAGCTTGCTGCACCAGAATCAGCTCCTTTTAGTTGCTGATAACCACCTGGAAACTAATTCCAGATGCTCACGTGCAAGCCATGCTTCATCATCGACTTTTAACAGCTTCTGTTATTAGAATCCCATTTACGTGCGCATCATGTGTTTCACTAATCTTAAACGACAGTCCATGACACCGTTTTAGTTAGCTTTGTATTTAAACACCAAAAGGCACTCCCTCAAGTCGTTTCCAAGTCATTGAATTGATTTCACTGGTTACTTTACACTTATCTCTTGATATCATCATGTAACAAATGCATACTGATATCACCGACCTAAAATCATCAATAAAATTCCATAAGATATAATCGAGTCTCAATCATAAACTCTAATGTTCTCAAATATCTCATTTTAAATAGCTCCTAAACTCAACCTCAAATGTCCTCAATATTCGGCCCTCAAAATATAACTATCCATGTTCTCTGATTTGTAATAAATTATTCCCATATTGAAAAAATCTCAAATTTTACAGACCATATGGTGACATATTGAAAATTCATTGATAAAAATTTCATAACTTAAGTCCTTCAAAAACCATTGAAAATAATTTACGTTTCAGACATCACCAATATGGGCAAACGATTTTCAGTTTTGAACATACTTGCTTTGAAAATAAAAACCAATTTATTGTTTTATCATAAAATCATGAACATTTACAGAATAACACTACACATATATAAAAATCACCGGTCCAAATTTCATAATTTTGGAAGAAGTTTAGTTATGGTAAAAATAATTTCGTAATTCATGTTATTCATTGAAATCAGAAATTTCCAGGTTTTCAGACTTTAAGTTTGACAAATCGTAATTAATTGAAATCTAATCCGATTAACTTGAAACAAGTTTTAAAGCATTCTAGATGATGGCTAGTTTAACATATCCAAAAATCAGAATCAAAATCAATTTGTACAAATTACTATGATTTTCGTAATAATGAACTGTCAGCATATTTTCTGTAAAATCTTAGGTTTCTACTTCTATTGCAAATATCTAATCACGCTTCTCCATAACGAATTAATAAAGAAAACCAAGAATTAAAACTTACCTCCAAAACTTCTCCCAATAATATCCAATTCAAACATCACAACTTGATCACGTGTGTTGCCTATGGAAAAACTAAGGAGAAGAAGACTTTCTTCTTCTCTTTTTCTTTTTCTTTTTCTTTTTTCTCTCTTTTCTCTCCATCTCCCTCTCTCTCTCTCTCTCTCTCATATAATGGGAAAAACTTCTTATTCTTTTTATACTAAGGTAAAAAGGTCACTAAAAATTAAAAAGACTTAAATACCCTTAGGAGAACTGGGGTATTATACTAAAAGTTATATTCTACGACCATCTTGTAGAGTGGTCGCAAATACCTTTCCTTAACAGCCCTAATGTGTCCAACTTGCGACCATAATGTTTTTTGTTGCAAATTAATTTTAGTGACGAATTTGATATTTTCTATGATGAATCTTTTGGTCGCAGATGACCATAATTCTACCAATGTTCTCTATAGATTTCAATTAGTAATGAAGCAAAGCCGTTGATTTTTGAATCATGTTTGTTAGTAATTCAGGATTGTTTAGCTAACTAACTAGAGACTCGAGACAAGATACAGACAATAATTATAATTGTGTACAAATTCAATATAGAAATTTAAACTAGAGATGATCATATAACATCATCCTTTGATTGATTATTTCCAGTAGTAGAAGTATCATCAAATCAAATCAAATCAAATGCAAATGAAATTAGATATTGAACTAATTGGCGGTTCAATATCCGTTTTCTGATAAGATTCATGCTACAGCATCATCAGAGGTCAAAGTGAGGTGGTACAGTTCCAGAAATCGAGAGAATTGTTAAGAGAGAGCAAAACAAAAGCTAATCAGTTATATATAGTTTAAATTAGTTAATATGATTAATTCAGTCTATGCATCATCATTTGCAAAAAAATATTGGCCAAATCATTGTAAATCCTTGTATTTCTTATTGGTAGATGTAGTTTTGCTGTTGTTTATTCGTTTCGATAATCTTTATTGATCCTCATCAATCAATGGCTGTATCGGATTCTTTGTTGTTGATACACTTCCTACAGGGTGCTTATATCAAAATAGGGATTTAAAGTGTTTTACTTGGACTAGAACTATTAATCAAAGTTTATAAAGTGTAGAAAAGAAATTCTCTCATACGGGTATCCTCATTTTTTTTTTTTTTGGGTGAACAAGCAATTAAGCCATATAGCTTTATAGTTAATTAAACACTGACTCTATTAAACTGCATATTGACCCTATTAAACCGTATATTTAATAATAAATTGAACATAATCGAACACAAATAAGAGCATCTGAATGAGAAAAAGACTATATATATCTGTCTGAAGGTGCATCCGATGGTGCTTCCCTTATTTTATCTCTCAAACATAAGTAATTAAAAAATTTAAAAACCAATTGTTTGTAGTTTAAATTAAAAATGTTATAGTACTTGATTAATTAGAGTTTATGCTAAATTCAACAACCGATTTCAAATTGTGGCTTACCATCTGTAAATGACAGAGTCCACACTGTATAAAGTGCTCAAGTCCGCACTTAAAAATTATCCCAGATTAATTTATTGTAAATACTCTCGATATTGTTTTTCTTAGTTTTGCAGCGAATAATTCATTGATGAGTCATGGATTCTACAAAACAGCAGCCACTCCTTTCCATGAAGCTTTCACTGGATTGGAGATCATTAGGAATTGGAGTAATAAAATTAATCATGAATATTACTTGAATTTTTTTTTTTTTTTTTTTGCTTTTCTTTTCTTTTGATCTCCTCAATCTTTATAACGATTTCCTATTTCTCTCCAGTTCATCATTTACATAGTGAATATGACGGTAGGAGTCACCGGGGCGGTCTTATACACCATATTTTCCGAGACCAATAACAGTTTTGGCACTGAGAAGAAGGCTTTTATTGCAATTTGTTACGTGGCCTTCGAATGCTTCATGATGCTAATCCTGTTCTTACTTGCTGTGGCACAATGGCACAAGTACTTGAGACTCTGGCAGGAGGTAATTTTTAATTCATTTGATATGCATTGCCACTAGTACTCGTATATTTGATTAGAGTCATGCTCAGGTCCACACTAAACTCCGCTATAAATGACGTTTACAACCTGGAAGTTCGTAAACAAGGAGGTCCGCTCCTGAGCATGATTTCATTTGATTATATTACTTTTTACGTGATTATTTATTTATGTTATTTATCTTTTTACATTTTCATGTTGTTAACTTTAGAAGGAGGACTGGAAGAAACTTTTCATCCTTCCACATCAAGTGCATAGCAAGGCAGAGGATTGCAGGGTATCATTAATTAATTAAGATTAATTTTATTTTTCTAACAGTTTTAATTTATCATTTGAGATTGAGTCTAATATAGATTTTAATTTCTTGTATTATTGCAATAATGCATGCTTTTGCAGATTCATTATATACCTGATCATATTGTGTGGCAATCTATAGCAATCCTCTTTGTCAATTATTTCCATCTAGCTGTTGAACATCGTGTATACAAGACTGCTGGTGGCAACCCGGCGTTCATCTTCGCAAACAGCCTTATTTTTGCGATTATTTTCGGATCCCTGCAGTCTGTGGGACTGTACTACCTCGTATTCACCTCCGATGCTGATAGCGTGGATCTCATTAGAAAACGGATACTGAATCAGCATTTGATTTGATTTTGATCAAGATGATCAATTGGATTAATATAATGAGGAGGAATGGAATTTTTCTATATTGAATTTGTGCACAATTGCACTTATTTCCTGCAATTTTTCAAAGTCCCCTTTTCGTACTTCGCTTTTTTTTCTTTTTTTTTTTGGGTAATGCTTGATAATTAATCATCTTAGGCTGAAGTAAAGAAAATGCAATAGATCAATGTGGCAATATCTTGTTCATCTTCAGTGCTTTTCACCCATTTCTTAATTACCTAATTAAAATAGGGCTAAGAATTTCCATTACTTGCTTATGGTTTCTGGGTTAACCAAGGCAGCATTGCATGACAAGAGCAATCACTAATGCTATGGACGTTAATGTTATTGGCTTTCAAAACAAGCATTTTGATACAGTAATACTAAGCTGGCAGCTGATTCAAGTGTCTCTACGCATATTGAATTGGTAAACTAGTGATAAGGATCATCGCCATTTTCTGTTACAAGTTTGAACTTCAAGATTGGTACTAGGAGAGGAATTTAATCCTTCGCACTTATCTTTATCCTTTCATGTAATATAAATAAATGTAGGGGCCGTTTAGCTGCAGTATTAATTAGATTCTAATGTTCCATAATGAAGTGAAGAAGTTGAAACTGAGTTACGCACCATGTTACTCAATAATTAATATAAATATATGGCTTTCATGATAGCTTCTTGTTTTGATTTTCCAAGGCAGCATTGTAAGACAAGAAAAATAACTAATCTGATTGAACCAAATTGAGGGACTTAGCGTCATATATTATTCTATTGGCTATTTTAAAACAAGGACCTTTTTTACGGATTAAGATCCTCTCTGAATCTGAATTTCTGTTCAGGAAAACTTCAAGTGTTAACTTTTTTTTTTTTTAGAATCACTCTATTGGTGGGGGTTAGGCAAGACCCCTACCTGTCATTTAGAACAAATAATGAAAGAGGGGGGCATAAAACCAAAACTTTCAATCAAGAGAAATAAGTACAACAGTAAAAGAAATGATTAAGGCATAACCTCACATAAGAAGCATAATAAAAATGACTAATGCAGATGCTTATAATATTTCTTATAATTTATTGCCCTTTTTCAAATGTTGATCGGCAATGCTAAAATCAGCGCTAAAGTCAATTCTCTCAGAATTCTTAGGTGTAGACAAAAAGTGTTCATTATTCGCCAGGTGCTCGTCAGAACTATCATCATTATCAGTATGAGAATTGTAATGCCTAAAATCTGTGCTGGATGCTCGATGAAGATGTGGATTATACTCACCAATGCTCCGCAGGGGAGAAAGGCTTTGATCCCGAGGTTCTCAAACCCTAGAATCATGAGTCGTGGCATCCTGGGCAATCGGCTCCTGAACGGAAGTAGAATTTGTAACGTTAGCTCGGTTCTCCGTAGGTAAGACATTGGTAATCGGAGACCCCGCATCCGCAATCTGTTTAGTGATGGAAGGCTCAGGTCGTGGAGTATCTGAGGGTTGTGGAGTATCTGACGGCAGAACTTCTGACTTCTTACCATTTTCTACTCTGGTCTGCCAGTTCCCACTGGGCCGCTGGGGACGGAGCCCCAGATTGGCCACGTAACACGTCTCAATGGTATGGCCAAGGTGCTTGCAGGAAGCACAATAGAGTGGGATTTTCTCAAAAATTACACTTTGCCAAAATCCAGAATCTCCCACACCGATTTGTATCCGTGGCAACAGAGGTTGAGTGACATCATACTCCACTAATACCCTAGCTACAGAAGGGCGAGCTAAAGAGGCAGTAGCTTGGTCAATTCGCAATGGCTTACCAATAGCTGATGCAATAGAAAATAATGCTTCCTTACAGTGCATGAAGTGGACAGGCAAGTAAGGAAATAATATCCATACTGAGACTATAGGGGACTCCTCGAAACACCGAAAATTAGTGGCCCATTTTAAAATTCTCATGGCACTCCGATTAATGTACCGTGTCTACCTAACCCATAGGTGGGAGTAGTCCTCCTCAACATCCAATTGAATTAACACATGTCGATTATCTAGTAGGAACACCTTAGAAATTCCCTTCAATCTCAAAGAAGTAAAAAATTTACGAATTAATTACATACTAGGTCTGTTGTAAGAAAATTTACCGACCAATGTCAATTTGAAAGGCATGGCCATCGCTTGAATTTCTGTAGTGGAAAATTGCACATTAGGCTCTCCCCCGAACGAAGTGATGGTCTTGATCAGAATCGTCGAGCTGGTTGGGCCGTTCATAATATCCATAAAAGATTTTTTAGTGGGTTTGCTTGGATTCAAATTGGGGACATAATTCAAAACCGAGGCATAAAAGGGTGCAGACATGGGCTGAGTAGTATTTTGGGTCAACGGGTGATATTACGAATTAATTCAAGTGTTGATTGATAATTAACAAATAAAAAAATAATGGTAATGAATTTAAATTAAATCCTATTTCCATACACAGTAATGCTAAAAAATGTAAACCAACTTCAATTTCCTGTAGGTCTATAAGTGTAACACCAGCTGAGCTGGTGGCCGAATTGTAACACTTAGATATCATGCATGTTCTGTTACAAGCTTGAATCTCAAGATTGCACTTATCTTTATCCTCTCATCATGTGGTATTTAAAGTTGATGTGCTATTTCACTTGGATTTAAATTCTTAACTAAATTATCCTAAGTTGACGCATTATTTATAGGTAGTTAATGCTCGTACAAACATCTTCGGCTACATGTTAGTTTTGCTTTATTTTGCAGCTAATTTCGTTTGATCAGTGATGGATTCAACCCATCATCAGACACTTCTCTGCATGAAGCTTTCGCTGGACTGGACCGAAATGCTTAAGGCGGTAATTAATCATCATAATAGTGATTTAAACTATAATTAACTAAATAGTTTATTTTCTCTTTACGATTCTCTTGATCTCTCCAGTTCATCTTTGGTACGTTCAATCCAGCCGTAGGAATTGGCGCAGCTCTTGTATACATCATCTTTACGGAGCCCAATAACAGCCTTAGCACTGGGGATAAGGTACTCACTGCAATTTGTTTCCTGGCCTTCGAATGTTTCATGATCCTAGTCCTCTTCTTACTTGCCGTGGCACAATGGTATAAGTACTTGAGACTCTGGCAAGAGGTAATTATTAATTCATTGCCCATGTGGACATGGTTTAATAGAGTCGGTGTTTAATTAATTTTAAAAAAATATAAGGCCCTCTGCGGGAGAGAATTTCCATTTGAGTGATTATATCTTTTCGACCATTTTTATTTTAGGATGAGGACTGGAAGAAATTTTACGTCTATCCCCCCGATGGAGTGGATTGCAATGCAGAGGATTGTAGCGTAAGAAGTAGTCTTTTTTTCTTTTTTAATACTAATATTACTGACATTACTTCATACTGCTACTGATATTCACAATTTTGTCTGCCCAATTTATTAAGTTCGGGATTCGAACCCATTTGTGAGAGCATGGGTTCAAAAGCTTGGAGTGGCTCAATTAAGAATAGTCTAATCTAATAGATTTTGGTTTCTTGTATTAATTGCTGCAATGCATGCTTCTCCAGATTTTTTATCAACCTCGTTACCTTGTGTGGGAATCTGTTGCAATCTTGGTTATCAATTATTTCCATCTAGCGGTTGAACATATTGTATACAAGATCTCTAGTGGCGCCCCGGAGCTCATGTTCGCGGACAGCGTTTTTTTTGCGATTATTTTCGGATCGCTGCAATTTATGGTGCTGCACTGCCTCACAATGATCACTGATGCTGATAGCTTGAATCTTATTAGAAAACGGATACTGAACCACCAGCTGGTTTAATATCTAATGAAGTTTGTATTTCATTTGATTTGATGATACTTGTACTGGAATAATATAATGAAAGGAATTTTTCTGTATTGAGCGTTTGGCATCCATTATTTTCGGAGCAATCTGATAAAATTTTCAGAGTATTGGAGAATTTTTTAAATTAAAAGGACAAAAAAACAAAAAAGTAAGGCCACATGTGGCATTTACCTAAGTTCATCGAGAAAAATCTAAAATTTTAAAGAGCCGTGATATTTAACCCATCAATAATCTCATTTGCCACCATTTCTATACTCAAAAAATTTTGGAATTACTCATAGAAGATAATTATATAAGTATCATTTTCTCTCATCCGTGTCTACCACCACCACTCATCGGCATCACTACAAGTCGATCCTCTTATCACAGCACTCTTTTAAAAACAAAAAGGGAACCTCGTAAATACCTATAACAAAATCCCAAATTCATCTTCATCATTTTGGAGTTTGTATCCAATTTCCTTAGTAATAATTGGAATTTGTTTATATTACTTAAATTCATGGCTGCCAAAGTCAAACCTCCCTAAAGTTTGCTTTTGATTATTATTATTTTTTTAATTTTTATGTTTCAACAGTTTGCATTCAAGTGGATGATTTTTATTTCTTGCATGAATAAATTATGCTTTCATAATTATGGAAGCTTGACATCAAAATACTCTTCACCACCAGAAATGCAGCAAATGAAATGGGCGAACGCGGTTCAGAAGCTCTCCAACTGCTGCTATGATAACTTTTGTGGGGTGGCTAATTTCTGAGCATTTTAACCAATAAAAAGAATTATAATAAGGGCAATTTTGGAAATAAATAGGGTAAATTAAAAAAATGGGCGGAAGAGATAAATTGGCATCCAAATATCACCACTCAATTTTAAATTTGAGTGGTAGGTCTAGTAATTGGGTTTAAAGAGTAATTTGGTGCAATTAAATAGCCATAATCTTTTTTTTTTTTAAACAAAAAGTAAAAAAAAACGGTTGAATTTTTTTGTATACACCAGGGATGTCAAAAATATTTGCTCGGCCATGACTTGGGTGACCAGGAGGTCAGGCTGGGTCGGACTTGAGCTTCAATTCATAAGCTTGGGGTCCGGCCGGCACCTCAATTTTATGAAAAAAATAGTATAAAATATATATTATCTTAAATGATTATATTTTTTTTGGTCCACCTATTACATATGTTTAAAATTTTAAATATTTAAAATTCATATTTTCAAGCTCAATTTCATTAAAATAAAATTTAAAAATCATAAAATTATAAAATAAATTAAAAATATACATATATAATATTATAAAATATGAAATCTAGGATTTTAAGTTTGGATTAAAAAATAGGCCTAGTGCCGGGATTATTAATAATCGGGTCCATGTACTCATTAAAAGAAGCCAATTAAGTTTATTTTCATTGTAAGGACAACTTTTAGCTCATGGAAATAAGAAGCTAAATTAAGTATTTGGTCTTTAGTCATAAAACATCACCAAAAGACTCTTTTACTTTAATTCTTTAAATATTTGTTTGTTTATTTATGGATAAATAGAAAAGTGAAAAAATAAGTCGTATCCCATAAAACTCTTCAAATAAAAATAAATTTATATTAGTTTAATCAAACTTTTTCCTCTACCAAAAAATAGCTATTATAACACTAAATAATATACCGTCCCCTCATCTTTATATCATTTATATTGTTTATAAAAGTTATTAAATAGTTCCTATCTGCATCACCTTATAATAACAAATTCATCAGCCTTACAAAGGCTTGTTTTTTGGCAACCAAGATGCCTTGCAAGCTTTCCCACTCGATCTAACGGCCTTAACCGTCTTGGGCACGTGCCACACAAGTGGGAACTTAAGTAATTCCAAAACGAGTTCGAGCGGCTGCCGTTTTACTTCTATCGGTTTTGCTTGACGACGTGCGTGTCACGTGCTAACTTAGGCAAATCTGGGACTAAAAATTAAAAACTAAATTGAGTGAGTCGAAATTGAAAATTACTATTGTGATCAGATGAGAGATAGATATCAAAACTAAATAACCCAAGACCTTTGATTCAAGAAATCGATAATTAATTTAACAAAGGCTACATTGAGAAATTACCTGATGCAACAAACAAGAATAGAAATCAAAGTAAAAGACACAAGGCAGTTTCAGTGCTTCAAGCTTAACTTAAATATAAGCATCCCTTCTCAAAAAAAAAAAAAAAAAATATATATATATATATATATATAAGCATCCACTGCACTAAGCTTTCGTTAACAATGAGATTCAAGAATTACAGATGAAAGAGAAAGTTACAAGGAACAAGACGAACAAACATTCTCTCACTAACTCTGGCTTAATATCTCGCAATTGTCACAAAAAGATCGTGCACTCATCAGCCTTACAAAGGCTGTTTCTGGGCAACCTAGAAGCTTTGCAAGCTTTCCCGCTTGATGTAACGGCTTTAACCGTCTTGGGCACGTGTCACAGAAGTGGGGACTTCAGTAAACCCAAAACGACTTCGAGGGGCTGCCGTTCTGCCTTTGTCCGTTTTGCTTGACGACGTGCGTGTCACGTGCTAACTCAAGTAAGCCTGGGACGACATCTGCGCAACGTCGGTTGATCTCATCTTCTTCAATTCAGAGGACATGTCGGATACGCAACCGAAACTAGAACGACCTGTCGGGTATCTCAGTTTTGAGGTCGTATTCAACAATTAATAATCCGTTTAACGATTTAGTTACAATCGGTTAAAGTCTGCACACTCGAGTTAGTTAGTTAAGTAAACCTGAGTTATTAAATGAGGGGTTGGTTTTGGAATCAGTTATAAATAAAAAAATTTTTGAGTTACTCGCAAAAGCTTATTCAACATTAATCAAAAGCAGTCTCTCCAAGTTTCAGCCTCTTTCTTTCATTATACTCTCCAAGATTCATCATCGTCCTTTTCATTTTATTCTCCAAGATTCATCAATCATCGAGTCTTTCTTCATCATGTGGAACTACTCTTCCTACTTGTTCATTATTGTTTCATCTGTCATGCTATCAATTTTCATTTTGCAGCAAAACAAATATGTCATCACCTTCCTGTTGCTTGTCTGGATCATTGAAACTCCAGCAAGTTTTCCGTTAATGGCCGGCATGAAGAAAAACATAGAGTATTTCTCGGCCATTCCCTTCATCAAATATGGAATAAAGTGGGTTTTGCTTGCTGTTCTTCAAGAATTGACTCCACCTGGAAAGTGGTTATTCCTGAAATTATTCTCTGCCATATACATAACTGCCGTGATCTGCAAGCTAAAAAGTTGTGAAGGGGGGGCCGCCATTAATGCTCGGAGGCTAATCAAGTTTCTTGTTCTACACTCTGGCTGGTTGGCGTACAAATGCTTTACTAAGGGAGGCTTAATTAGTGGTGGTCTCAAGATTGGTGGACAGGATGATATCATTGCTAGCGTGATTTTCTTGCTGCCCGTGTTGGTTGGGATTGTCGCAGTCAAAGGTTGGGATCAAGTGGCCATAGAGGTATCTGTTCTTTCTTCTGTCTCGATTTGTTTCATCTCCAGCTACGCATGAATGTTCCTTTTATCTCAATATTTAAGTTTCCAGTTTGGTTTCTTTAATCTTTAAACATGAAAGTGTTGAGAGACTTGAAGTTTAGGAGAGTTTATTTTTATTTTTTTAATGGGGTTGCTTTGTATTCTGTGTCGTGTGATACGTTGCAGCTCATATTGATCAAATTCTAAAATGTTTAAAGCTGTCTTGAATTGTACCAAATCTGATTTAGAAAGTTGTGAAAATTAGAGGGAAACTATCTTTTCATGCTGAACCATTATACCATTTTGTTTCTTCTTACTCTTAATCAATGTGTTGTCTGCTCTACTCTAGTTTTTGCAGGATCTCTTTAATAGTTTCGGTGATGGAGCATGGTCATTCCTCATCTTGGCCGTCGTTCTGGGGAGGATCCTCAGGTCTTAGGCAGTGATACCAATATCTGGTGGATGGAGGCCCCGGCATATCAGTTTTTGGAGCATCTTCATATGGTTTCGTTTGAACTCAAGTTTTAGAGATTTCTTGGTACTTTAGTCAGGCGTATGCCATGCGTTTTTCAGATTGTTGCAGGCAAGCATGTCTCTGTTGTTTGCCAATCAGAAGCTATTGGCTCATAATTTTTTGATACTGTAAGGCTTGCTTTTACCCTGCTGTATAGGCAATCGATGTGTTAGTAGAAGAAACCGATGTAATTGGCTCTGTCACTGCAAGTTGAGAACTTTGTAGATTGACGCAATTCTTTCTTTGTCTTGTAAATTTGAGACATTTTGGCCATTGCTTTAGGTCTCAACTCTGAGCTTTCATTCTCTCTTAGATTTTAATTGAATTTTTAATTGCATTAGGACATCTGCTTTGCAAACGGAATGTTATTATCAATGAATAAGAAGTTTTTGTCTTCAGATGAGGTGGTTATCATATTTGATTATCTGCTGATTGATCTAATGTGCCAAATGATTTGAACATTGGCAAACTATGGCATCTGATCATCAATTTTTCGGATGAGTGTTGACATGGTTTCATATTCATACTATCTGCTGAGTAACCTTGATGTTGCAGGCTGTTGCATAGCCTTTGCTCTTTCTTCATTAGGTGTGGCATTTTTTATGTATAGTCCCAACAAACAAATGAGAAGATTTATCAGAATTTTTGAAATATATTTTAAGACTAACAGGATTGTTAATAAACATCAACAAGAGCATCAAAGGAACAAGAAAGAAACATCACCAGCCTTAAGAAGTCTCCATGCGTCTTTTCCTCTGCTTCAATAGCTTTATTAAGAATTCCACCTGATGTTGCACTAGTGAAAATATTATATTCAATGAATAAATAATTGGAAACTTCAAAGCCTGCAGTTAACTAAATTACTAATGACGATTAAGAGATTCACTCCGCAAATTATTCAAGAAACTTTTGCAGATAATATTAATTAGATTTTGCAGCAATTTTTCAATATTCTTTTCATTCCCATTGAAGGATCAAGCATTACGAGCCAAAATGCAAACACAGGGCATTACTTGAGTAGCAACTTAATCAATTGTCACAAGTTGTACAAGACTTTTCAATCCAAAAGAAGGCTGAATTGTAGAATAAAATGTAATCCTATCATTAAAAGCCCAAACGAACATTATTAACTAGATTTATAAATTTCTTGAATCCTAAAACGGAAAAGTATTCATTCGTATAAAGCTATCAGTTCCGACCTCACTGTTCTACTCATCCCCGTTTCGCTCAATTTAGCCGATTAATAAAGCAGCTCAAGAAATGTTTCTAAAATTTAATAAATGAGAAAATTCTATAATGAATTATTGTAATACTAAAACACAAGATTACCCAAAAATGTAATAGAACCTTTAACAAACACATGGAATGCAAAACCCATATGTAAAAAATATATCATTAATGCAAGAGTCGGAAAAACATCCTATACTATAAATTAATCACAAATCGAGTAAGAGAAACAATCAAACAAAACAATATTGCAAAAAAAAAATTTGAAACCCACAAAAAAAAAAAAAAAATCATACTTCGGGTTTAAAAGAGATGAGAACTTTGAAGCTCGTGTTGAAGATAGTTGAGATAACGGCGAAGCTCACCATCACTTGCTAGAAATCACTGAGAAATAGGTAAAGCTTGCTTGCGAATGAGTGTGGCTTTCAGGGATTCTTGATGGCTAGGGTTTCGGCTGTCGTCGACAGGTGAGGTTTTGGTTTCGATTTAGGACTGAATTTGATTCCGCTGTGGCAAAGAAAGACTGCGGCGGGTCAGCGGCGAGCCAACGACAGTGAGGGTTGTCATTGTCAGTGAGGAGCGAGCTACATTCGAGAGAGAGAAGTTTTAGAGTAATGAGTGAGTGTGGCCTTAACACTTGGGGAAAAAAGAGGTTGAAATACTAATAAAGGTGTGAAACAACGTCGTTTCACTTCTTTCTTTGTTTTGATGTTGTTTTATTTTTTATTTTTATTATTTAAAATTTTTAAAATTTCGGTCAAATCTAAAGTCAAAATAAAATTCTATCATAATTTTTTGATAGAGAAAATATAAATCATTAGTTGGTCATAAGTATTTGACAACAGTAAATTCTATCATAAATTTTTGATAGAAAAAATTTCTGTCACATGTATGTCGTACTTATAAGATATAAAGTCTTTTAACCAAAAACTGTCACATGAGTAACTGTCATTATAGGTCATTTTTCTTGTAGTGTAAGTGTTGCATTTTTATACGCAATATTTTATACTCTTCTTTTTATAGGAAATTCGCCACTAGACACACATGATGGCGGTGATGTAGATTGGTTTTCTTTTGCAAAATAGTATTAAGGGTTAGTGCTTGACATCTAGAATGCCATTACTTAATTTATAATTTGAATATTTAATAGCCTGCTATAAATGTTTTCCTAATTTAATGCTGCAAATAAATATGTCCTATTAATATTTTGAATTTAACAATTCAATGTGGGGGGACTTAGCATAAGATTTTTAGGTATTTAACCCAAAAAACTAACCTTTTAGATGAAGTAACTTACCTCCTTATAAACCCAAGTCTCTTCCCTTTATTAGCCAATGTAGAATACAATTCAACATGAGCTAACATATAAAGAAAAGGACATATGCTCGATACATATTAGATCTAACATTTAGCTACGCAATTGGCCTTTGAGAGGGGTTGGCACAAGCTTTGGGCAAGAATGCAATTCTGTGTTGGTTCTTTGTCTTTTTAATAATCCAAAGCTTCATCTGCATTGACTTCAATTGGTTATGCAAATGATAATCTGTATTTCTCATGCTTATAGAGAGGTCAATAGTGTGGTTGATGATTGACAAATCTTAGATGATTCACAGTCAACTTTCTCGTGATGCCAATGGGTTTTTGAGTTATTATCTTTTGTTTGTTAATTAATTTGCATCTTTATGATGTTTCGTCTTGGTTGGCTCATTACCTCCTTAGCTGTTTGCTTGCAATTCTTGTTTTGCTCACACACCGTCCCTCGCTGTCATGATCTGCACGATGCCTAGCCAGCCTAGTTCATATACCTTTAAGGGAGATACGAGAGTGAAGATAAAGAACGCAAAAAGCATACAGCTACGAGCTACTCTTATGCCATCAGAACCTTCTACTTAGTTGATTTTGACTTCATTCTCCAAAGAAAAATTTGGGAAAATTAATATAATGCAAGTTCAAGTTACCTCGCCCATTTGGGGTTGGTTGCAAATAAATTCTTTGCGAAGAACAAGCACAAGAAAATTTGCTTCATATTACTTGAAGGGGCTGGCTGGCTAACGAATTTCACTCTACAAGAAATATATTCTTCTCGCAGGGAAGTCGCCTTTGTTGGGAGAACCTGTGCCTCCCGGTTCGAGCGGGGACTTCTAGTCTGGGTTGTGGTACGGGCTTGCCTCCCACAGTTGGGGCCCTCCCCAGGATACCTCGTGATTAATATCAAAAAAAAATATATATATATTCTTCTGCGATCATATTATTTGTGACGACTTAATTTTTATTGCTAAATGTCATTTTCTAGGACCATCGGTGATCTTGTAGCTAAATGTCATTTTTTTGGCCAAAATTAAATTCATCACAAAAGCTCATGTTTTGCGATCAAACACAATTTAATTTCGTTGCAAAAACATTTGCAATATATGTTTATTTTAATTTATTTGTGACCTAACACAACGCCATCGCAAATTCTATATTTTCAGTGACCACTTAAAGATTTCATCGTAAAAAAAAAAAAAAAAAGTGATAAGATTAATATATAAGTTTTTTGGAGACAAAATTAAATTTTCATCCCAAATATCTACTTTTTGCAACTCTTTCAAATCGTCGCAGAAAGTCAAAGATTTTGGTGGGAAATCTACCGCCGAAACAAATTGCAAAAAAGATATTTATAAAACTTTTTGTGGCAAATCACATTTGGCCGCTAATGTAGACATTTTACAACCAATTTTAAATTAATCACAAAAAAATGATATATAAAATCTTATAAAAAAATTCTTTTTTGTGACTAATCATGACTGGTCACAAATTGCATACTTTTAGCGACAACTTTAAAATATTTGTCACAAAAAATGAAATATTTTCGGCGGAAATTCAACTGCCTTACGTATTAAACTCAATTTGACTAACTTTTTGCAACCAAATTTAGATATGGTCGCAAAAGACTTACACGTTATATATATATTTATTATTCTTCTCTCTTTCTTTTTTATCACTAAGTTCTCTTACTCTAATAATTCTCATTCTCTTGTCCTATCTCTATTTTCTTAGCTTATTTTTCTAACAAACTTTTTTTTATTTTTTTTGTTACCTAATTTTATTTAATTTTCATGTGTAGAAGTTAACTAACTTTTGTGCTTTGTATTTTTTTTTTTGTATGAATTAAATATTGAAGATCTATAAAATGAAGTGAATAAAATCAAGATGCAAGGAGATGAAGAAAACCAAGAAACTTATGAATAAATGTAATTGTTCCAAATATTACATTGTTAAATGATGATCATTATGTAAACATTCCAAATGTCACAATTATGTAATTGCTCTAAATAATATAATTTTGTTTGCTAATTTTTTTATTTTTTATCAATAATAAATTTTTTAATTTAATTTCTCTACTTTCCTAAAGTTTGTAATAATTGTTTTAATTATTAAGGAAAAATTCAACTAAAAAATTAAACAAAATATAATTTTATAAAATTATAATAAAAATCTAATGTTATATTTAAAAATATATTTTCTATGACTAGTTTTAGTTTGGTCACAAATATTGCTATACTACGACGAAATAATTGGTGGCAAGAAAAGAACAGAGACAAAGTGAAATTATATTTTGTGAACTTTTTTTATTCGCTAAATGTAACACCCTAGCCAAATCCTACATCAGTAAAGCACGGGAGAGATGCTGGGTTAATAAGGGATGATTTACAACTTAATTGGCAAGACGCGTTTTTGGGGTGTATGGGCACCCTATATACAAAATCATACGGGTCTTGTTAAGGCCCAAAGCGGATAATATCTTGTCAAGTCTAGGTTAGGTCATGACAATATTTTTAAGATGAGGGCCGTCAACTCAGTAAACAAATCCATGCACAATATTTGAAAACCTTTGTCATTTTACCTTTAAACATTTTATAACATCTTATAATAATATCTTCATTTAGCATAAAGAGTGGATTCATGTCAAAGCATTAAAAAAACATTAAAACATTCATAAAAACATTAAAACATAAACATTTTGTAGCTCATACCTCGTAGTTATCATCATTCATCATTCTGGGTACTATACCCTACATTATTCCTCGTTCAGAGTACTATACCCCGCATTGTTCATAACATCCTTGTGCACAAGATCATCATCATACCAGCAAGCTGGCCATAACATTACATAACATCATAACATCATAACATTTGCATCATATTCATTACTACGGACTATGAGCCAAAATATTTTTTAATCCACCATACATCCTTTCATAAATAGTATTTAAAGTCTTCTAAAACATTTAATAACCTTTCTTTGATCATTTAGTAATTTTAGAAAATTCTTTAAGAAAAAATTTTGTTTAAGAAAACTAGTTTCTTAAGAAAAATGCATTTTAAAATTCATTTATATAAATTCATTTAAAAGTGTTTTTATTTTGCAAAATTCATTTAATATTTTAGAAATCAGTTTTGAATAAATTTTCATTTAATCATAATTCTTATAATATAAATTGCATTTGTTATACATCATGCATGAATCTACGAATTTAAATAACTCTTTACAATAAAAAATATTTCAAACCTCAAATATAATAGGCAGCGAAAAAATCTAAAAATTTGGCCAAACCATCTATCATCCTCAATTCAAGTCTATCTTCTCACTCATCACGAATCAATCTTGACTTCTGGAAATTGAATCATAATAAACTATAATGAGTACAAAACTCAGTAAGCAAACTAGTTTTTCTTATACGAAAGTACATATATACTTATACATAATGCAATTGATGATATGCCGTGATTTTTTTCCAAATACTTTAAAACAAATTTATCAAAATCTCTTTCTGTCGCTTTCAAACTTTCACATTTTCTTTCAATAAAGTATGTATCTTGCAATGTGGCACCTTGCGCTATGCGTGGCACTTGCATCATGCGTGGCACTTCGCGGCGCTTTGGCTCTCTCAAGAGGTGGCCCCCAATGCAAAATATTATAAAGCAGAAACTCCATTTGCTAAAATCCACTTTCTCATTTATAAAAAAATCAATGCATTTTCGTGCTTATGCCAATGAACCATCACACAACATATGCCCATATTCATAATCACACACACAACAACACATTGCATAAAAACATGGGTAGAACCACATGAATCCATATATGTACATATCAAAAATAGGCTTTTCAAGCAAGTCAAACATATACATATTGTTTATTGTGATTCATTTTGAAGTCTAGTTTACTTATCTCTTGATATCATCATGTAACAAATGCGTACTGATATCACCGACCTAAAATCATCAATAAAATTCTCATAAGATATAATCGAGTCTCAATCATAAACTCTAATGTTCTCAAATATCTCATTTTAAACAGCTCCTAAACTCAACCTCAAATGTCTTCAATATTCGGCCCTCAAAATATAATTGTCCATGTTCTCTGATTTGTAATAAATTATTCCCATATTGAAAAAATCTCAAATTTTACAGACCATATGGTGACATATTGAAAATTCATTGATAAAAATTTCATAACTTAAGTCCTTCAAAAACCATTGAAAATAAGTTACGTTTCAGACATCATCAATATGGTCAAACGATTTTCAGTTTTGAACATACTTGCTTTCAAAATAAAAACCAATTTATTGTTTTATCATAAAATCATGAACATTTACAGAATAACACTACACATATATAAAAATCACCAGTCCAAATTTCATAATTTTGGAAGAAGTGTAGCTATGGTAAAAATAATTTCGTAATTCATGTTATTCATTGAAATCAGAAATTTCCAGGTTTTCAGACTTTAAGTTTGACAAATTGTAATTAATTGAAATCTAATCCGATTAACTTGAAACAAGTTTTAAAGCATTCTAGATGATGGCTAGTTTAACATATCCAAAAATCAGAATCAAAATCAATTTGTACAAATTACTATGATTTTCATAATAATGAACTGTCCGCATAGTTTCTGTAAAATCTTAGGTTTCTACTTCTATTGCAAATATCTAATCACGCTTCTCCATAACGAATTAATAAAGAAAACCAATAATTAAAACTTACCTCCAAAACTTCTCCCAATAATATCCAATCCAAACATCACAACTTGATCACGTGTGTTGCCTATGGCAAAACTAAGAGGAAGAAGACTTTCTTCTTCTCTTTTTCTTTTCTTTTTTCTCTCTTTTCTCTCCATCTCCCCCCCTCTCTCTCTCTCTCATATAATGGGAAAAACTTCTTATTCTTTTTATACTAAGGTAAAAAGGTCACTAAAAATTAAAAAGACTTAAATACCCTTAGGAGAACTGGGGTATTATACTAAAAGTTATATTCTACGACCATCTTGTAGAGTGGTCGCAAATACCTTTCCTTAACAGCCCTAATGTGTCCAACTTGCGACCATAATGTTTTTTGTTGCAAATTAATTTTAGTGACGAATTTGATATTTTCTATGATGAATCTTTTGGTCGCAGATGACCATAATTCTACCAATGTTCTCTATAGATTTCAATTAGTAATGAAGCAAAGCCGTTGATTTTTGAATCATGTTTGTTAGTAATTCAGGATTGTTTAGCTAACTAACTAGAGACTCGAGACAAGATACAGACAATAATTATAATTGTGTACAAATTCAATATAGAAATTTAAACTAGAGATGATCATATAACATCATCCTTTGATTGATTATTTCCAGTAGTAGAAGTATCATCAAATCAAATCAAATGCAAATGAAATTAGATATTGAACTAATTGGCGGTTCAATATCCGTTTTCTGATAAGATTCATGCTACAGCATCATCAGAGGTCAAAGTGAGGTGGTACAGTTCCAGAAATCGAGAGAATTGTTAAGAGAGAGCAAAACAAAAGCTAATAAGTTATATATAGTTTAAATTAGTTAATATGATTAATTCAGTCTATGCATCATCATTTGCAAAAAAATATTGGCCAAATCATTGTGAATCCTTGTATTTCTTATTGGTAGATGCAGTTTTGCTGTTGTTTATTCGTTTCGATAATCTTTATTGATCCTCATCAATCAATGGCTGTATCGGATTCTTTGTTGTTGATACACTTCCTACAGGGTGCTTATATCAAAATAGGGATTTAAAGTGTTTTACTTGGACTAGACCTATTAATCAAAGTTTATAAAGTGTAGAAAAGAAATTCTCTCATACGGGTATCCTCATTTTTTTTTTTGGGTGAACAAGCAATTAAGCCATATAGCTTTATAGTTAATTAAACACTGACTCTATTAAACTGCATATTGACCCTATTAAACCGTATATTTAATAATAAATTGAACATAATCGAACACAAATAAGAGCATCTGAATGAGAAAAAGACTATATATACCTGTCTGAAGGTGCATCCGATGGTGCTTCCCTTCTTTTATCTCTAAAACATAAGTATTTAAAAAATTTAAAAACCAATTGTTTGTAGTTTAAATTAAAAATGTTATAGTACTTGATTAATTAGAGTTTATGCTAAATTCAACAACCGATTTCAAATTGTGGCTTACCATCTGTAAATGACAGAGTCCACACTATATAAAGTGCTCAAGTCCGCACTTAAAAATTATCCCAGATTAATTTATTGTAAATACTCTCGATATTGTTTTTCTTAGTTTTGCAGCGAATAATTCATTGATGAGTCATGGATTCTACAAAACAGCAGCCACTCCTTTCCATGAAGCTTTCACTGGATTGGAGATCATTAGGAATTGGAGTAATAAAATTAATCATGAATATTACTTGAATTTTTTTTTTTTGTTGGCTTTTCTTTTCTTTTGATCTCCTCAATCTTTATAACGATCTCCTATTTCTCTCCAGTTCATCATTTACATAGTGAATATGACGGTAGGAGTCACCGGGGCGGTCTTATACACCATATTTTCCGAGACCAATAACAGTTTTGGCACTGAGAAGAAGGCTTTTATTGCAATTTGTTACGTGGCCTTCGAATGCTTCATGATGCTAATCCTGTTCTTACTTGCTGTGGCACAATGGCACAAGTACTTGAGACTCTGGCAGGAGGTAATTTTTAATTCATTTGATATGCATTGCCACTAGTACTCGTATATTTGATTAGAGTCATGCTCAGGTCCACACTAAACTCCGCTATAAATGACGTTTACAACCTGGAAGTTCGTAAACAAGGAGGTCCGCTCCTGAGCATGATTTCATTTGATTATATTACTTTTTACGTGATTATTTATTTATGTTATTTATCTTTTTACATTTTCATGTTGTTAACTTTAGAAGGAGGACTGGAAGAAACTTTTCATCCTTCCACATCAAGTGCATAGCAAGGCAGAGGATTGCAGGGTATCATTAATTAATTAAGATTAATTTTATTTTTCTAACAGTTTTAATTTATCATTTGAGATTGAGTCTAATATAGATTTTAATTTCTTGTATTATTGCAATAATGCATGCTTTTGCAGATTCATTATATACCTGATCATATTGTGTGGCAATCTATAGCAATCCTCTTTGTCAATTATTTCCATCTAGCTGTTGAACATCGTGTATACAAGACTGCTGGTGGCAACCCGGCGTTCATCTTCGCAAACAGCCTTATTTTTGCGATTATTTTCGGATCCCTGCAGTCTGTGGGACTGTACTACCTCGTATTCACCTCCGATGCTGATAGCGTGGATCTCATTAGAAAACGGATACTGAATCAGCATTTGATTTGATTTTGATCAAGATGATCAATTGGATTAATATAATGAGGAGGAATGGAATTTTTCTATATTGAATTTGTGCACAATTGCACTTATTTCCTGCAATTTTTCAAAGTCCCCTTTTCGTACTTCGCTTTTTTTTCTTTTTTTTTTTGGGTAATGCTTGATAATTAATCATCTTAGGCTGAAGTAAAGAAAATGCAATAGATCAATGTGGCAATATCTTGTTCATCTTCAGTGCTTTTCACCCATTTCTTAATTACCTAATTAAAATAGGGCTAAGAATTTCCATTACTTGCTTATGGTTTCTGGGTTAACCAAGGCAGCATTGCATGACAAGAGCAATCACTAATGCTATGGACGTTAATGTTATTGGCTTTCAAAACAAGCATTTTGATACAGTAATACTAAGCTGGCAGCTGATTCAAGTGTCTCTACGCATATTGAATTGGTAAACTAGTGATAAGGATCATCGCCATTTTCTGTTACAAGTTTGAACTTCAAGATTGGTACTAGGAGAGGAATTTAATCCTTCGCACTTATCTTTATCCTTTCATGTAATATAAATAAATGTAGGGGCCGTTTAGCTGCAGTATTAATTAGATTCTAATGTTCCATAATGAAGTGAAGAAGTTGAAACTGAGTTACGCACCATGTTACTCAATAATTAATATAAATATATGGCTTTCATGATAGCTTCTTGTTTTGATTTTCCAAGGCAGCATTGTAAGACAAGAAAAATAACTAATCTGATTGAACCAAATTGAGGGACTTAGCGTCATATATTATTCTATTGGCTATTTTAAAACAAGGACCTTTTTTACGGATTAAGATCCTCTCTGAATCTGAATTTCTGTTCAGGAAAACTTCAAGTGTTAACTTTTTTTTTTTTTAGAATCACTCTATTGGTGGGGGTTAGGCAAGACCCCTACCTGTCATTTAGAACAAATAATGAAAGAGGGGGGCATAAAACCAAAACTTTCAATCAAGAGAAATAAGTACAACAGTAAAAGAAATGATTAAGGCATAACCTCACATAAGAAGCATAATAAAAATGACTAATGCAGATGCTTATAATATTTCTTATAATTTATTGCCCTTTTTCAAATGTTGATCGGCAATGCTAAAATCAGCGCTAAAGTCAATTCTCTCAGAATTCTTAGGTGTAGACAAAAAGTGTTCATTATTCGCCAGGTACTCGTCAGAACTATCATCATTATCATTATAAGAATTGTAATGCCTAAAATCTGTGCTGGATGCTCGATGAAGATGTAGATTATACTCATCAATGCTCCACAGAGGAGAAAGGCTTTGATCCCGAGGTTCTCAAACCCTAGAATCATGAGTCGTGGCATCCTAGGCAATCGGCTCCTGAACGGAAGTAGAGTTTGTAATGTTAGCTCGGTTCTCCTTAGATAAGACATTGGTAATTGGAGACCCTGCATCCGTAATCTGTTTAGTGATGGAAGGCTCAGGTCATGGAGTATCTGAGGGTTGTGGAGTATTTGACGGCAGAACTTCTGACTTCTTACCATTTTCTACTCTAGTCTGCCAGTTCCCACTGAGCCGCTGGGGACGAAGCCACATATTGGCCACATAACACGTCTCAATAGTATGGCCAAGGTACTTGCAGGAAGTACAATAGAGTGGGATTTTCTCAAAAATTACACCTTGCCAAAATCCCGAATCTCCCACACCGATTTGTATCCGTGGCAACAGAGGTTGAGTGACATCATACCCCACTAATACCCTAGCTACAGAAGGGGGAGCTAAAGAGGCAGTAGCTTGCTCAATTCGCAATGGCTTACCAATGGCTGATGCAATAGAAAATAATGCTTCCTTACAGTGCATGAAGTAGACAGGCAAGTAAGGAAATAATATCCATACTGAGACTATAGGGGACTCCTCGAAACACCGAAAATTAGTGGCCCATTTTAAAATTCTCATGGCACTCCGATTAATGTACCGTGTCTACCTAACCCATAGGTGGGAGTAGTCCTCCTCAACATCCAATTGAATTAACACATGTCGATTATCTAGTAGGAACACCTTAGAAATTCCCTTCAATCTCAAAGAAGTAAAAAATTTACGAATTAATTACATACTAGGTCTGTTGTAAGAAAATTTACCGACCAATGTCAATTTGAAAGGCATGGCCATCGCTTGAATTTCTGTAGTGGAAAATTGCACATTAGGCTCTCCCCCGAACGAAGTGATGGTCTTGATCAGAATCGTCGAGCTGGTTGGGCCGTTCATAATATCCATAAAAGATTTTTTAGTGGGTTTGCTTGGATTCAAATTGGGGACATAATTCAAAACCGAGGCATAAAAGGGTGCAGACATGGGCTGAGTAGTATTTTGGGTCAACGGGTGATATTACGAATTAATTCAAGTGTTGATTGATAATTAACAAATAAAAAAATAATGGTAATGAATTTAAATTAAATCCTATTTCCATACACAGTAATGCTAAAAAATGTAAACCAACTTCAATTTCCTGTAGGTCTATAAGTGTAACACCAGCTGAGCTGGTGGCCGAATTGTAACACTTAGATATCATGCATGTTCTGTTACAAGCTTGAATCTCAAGATTGCACTTATCTTTATCCTCTCATCATGTGGTATTTAAAGTTGATGTGCTATTTCACTTGGATTTAAATTCTTAACTAAATTATCCTAAGTTGACGCATTATTTATAGGTAGTTAATGCTCGTACAAACATCTTCGGCTACATGTTAGTTTTGCTTTATTTTGCAGCTAATTTCGTTTGATCAGTGATGGATTCAACCCATCATCAGACACTTCTCTGCATGAAGCTTTCGCTGGACTGGACCGAAATGCTTAAGGCGGTAATTAATCATCATAATAGTGATTTAAACTATAATTAACTAAATAGTTTATTTTCTCTTTACGATTCTCTTGATCTCTCCAGTTCATCTTTGGTACGTTCAATCCAGCCGTAGGAATTGGCGCAGCTCTTGTATACATCATCTTTACGGAGCCCAATAACAGCCTTAGCACTGGGGATAAGGTACTCACTGCAATTTGTTTCCTGGCCTTCGAATGTTTCATGATCCTAGTCCTCTTCTTACTTGCCGTGGCACAATGGTATAAGTACTTGAGACTCTGGCAAGAGGTAATTATTAATTCATTGCCCATGTGGACATGGTTTAATAGAGTCGGTGTTTAATTAATTTTAAAAAAATATAAGGCCCTCTGCGGGAGAGAATTTCCATTTGAGTGATTATATCTTTTCGACCATTTTTATTTTAGGATGAGGACTGGAAGAAATTTTACGTCTATCCCCCCGATGGAGTGGATTGCAATGCAGAGGATTGTAGCGTAAGAAGTAGTCTTTTTTTCTTTTTTAATACTAATATTACTGACATTACTTCATACTGCTACTGATATTCACAATTTTGTCTGCCCAATTTATTAAGTTCGGGATTCGAACCCATTTGTGAGAGCATGGGTTCAAAAGCTTGGAGTGGCTCAATTAAGAATAGTCTAATCTAATAGATTTTGGTTTCTTGTATTAATTGCTGCAATGCATGCTTCTCCAGATTTTTTATCAACCTCGTTACCTTGTGTGGGAATCTGTTGCAATCTTGGTTATCAATTATTTCCATCTAGCGGTTGAACATATTGTATACAAGATCTCTAGTGGCGCCCCGGAGCTCATGTTCGCGGACAGCGTTTTTTTTGCGATTATTTTCGGATCGCTGCAATTTATGGTGCTGCACTGCCTCACAATGATCACTGATGCTGATAGCTTGAATCTTATTAGAAAACGGATACTGAACCACCAGCTGGTTTAATATCTAATGAAGTTTGTATTTCATTTGATTTGATGATACTTGTACTGGAATAATATAATGAAAGGAATTTTTCTGTATTGAGCGTTTGGCATCCATTATTTTCGGAGCAATCTGATAAAATTTTCAGAGTATTGGAGAATTTTTTAAATTAAAAGGACAAAAAAACAAAAAAGTAAGGCCACATGTGGCATTTACCTAAGTTCATCGAGAAAAATCTAAAATTTTAAAGAGCCGTGATATTTAACCCATCAATAATCTCATTTGCCACCATTTCTATACTCAAAAAATTTTGGAATTACTCATAGAAGATAATTATATAAGTATCATTTTCTCTCATCCGTGTCTACCACCACCACTCATCGGCATCACTACAAGTCGATCCTCTTATCACAGCACTCTTTTAAAAACAAAAAGGGAACCTCGTAAATACCTATAACAAAATCCCAAATTCATCTTCATCATTTTGGAGTTTGTATCCAATTTCCTTAGTAATAATTGGAATTTGTTTATATTACTTAAATTCATGGCTGCCAAAGTCAAACCTCCCTAAAGTTTGCTTTTGATTATTATTATTTTTTTAATTTTTATGTTTCAACATTTTGCATTCAAGTGGATGATTTTTATTTCTTGCATGAATAAATTATGCTTTCATAATTATGGAAGCTTGACATCAAAATACTCTTCACCACCAGAAATGCAGCAAATGAAATGGGCGAACGCGGTTCAGAAGCTCTCCAACTGCTGCTATGATAACTTTTGTGGGGTGGCTAATTTCTGAGCATTTTAACCAATAAAAAGAATTATAATAAGGGCAATTTTGGAAATAAATAGGGTAAATTAAAAAAATGGGCGGAAGAGATAAATTGGCATCCAAATATCACCACTCAATTTTAAATTTGAGTGGTAGGTCTAGTAATTGGGTTTAAAGAGTAATTTGGTGCAATTAAATAGCCCTAATCTTTTTTTTTTTTAAACAAAAAGTAAAAAAAAACGGTTGAATTTTTTTGTATACACCAGGGATGTCAAAAATATTTGCTCGGCCATGACTTGGGTGACCAGGAGGTCAGGCTGGGTCGGACTTGAGCTTCAATTCATAAGCTTGGGGTCCGGCCGGCACCTCAATTTTATGAAAAAAATAGTATAAAATATATATTATCTTAAATGATTATATTTTTTTTGGTCCACCTATTACATATGTTTAAAATTTTAAATATTTAAAATTCATATTTTCAAGCTCAATTTCATTAAAATAAAATTTAAAAATCATAAAATTATAAAATAAATTAAAAATATACATATATAATATTATAAAATATGAAATCTAGGATTTTAAGTTTGGATTAAAAAATAGGCCTAGTGCCGGGATTATTAATAATCGGGTCCATGTACTCATTAAAAGAAGCCAATTAAGTTTATTTTCATTGTAAGGACAACTTTTAGCTCATGGAAATAAGAAGCTAAATTAAGTATTTGGTCTTTAGTCATAAAACATCACCAAAAGACTCTTTTACTTTAATTCTTTAAATATTTGTTTGTTTATTTATGGATAAATAGAAAAGTGAAAAAATAAGTCGTCTCCCATAAAACTCTTCAAATAAAAATAAATTTATATTAGTTTAATCAAACTTTTTCCTCTACCAAAAAATAGCTATTATAACACTAAATAATATACCGTCCCCTCATCTTTATATCATTTATATTGTTTATAAAAGTTATTAAATAGTTCCTATCTGCATCACCTTATAATAACAAATTCATCAGCCTTACAAAGGCTTGTTTTTTGGCAACCAAGATGCCTTGCAAGCTTTCCCACTCGATCTAACGGCCTTAACCGTCTTGGGCACGTGCCACACAAGTGGGAACTTAAGTAATTCCAAAACGAGTTCGAGCGGCTGCCGTTTTACTTCTATCGGTTTTGCTTGACGACGTGCGTGTCACGTGCTAACTTAGGCAAATCTGGGACTAAAAATTAAAAACTAAATTGAGTGAGTCGAAATTGAAAATTACTATTGTGATCAGATGAGAGATAGATATCAAAACTAAATAACCCAAGACCTTTGATTCAAGAAATCGATAATTAATTTAACAAAGGCTACATTGAGAAATTACCTGATGCAACAAACAAGAATAGAAATCAAAGTAAAAGACACAAGGCAGTTTCAGTGCTTCAAGCTTAACTTAAATATAAGCATCCCTTCTCAAAAAAAAAAAAAAAAAAAAAATATATATATATATATATATAAGCATCCACTGCACTAAGCTTTCGTTAACAATGAGATTCAAGAATTACAGATGAAAGAGAAAGTTACAAGGAACAAGACGAACAAACATTCTCTCACTAACTCTGGCTTAATATCTCGCAATTGTCACAAAAAGATCGTGCACTCATCAGCCTTACAAAGGCTGTTTCTGGGCAACCTAGAAGCTTTGCAAGCTTTCCCGCTTGATGTAACGGCTTTAACCGTCTTGGGCACGTGTCACAGAAGTGGGGACTTCAGTAAACCCAAAACGACTTCGAGGGGCTGCCGTTCTGCCTTTGTCCGTTTTGCTTGACGACGTGCGTGTCACGTGCTAACTCAAGTAAGCCTGGGACGACATCTGCGCAACGTCGGTTGATCTCATCTTCTTCAATTCAGAGGACATGTCGGATACGCAACCGAAACTAGAACGACCTGTCGGGTATCTCAGTTTTGAGGTCGTATTCAACAATTAATAATCCGTTTAACGATTTAGTTACAATCGGTTAAAGTCTGCACACTCGAGTTAGTTAGTTAAGTAAACCTGAGTTATTAAATGAGGGGTTGGTTTTGGAATCAGTTATAAATAAAAAAATTTTTGAGTTACTCGCAAAAGCTTATTCAACATTAATCAAAAGCAGTCTCTCCAAGTTTCAGCCTCTTTCTTTCATTATACTCTCCAAGATTCATCATCGTCCTTTTCATTTTATTCTCCAAGATTCATCAATCATCGAGTCTTTCTTCATCATGTGGAACTACTCTTCCTACTTGTTCATTATTGTTTCATCTGTCATGCTATCAATTTTCATTTTGCAGCAAAACAAATATGTCATCACCTTCCTGTTGCTTGTCTGGATCATTGAAACTCCAGCAAGTTTTCCGTTAATGGCCGGCATGAAGAAAAACATAGAGTATTTCTCGGCCATTCCCTTCATCAAATATGGAATAAAGTGGGTTTTGCTTGCTGTTCTTCAAGAATTGACTCCACCTGGAAAGTGGTTATTCCTGAAATTATTCTCTGCCATATACATAACTGCCGTGATCTGCAAGCTAAAAAGTTGTGAAGGGGGGGCCGCCATTAATGCTCGGAGGCTAATCAAGTTTCTTGTTCTACACTCTGGCTGGTTGGCGTACAAATGCTTTACTAAGGGAGGCTTAATTAGTGGTGGTCTCAAGATTGGTGGACAGGATGATATCATTGCTAGCGTGATTTTCTTGCTGCCCGTGTTGGTTGGGATTGTCGCAGTCAAAGGTTGGGATCAAGTGGCCATAGAGGTATCTGTTCTTTCTTCTGTCTCGATTTGTTTCATCTCCAGCTACGCATGAATGTTCCTTTTATCTCAATATTTAAGTTTCCAGTTTGGTTTCTTTAATCTTTAAACATGAAAGTGTTGAGAGACTTGAAGTTTAGGAGAGTTTATTTTTATTTTTTTAATGGGGTTGCTTTGTATTCTGTGTCGTGTGATACGTTGCAGCTCATATTGATCAAATTCTAAAATGTTTAAAGCTGTCTTGAATTGTACCAAATCTGATTTAGAAAGTTGTGAAAATTAGAGGGAAACTATCTTTTCATGCTGAACCATTATACCATTTTGTTTCTTCTTACTCTTAATCAATGTGTTGTCTGCTCTACTCTAGTTTTTGCAGGATCTCTTTAATAGTTTCGGTGATGGAGCATGGTCATTCCTCATCTTGGCCGTCGTTCTGGGGAGGATCCTCAGGTCTTAGGCAGTGATACCAATATCTGGTGGATGGAGGCCCCGGCATATCAGTTTTTGGAGCATCTTCATATGGTTTCGTTTGAACTCAAGTTTTAGAGATTTCTTGGTACTTTAGTCAGGCGTATGCCATGCGTTTTTCAGATTGTTGCAGGCAAGCATGTCTCTGTTGTTTGCCAATCAGAAGCTATTGGCTCATAATTTTTTGATACTGTAAGGCTTGCTTTTACCCTGCTGTATAGGCAATCGATGTGTTAGTAGAAGAAACCGATGTAATTGGCTCTGTCACTGCAAGTTGAGAACTTTGTAGATTGACGCAATTCTTTCTTTGTCTTGTAAATTTGAGACATTTTGGCCATTGCTTTAGGTCTCAACTCTGAGCTTTCATTCTCTCTTAGATTTTAATTGAATTTTTAATTGCATTAGGACATCTGCTTTGCAAACGGAATGTTATTATCAATGAATAAGAAGTTTTTGTCTTCAGATGAGGTGGTTATCATATTTGATTATCTGCTGATTGATCTAATGTGCCAAATGATTTGAACATTGGCAAACTATGGCATCTGATCATCAATTTTTCGGATGAGTGTTGACATGGTTTCATATTCATACTATCTGCTGAGTAACCTTGATGTTGCAGGCTGTTGCATAGCCTTTGCTCTTTCTTCATTAGGTGTGGCATTTTTTATGTATAGTCCCAACAAACAAATGAGAAGATTTATCAGAATTTTTGAAATATATTTTAAGACTAACAGGATTGTTAATAAACATCAACAAGAGCATCAAAGGAACAAGAAAGAAACATCACCAGCCTTAAGAAGTCTCCATGCGTCTTTTCCTCTGCTTCAATAGCTTTATTAAGAATTCCACCTGATGTTGCACTAGTGAAAATATTATATTCAATGAATAAATAATTGGAAACTTCAAAGCCTGCAGTTAACTAAATTACTAATGACGATTAAGAGATTCACTCCGCAAATTATTCAAGAAACTTTTGCAGATAATATTAATTAGATTTTGCAGCAATTTTTCAATATTCTTTTCATTCCCATTGAAGGATCAAGCATTACGAGCCAAAATGCAAACACAGGGCATTACTTGAGTAGCAACTTAATCAATTGTCACAAGTTGTACAAGACTTTTCAATCCAAAAGAAGGCTGAATTGTAGAATAAAATGTAATCCTATCATTAAAAGCCCAAACGAACATTATTAACTAGATTTATAAATTTCTTGAATCCTAAAACGGAAAAGTATTCATTCGTATAAAGCTATCAGTTCCGACCTCACTGTTCTACTCATCCCCGTTTCGCTCAATTTAGCCGATTAATAAAGCAGCTCAAGAAATGTTTCTAAAATTTAATAAATGAGAAAATTCTATAATGAATTATTGTAATACTAAAACACAAGATTACCCAAAAATGTAATAGAACCTTTAACAAACACATGGAATGCAAAACCCATATGTAAAAAATATATCATTAATGCAAGAGTCGGAAAAACATCCTATACTATAAATTAATCACAAATCGAGTAAGAGAAACAATCAAACAAAACAATATTGCAAAAAAAAAATTTGAAACCCACAAAAAAAAAAAAAAAATCATACTTCGGGTTTAAAAGAGATGAGAACTTTGAAGCTCGTGTTGAAGATAGTTGAGATAACGGCGAAGCTCACCATCACTTGCTAGAAATCACTGAGAAATAGGTAAAGCTTGCTTGCGAATGAGTGTGGCTTTCAGGGATTCTTGATGGCTAGGGTTTCGGCTGTCGTCGACAGGTGAGGTTTTGGTTTCGATTTAGGACTGAATTTGATTCCGCTGTGGCAAAGAAAGACTGCGGCGGGTCAGCGGCGAGCCAACGACAGTGAGGGTTGTCATTGTCAGTGAGGAGCGAGCTACATTCGAGAGAGAGAAGTTTTAGAGTAATGAGTGAGTGTGGCCTTAACACTTGGGGAAAAAAGAGGTTGAAATACTAATAAAGGTGTGAAACAACGTCGTTTCACTTCTTTCTTTGTTTTGATGTTGTTTTATTTTTTATTTTTATTATTTAAAATTTTTAAAATTTCGGTCAAATCTAAAGTCAAAATAAAATTCTATCATAATTTTTTGATAGAGAAAATATAAATCATTAGTTGGTCATAAGTATTTGACAACAGTAAATTCTATCATAAATTTTTGATAGAAAAAATTTCTGTCACATGTATGTCGTACTTATAAGATATAAAGTCTTTTAACCAAAAACTGTCACATGAGTAACTGTCATTATAGGTCATTTTTCTTGTAGTGTAAGTGTTGCATTTTTATACGCAATATTTTATACTCTTCTTTTTATAGGAAATTCGCCACTAGACACACATGATGGCGGTGATGTAGATTGGTTTTCTTTTGCAAAATAGTATTAAGGGTTAGTGCTTGACATCTAGAATGCCATTACTTAATTTATAATTTGAATATTTAATAGCCTGCTATAAATGTTTTCCTAATTTAATGCTGCAAATAAATATGTCCTATTAATATTTTGAATTTAACAATTCAATGTGGGGGGACTTAGCATAAGATTTTTAGGTATTTAACCCAAAAAACTAACCTTTTAGATGAAGTAACTTACCTCCTTATAAACCCAAGTCTCTTCCCTTTATTAGCCAATGTAGAATACAATTCAACATGAGCTAACATATAAAGAAAAGGACATATGCTCGATACATATTAGATCTAACATTTAGCTACGCAATTGGCCTTTGAGAGGGGTTGGCACAAGCTTTGGGCAAGAATGCAATTCTGTGTTGGTTCTTTGTCTTTTTAATAATCCAAAGCTTCATCTGCATTGACTTCAATTGGTTATGCAAATGATAATCTGTATTTCTCATGCTTATAGAGAGGTCAATAGTGTGGTTGATGATTGACAAATCTTAGATGATTCACAGTCAACTTTCTCGTGATGCCAATGGGTTTTTGAGTTATTATCTTTTGTTTGTTAATTAATTTGCATCTTTATGATGTTTCGTCTTGGTTGGCTCATTACCTCCTTAGCTGTTTGCTTGCAATTCTTGTTTTGCTCACACACCGTCCCTCGCTGTCATGATCTGCACGATGCCTAGCCAGCCTAGTTCATATACCTTTAAGGGAGATACGAGAGTGAAGATAAAGAACGCAAAAAGCATACAGCTACGAGCTACTCTTATGCCATCAGAACCTTCTACTTAGTTGATTTTGACTTCATTCTCCAAAGAAAAATTTGGGAAAATTAATATAATGCAAGTTCAAGTTACCTCGCCCATTTGGGGTTGGTTGCAAATAAATTCTTTGCGAAGAACAAGCACAAGAAAATTTGCTTCATATTACTTGAAGGGGCTGGCTGGCTAACGAATTTCACTCTACAAGAAATATATTCTTCTCGCAGGGAAGTCGCCTTTGTTGGGAGAACCTGTGCCTCCCGGTTCGAGCGGGGACTTCTAGTCTGGGTTGTGGTACGGGCTTAAAGGTGCCTCCCACAGTTGGGGCCCTCCCCAGGATACCTCGTGATTAATATCAAAAAAAAAATATATATATATTCTTCTGCGATCATATTATTTGTGACGACTTAATTTTTATTGCTAAATGTCATTTTCTAGGACCATCGGTGATCTTGTAGCTAAATGTCATTTTTTTGGCCAAAATTAAATTCATCACAAAAGCTCATGTTTTGCGATCAAACACAATTTAATTTCGTTGCAAAAACATTTGCAATATATGTTTATTTTAATTTATTTGTGACCTAACACAACGCCATCGCAAATTCTATATTTTCAGTGACCACTTAAAGATTTCATAGTAAAAAAAAAAAAAAAAAGTGATAAGATTAATATATAAGTTTTTTGGAGACAAAATTAAATTTTCATCCCAAATATCTACTTTTTGCAACTCTTTCAAATCGTCGCAGAAAGTCAAAGATTTTGGTGGGAAATCTACCGCCGAAACAAATTGCAAAAAAGATATTTATAAAACTTTTTGTGGCAAATCACATTTGGCCGCTAATGTAGACATTTTACAACCAATTTTAAATTAATCACAAAAAAATGATATATAAAATCTTATAAAAAAATTCTTTTTTGTGACTAATCATGACTGGTCACAAATTGCATACTTTTAGCGACAACTTTAAAATATTTGTCACAAAAAATGAAATATTTTCGGCGGAAATTCAACTGCCTTACGTATTAAACTCAATTTGACTAACTTTTTGCAACCAAATTTAGATATGGTCGCAAAAGACTTACACGTTATATATATATTTATTATTCTTCTCTCTTTCTTTTTTATCACTAAGTTCTCTTACTCTAATAATTCTCATTCTCTTGTCCTATCTCTATTTTCTTAGCTTATTTTTCTAACAAACTTTTTTTTATTTTTTTTGTTACCTAATTTTATTTAATTTTCATGTGTAGAAGTTAACTAACTTTTGTGCTTTGTATTTTTTTTTTGTATGAATTAAATATTGAAGATCTATAAAATGAAGTGAATAAAATCAAGATGCAAGGAGATGAAGAAAACCAAGAAACTTATGAATAAATGTAATTGTTCCAAATATTACATTGTTAAATGATGATCATTATGTAAACATTCCAAATGTCACAATTATGTAATTGCTCTAAATAATATAATTTTGTTTGCTAATTTTTTTATTTTTTATCAATAATAAATTTTTTAATTTAATTTCTCTACTTTCCTAAAGTTTGTAATAATTGTTTTAATTATTAAGGAAAAATTCAACTAAAAAATTAAACAAAATATAATTTTATAAAATTATAATAAAAATCTAATGTTATATTTAAAAATATATTTTCTATGACTAGTTTTAGTTTGGTCACAAATATTGCTATACTACGACGAAATAATTGGTGGCAAGAAAAGAACAGAGACAAAGTGAAATTATATTTTGTGAACTTTTTTTATTCGCTAAATGTAACACCCTAGCCAAATCCTACATCAGTAAAGCACGGGAGAGATGCTGGGTTAATAAGGGATGATTTACAACTTAATTGGCAAGACGCGTTTTTGGGGTGTATGGGCACCCTATATACAAAATCATACGGGTCTTGTTAAGGCCCAAAGCGGATAATATCTTGTCAAGTCTAGGTTAGGTCATGACAATATTTTTAAGATGAGGGCCGTCAACTCAGTAAACAAATCCATGCACAATATTTGAAAACCTTTGTCATTTTACCTTTAAACATTTTATAACATCTTATAATAATATCTTCATTTAGCATAAAGAGTGGATTCATGTCAAAGCATTAAAAAAACATTAAAACATTCATAAAAACATTAAAACATAAACATTTTGTAGCTCATACCTCGTAGTTATCATCATTCATCATTCTGGGTACTATACCCTACATTATTCCTCGTTCAGAGTACTATACCCCGCATTGTTCATAACATCCTTGTGCACAAGATCATCATCATACCAGCAAGCTGGCCATAACATTACATAACATCATAACATCATAACATTTGCATCATATTCATTACTACGGACTATGAGCCAAAATATTTTTTAATCCACCATACATCATTTCATAAATAGTATTTAAAGTCTTCTAAAACATTTAATAACCTTTCTTTGATCATTTAGTAATTTTAGAAAATTCTTTAAGAAAAAATTTTGTTTAAGAAAACTAGTTTCTTAAGAAAAATGCATTTTAAAATTCATTTATATAAATTCATTTAAAAGTGTTTTTATTTTGCAAAATTCATTTAAATATTTTAGAAATCAGTTTTGAATAAATTTTCATTTAAACATAATTCTTATAATATAAATTGCATTTGTTATACATCATGCATGAATCTACGAATTTAAATAACTCTTTACAATAAAAAATATTTCAAACCTCAAATATAATAGGCAGCGAAAAAATCTAAAAATTTGGCCAAACCATCTATCATCCTCAATTCAAGTCTATCTTCTCACTCATCACGAATCAATCTTGACTTCTGGAAATTGAATCATAATAAACTATAATGAGTACAAAACTCAGTAAGCAAACTAGTTTTTCTTATACGAAAGTACATATATACTTATACATAATGCAATTGATGATATGCCGTGATTTTTTTCCAAATACTTTAAAACAAATTTATCAAAATCTCTTTCTGTCGCTTTCAAACTTTCACATTTTCTTTCAATAAAGTATGTATCTTGCAATGTGGCACCTTGCGCTATGCGTGGCACTTGCATCATGCGTGGCACTTCGCGGCGCTTTGGCTCTCTCAAGAGGTGGCCCCCAATGCAAAATATTATAAAGCAGAAACTCCATTTGCTAAAATCCACTTTCTCATTTATAAAAAAATCAATGCATTTTCGTGCTTATGCCAATGAACCATCACACAACATATGCCCATATTCATAATCACACACACAACAACACATTGCATAAAAACATGGGTAGAACCACATGAATCCATATATGTACATATCAAAAATAGGCTTTTCAAGCAAGTCAAACATATACATATTGTTTATTGTGATTCATTTTGAAGTCTAGTTTACTTATCTCTTGATATCATCATGTAACAAATGCGTACTGATATCACCGACCTAAAATCATCAATAAAATTCTCATAAGATATAATCGAGTCTCAATCATAAACTCTAATGTTCTCAAATATCTCATTTTAAACAGCTCCTAAACTCAACCTCAAATGTCTTCAATATTCGGCCCTCAAAATATAATTGTCCATGTTCTCTGATTTGTAATAAATTATTCCCATATTGAAAAAATCTCAAATTTTACAGACCATATGGTGACATATTGAAAATTCATTGATAAAAATTTCATAACTTAAGTCCTTCAAAAACCATTGAAAATAAGTTACGTTTCAGACATCATCAATATGGTCAAACGATTTTCAGTTTTGAACATACTTGCTTTCAAAATAAAAACCAATTTATTGTTTTATCATAAAATCATGAACATTTACAGAATAACACTACACATATATAAAAATCACCAGTCCAAATTTCATAATTTTGGAAGAAGTGTAGCTATGGTAAAAATAATTTCGTAATTCATGTTATTCATTGAAATCAGAAATTTCCAGGTTTTCAGACTTTAAGTTTGACAAATTGTAATTAATTGAAATCTAATCCGATTAACTTGAAACAAGTTTTAAAGCATTCTAGATGATGGCTAGTTTAACATATCCAAAAATCAGAATCAAAATCAATTTGTACAAATTACTATGATTTTCATAATAATGAACTGTCCGCATAGTTTCTGTAAAATCTTAGGTTTCTACTTCTATTGCAAATATCTAATCACGCTTCTCCATAACGAATTAATAAAGAAAACCAATAATTAAAACTTACCTCCAAAACTTCTCCCAATAATATCCAATTCAAACATCACAACTTGATCACGTGTGTTGCCTATGGCAAAACTAAGAGGAAGAAGACTTTCTTCTTCTCTTTTTCTTTTCTTTTTTCTCTCTTTTCTCTCCATCTCCCCCCCTCTCTCTCTCTCTCATATAATGGGAAAAACTTCTTATTCTTTTTATACTAAGGTAAAAAGGTCACTAAAAATTAAAAAGACTTAAATACCCTTAGGAGAACTGGGGTATTATACTAAAAGTTATATTCTACGACCATCTTGTAGAGTGGTCGCAAATACCTTTCCTTAACAGCCCTAATGTGTCCAACTTGCGACCATAATGTTTTTTGTTGCAAATTAATTTTAGTGACGAATTTGATATTTTCTATGATGAATCTTTTGGTCGCAGATGACCATAATTCTAGCAATGTTCTCTATAGATTTCAATTAGTAATGAAGCAAAGCCGTTGATTTTTGAATCATGTTTGTTAGTAATTCAGGATTGTTTAGCTAACTAACTAGAGACTCGAGACAAGATACAGACAATAATTATAATTGTGTACAAATTCAATATAGAAATTTAAACTAGAGATGATCATATAACATCATCCTTTGATTGATTATTTCCAGTAGTAGAAGTATCATCAAATCAAATCAAATGCAAATGAAATTAGATATTGAACTAATTGGCGGTTCAATATCCGTTTTCTGATAAGATTCATGCTACAGCATCATCAGAGGTCAAAGTGAGGTGGTACAGTTCCAGAAATCGAGAGAATTGTTAAGAGAGAGCAAAACAAAAGCTAATAAGTTATATATAGTTTAAATTAGTTAATATGATTAATTCAGTCTATGCATCATCATTTGCAAAAAAATATTGGCCAAATCATTGTGAATCCTTGTATTTCTTATTGGTAGATGCAGTTTTGCTGTTGTTTATTCGTTTCGATAATCTTTATTGATCCTCATCAATCAATGGCTGTATCGGATTCTTTGTTGTTGATACACTTCCTACAGGGTGCTTATATCAAAATAGGGATTTAAAGTGTTTTACTTGGACTAGACCTATTAATCAAAGTTTATAAAGTGTAGAAAAGAAATTCTCTCATACGGGTATCCTCATTTTTTTTTTTGGGTGAACAAGCAATTAAGCCATATAGCTTTATAGTTAATTAAACACTGACTCTATTAAACTGCATATTGACCCTATTAAACCGTATATTTAATAATAAATTGAACATAATCGAACACAAATAAGAGCATCTGAATGAGAAAAAGACTATATATACCTGTCTGAAGGTGCATCCGATGGTGCTTCCCTTCTTTTATCTCTAAAACATAAGTATTTAAAAAATTTAAAAACCAATTGTTTGTAGTTTAAATTAAAAATGTTATAGTACTTGATTAATTAGAGTTTATGCTAAATTCAACAACCGATTTCAAATTGTGGCTTACCATCTGTAAATGACAGAGTCCACACTATATAAAGTGCTCAAGTCCGCACTTAAAAATTATCCCAGATTAATTTATTGTAAATACTCTCGATATTGTTTTTCTTAGTTTTGCAGCGAATAATTCATTGATGAGTCATGGATTCTACAAAACAGCAGCCACTCCTTTCCATGAAGCTTTCACTGGATTGGAGATCATTAGGAATTGGAGTAATAAAATTAATCATGAATATTACTTGAATTTTTTTTTTTTGTTGGCTTTTCTTTTCTTTTGATCTCCTCAATCTTTATAACGATCTCCTATTTCTCTCCAGTTCATCATTTACATAGTGAATATGACGGTAGGAGTCACCGGGGCGGTCTTATACACCATATTTTCCGAGACCAATAACAGTTTTGGCACTGAGAAGAAGGCTTTTATTGCAATTTGTTACGTGGCCTTCGAATGCTTCATGATGCTAATCCTGTTCTTACTTGCTGTGGCACAATAGCACAAGTACTTGAGACTCTGGCAGGAGGTAATTTTTAATTCATTTGATATGCATTGCCACTAGTACTCGTATATTTGATTAGAGTCATGCTCAGGTCCACACTAAACTCCGCTATAAATGACGTTTACAACCTGGAAGTTCGTAAACAAGGAGGTCCGCTCCTGAGCATGATTTCATTTGATTATATTACTTTTTACGTGATTATTTATTTATGTTATTTATCTTTTTACATTTTCATGTTGTTAACTTTAGAAGGAGGACTGGAAGAAACTTTTCATCCTTCCACATCAAGTGCATAGCAAGGCAGAGGATTGCAGGGTATCATTAATTAATTAAGATTAATTTTATTTTTCTAACAGTTTTAATTTATCATTTGAGATTGAGTCTAATATAGATTTTAATTTCTTGTATTATTGCAATAATGCATGCTTTTGCAGATTCATTATATACCTGATCATATTGTGTGGCAATCTATAGCAATCCTCTTTGTCAATTATTTCCATCTAGCTGTTGAACATCGTGTATACAAGACTGCTGGTGGCAACCCGGCGTTCATCTTCGCAAACAGCCTTATTTTTGCGATTATTTTCGGATCCCTGCAGTCTGTGGGACTGTACTACCTCGTATTCACCTCCGATGCTGATAGCGTGGATCTCATTAGAAAACGGATACTGAATCAGCATTTGATTTGATTTTGATCAAGATGATCAATTGGATTAATATAATGAGGAGGAATGGAATTTTTCTATATTGAATTTGTGCACAATTGCACTTATTTCCTGCAATTTTTCAAAGTCCCCTTTTCGTACTTCGCTTTTTTTTCTTTTTTTTTTTGGGTAATGCTTGATAATTAATCATCTTAGGCTGAAGTAAAGAAAATGCAATAGATCAATGTGGCAATATCTTGTTCATCTTCAGTGCTTTTCACCCATTTCTTAATTACCTAATTAAAATAGGGCTAAGAATTTCCATTACTTGCTTATGGTTTCTGGGTTAACCAAGGCAGCATTGCATGACAAGAGCAATCACTAATGCTATGGACGTTAATGTTATTGGCTTTCAAAACAAGCATTTTGATACAGTAATACTAAGCTGGCAGCTGATTCAAGTGTCTCTACGCATATTGAATTGGTAAACTAGTGATAAGGATCATCGCCATTTTCTGTTACAAGTTTGAACTTCAAGATTGGTACTAGGAGAGGAATTTAATCCTTCGCACTTATCTTTATCCTTTCATGTAATATAAATAAATGTAGGGGCCGTTTAGCTGCAGTATTAATTAGATTCTAATGTTCCATAATGAAGTGAAGAAGTTGAAACTGAGTTACGCACCATGTTACTCAATAATTAATATAAATATATGGCTTTCATGATAGCTTCTTGTTTTGATTTTCCAAGGCAGCATTGTAAGACAAGAAAAATAACTAATCTGATTGAACCAAATTGAGGGACTTAGCGTCATATATTATTCTATTGGCTATTTTAAAACAAGGACCTTTTTTACGGATTAAGATCCTCTCTGAATCTGAATTTCTGTTCAGGAAAACTTCAAGTGTTAACTTTTTTTTTTTTTAGAATCACTCTATTGGTGGGGGTTAGGCAAGACCCCTACCTGTCATTTAGAACAAATAATGAAAGAGGGGGGCATAAAACCAAAACTTTCAATCAAGAGAAATAAGTACAACAGTAAAAGAAATGATTAAGGCATAACCTCACATAAGAAGCATAATAAAAATGACTAATGCAGATGCTTATAATATTTCTTACGTTACTTGCTACCGGCAAGTAATTTAATACCCTTTTTCGAATGTTGATCGGCAATGATAAAATCAGGGCTAAAGTCAATTCTCTCAGAATTCTCAGGTGTAGACAAAAAGTGTTCATTATTTGCCAGGTACTCTTCAGAACTATCGTCATTATCATTATGAGAATTGCAATGCCTAAAATCTATGCTGGATGCTCGATGAAGATGTGGATTATAGGCAATCGATGTGTTAGTAGAAGAAACTGATGTAATTGGCTCTGTCACTGCAAGTTGAGAACTTTGTAGATAGACGCAATTCTTTCTTTGTCATCTAAATTTGAGACATTTTGGCCATCGCTTTAGGTCTCAACTGTGAGCTTTCATTCTCTCTTAGATTTTAATTGAATTTTTAATTGCATTAGGGCATCTGCTTTGCAAACGGAATGTTATTATCAATGAATAAGAAGTTTTTGTCTTCAGATGAGGTGGTTATCATATTTGATTATCTGCTGATTGATCTAATGTGCCAAATGATTTGAACATTGGCAAACTATGGCATCTGATCAATTTTTCGGATGAGTGTTGACATGGTTTCATATTCATACTATCTGCTGAGTAACCTTGATGTTGCAGGCTGTTGCACAGCCTTTGCTCTTTCTTCATTAGGTGTGGCATTTTTTTTTTTTTTTATGTATGCATACTTTTTGTTCATTAAAAGTTGTGTGGGCATATTTTTTGTTCATTCGCCTTTGCTCTTTGTAGTTTTGGTTCATATTCATATCAATTCTTAAAAATTTTTCTTCCTGATGCTACTGGCAGTGATCATTCACCAGTTGGCCTTATTCTCAAGCTTTAGTTGTTCTAGCACTGTTGAAACCAATTGGTAGGGGCAATTAGGATGATTTTATTCTTATTCTTAACTTAAGAAAACTGAAAGTGATGGCAGGGAACTTAGAAAGCGCATTGGCGAGCGAAAATGCTAGCTATCACAATTATGAACTTTTGAAGTAACTGTGCACTGATTAAAGGGCTTTGTAAAGGACAGAGTGGATGGGTAGAGAGAGAGGGGGGGCAAATTTCTCTCATATTTCTCTAACTACCGTTTTCAAATTGTGGCTTCTTATCAACCGAATCTGCCCTTTATAAAGTGTAAAAGAGAAATTCTCTGATATGTATCCTCATTTTTCTTGTGTGGACAAGTAATTAAGCCATGTGAATTTATGATTAATTGAACACTGATTCTATTCAACGCATGTTTAATAGTCAATTGAACACAAATAAGGGTGCCCACACGAAAGAAAGATTATATGCATATGTATAACTTAGTTTTGCGGCTAATAGTTTCATTGATGAATCATGGATTCTACACATCAGCTGTCACTCCTTTCCGATGAGCTTTCACCGGATTGGAGACCATTGCGAATTTGGGTAATAAAATTAGTCATGGATATTACTTAAAGTCTTTTCTTTCCTTTTGACCTCCTCAATCTTTACAACTATCTCTTATTTCTATCCAGTTCTTCATTTATATAATTAATATAACGGTAGGAATCACCATTCACCGGGGCAGTCTTACACACTTATTTTCTGGAATCAATAACAGTTTTATTAGCACTAAGAGGAAGGCTTTTATTGCAATTTCTTACGTGGCCTTGGAATTCTGCATGATGCTGATCCTGTCCTTACTTGCTGCGTCACAATTGCACAATTACTTGAGCCTCTGGCAAGAGGTAATTTTTAGTTCATGTCCCATGTACCAGTACTACTAATTTATTTGATTAGAGTCATGCTCAGGTCCGCCTTAAAATCCGCTATAAATGACGTTTACAACTTTCTAGACTGTAAACACGGAGGTCCGTTCCCGAGCATGATTTCATTTGATTATATTTCATTTCACGTGATTATTTATTTACTTTTTTATATTATTTTTTATGTTATTAATTTTAAGAGGAGGATTGGAAGAAACTTTACATCCCTTACATCAAGTGGATAGCATGGCTTTTTAACAATTTTATTTATCATTTAAGATTGAGTCTAATATAGATTTTGATTTGTTGTATTATTGCAATAATGCACGCTTCTCCAGATTCATTATGTACCTGATTATATCGTGTTGCAATCTATGGCAACCCTCAGTGTCAATTATTTCCATCTAGCCGTTGAGCATCTTGTGTACAAGACTGCTGGTGGCAACCCGGCGTCCATCTTCGCAAACAGCCTTATCTTTGCGATTACTTTTGTATCTCTGCAGTCTGTGGGGCTGCACTACCTCGTATTCACCTCCGACGCTGACAGCTTGAATCTCATTAGAAAACAGATAATGAATCAGCATTTGATCTGATTTTGATCAGGATGATCAATTGGAATAATATAATGAGGAGGAATGGAATTTTTCTATATTGAATTTGTGCACAATTGTACTTATTTCCTGCAAATTTTCGAAGTCCAAGAGTTAGTCCTTTTCGTACTTCACCTTTTTTTTTTTTTAATTTTTTCGTGGGCAATGCTTGATAATTAACCTTCTTCGGTAAAATGCATATTCCTGTAACATATGTGAAAATGAAAAAACAAAAAGAGGCGGTTAAGAAGTTAGTAAAAGCAAAACAGAAAAGAGTTGGAAAACAAAGGGAAGATACACGTGTGAGAGAGAGAGAGAAGCTGCCAAACCGACCCAACTACAGACCCGAAAACCCAACTCGACCCGCGAACGTAACCCAGCCATATCTCGCGATTCCGACTACCACTCCGGCCAAGCAAGGTATCAATTGAAAACTTGTGAGACGCTGGTCATACTTTAGCTGTCATCGTTGCCAGAAATCGACTAGAACGCCGCTGTTTAAGGCTTGAAAAACCGCGGCTAAAACCCATCACCGCCGCCGTTGATCCTACCAGAATTTGACCACGTCACCACCTCAGGTTTTTTCCCCACGACTCCCTCTTCCATTTCTGACCATCCACTGCCACCGTTGGACTCAGTGTGGCCAAAAATTTTGGACCCGTGCTTCCCGGCGAGCATTGACCAAATTCCAGTGGCCGTTGACCGACAAGGGCTTCGGTAATTTCACATTATGAGGGCAATTTAGTAATTTCTGAGCCTGTGGATATTTTAGTAATTCCTAGAATTGAGGATTGGGTGTAATTATGATTCTGAGGGTAATTCGGTGACTTACTATTTCGGAGTATTTTAATGATTTACGGACTCGAGGGCATTTTTGTAATTTTATCGACACAGGAGTTGTAAATTATGGATAGATGTTCGTTTTGAGTTTATTGCATAAATCCTAATTCCGATTTACGAAAAAATAATTATGTCGTTTCCTTGATTTAGGCGGATCCGCGAGCGAGAACCGGTCCGCAGACGTGGACGATAACCGAGTGTGAACACCGTCATTATGAGTGGAATATACAAAATCTATTTTCATAGTTAATTATGATAGTAAAGCATGTTTGCGAAATAAGTATTTTAAATGTTCTAATTTAATGATTTTCTCGAAATAGATTTTATTCAAGCATTAATATTATATTAAAATGTTTGGTTAATGGTTTTCGTATCGACATTGAATGAAATATGATAGTATTTTAAAGATGAGAAAAGTGGATTTAGATGTGATAATGAAAAGGAATGTATAATTTAAAGTATGATTAGAATATAAACAAATATGAGTATAGAGATTGTTTTTAAAATCATTGGACAATTGTTTTTAAAATCATTGGACAATACCCTTCCCTCCAGATACAGTGATACAGATGAGATGAGATGAGAGGCATTTGGGGCCCGCCTGAACACACATAGAGGCTTTGGGCCATGTGTTTGGGCGTTCATGCCTTTTGGGGGCATATGCATGCGGTATGATGATTACAGATATATAAACATGAGATACATACAAATATTGAGATACAAATGATACAGATGAGATACAGGCCTTTGGGGCCCGTCTAAGTACACACAAAGGCTTTGGGTCGTGTGCTTGGGCGCTTTTGTCCTTTGGGGACTAGATTATGCATGAACATATATGATGAGATATGATGAGATATGAGATGGTCTTTCACTGTCTATCTGTGTAGCTCCGGGGCGTGACGGTACATAGATAGTACGTCATTTCCCGTCCGTTGAGGTCCAGATATGATGAGATTATTTCCCTAAGTACTTGTTTGGTGATGATTTTTAGATTTGTGTATTCTATATGATATTGTGATATGATTTCCATGGTTAGTAATATGATTTAAATGTTAAATGATTTACTACTAGTTTCTTGCCTATGGTTTGATGAAATCGTGTTTGGAAATGATATGATTATTTCTTTTAAATTAAGAATTAATTTAAAAAGAAACTATTATCCACTCACTGATCTCACTGAGTTTTAAACTCACCCCGTTTTTATTATATTTTCCCCCCCTTCCGAGGAAGTTGCAAGTACGCCAGACCCAACCCAGGGACTGTAAATATATTTTGAGTCTTGGCCACGTGATGGTGTTAGAAGATATAGATGTTTTTGTTAGGACATCTTGATTATCTCGTTCTTTTGGGATTGTATAATTTTGTTATATTATTTTTTTGGGATTAAGAATAAACTGAGATATTAATATTAACTATAATATTATCTTTTGAGACTCTAGAGATATAAAACTCAGCATTTTGGTTGAGGATATTGATCACTAGAGTTTGTTGTATATTGAATTATATTGGGAGTGTTATATTCATATTTGTAGATTGGAAGTGTTATATATATAAAAGAGACTCTGCCCAATTTTCGACAGAATCTTTGCTAATTAGATTATTATCAAGTCTGTTTTAATGAGACTAGACTGACTCGCCCTGGGGGATTCGGGGCGGGTCGTTTCAGTTGGTATCAGAGCATGGTTTTAGATTATGTAGATTTTACTGTCTTAATAAGAATAAGTTTTATCTTTGTTAAAGTTAGAATTTATATCTTATAGGCACCATCATACTTCGTCGTAGCAGTAGACATGGCTGTGGCCGTATTAGGCCAATGGCTGGGTTGACTTCTGGTAGTGTACCTGCGGAGGAAAGTGTAACCCGCGAATAAGGGGGTAGTTGAATCCTCCACGCATGAAATTGCACAACAAGCACCGGGGAATGCCTCGAATATTGAGCAGTCATTTGATAGGCTGGCTCAGATTATGACTACAGTTGTGCAAAATCAAACTCAAGCGCAGGTTAGTAATGGAAACACTATTGAGCGAGTGAGGAGTTTAAGAGCGAGGACCTTTAATGGTTCCGGAGAACCACCTGAGGCTGAGTCATGGTTTGTTAAGTTAGAGCGTATTTTTGACGTGATGAAGTGTTCGGAGAATGATAGACTATCCTTCGCCACTTTCCTACTCGAGGTAGATCTTACCATTGGTGGCAGATGGTGGAGAGACGATATCAGGGGCATGCTGCGATTACTTGGGCCATTTTCCGTAAGGAATTCTACGATCATTATTTTCCTGCTGTATATCAGGATATTAAACTGAGTGAATTCTTTCTGTTGGTTCAGGGATCTCTGACAGTTGAGGAGTATGAGAAGAAATTTTTAGACCTCTCTAGATTTGCTACATCTGTAGTCGGTGATGAGAGAGAGGGATGCAGACGGTTCGAGGACGGCCTCCGATTTGAGATTCGCACCACCGTGACTGCATCACCATATAATTTGTTTGGAGAGGTAGTTGAGGCAGCCAGGAGAGTTGAGGACAATATTTCAAAAGGACGTAGAGTTCATGCACTGAAGTAGAAGCGTAGCCAGAGCTGGGCAGAGGGTGGCTCTAATAGTAGGTCGCCCAAGATAAGGAGCATTCCTACGAGTTATTCTGATGGTAAACAAAGGAGTCAGGGTACAGGCTTTAGGGGAGACTCGAGACAGGTTTTCATTCATAGCTCAGTACAACCATCAGTGGGGAGTAATACCAGGAATCAGGGACAGTATAACCGCAGTGGTGGGGGATATCGTGATGATCGTTCTAAGAGTGTCTAACAGACTTTTTTCCCTTCATGTGGCAAGAATTATTAGGGCCAGTGTCGCATTGGAGACAAAGTTTGTTATTTGTGTGGTAAGCCTGGACACCTTAGGAGATTCTGCCCTATTTTATCTCAGGGTGATAGCTCTATAGGAGGGAAAGCCTCACAGTATTGGCCTTACTCTGGCCAGACTCAGGGCCAGAGAGGAGTGCAGACATGAGGTTTTACATCTACCTTTAGGAGTCAGATGACTGCTCCAGGTCAGATAGGTCAGCTTGGTCGACCTCATACTCAGGCTTGAGTTTTTGCTTTGACGCAGCAGGAGGCACGTGCTACACCATAAGTTATTACGGGTATATTGTCTATCCTTGGCCGCAAGGCTTATATTTTTATTGATCCTAGATCTACACACTCTTTCGTTTCCCATACTTTTTCTATGCACAAAAGGCGAGAGCCCGAACTGCTAGATTATGGTTTAGTTGTTCGTACACCTACCGGAGAGTCATTACTTGCTGAAAGTGTGTATCGGGATTGTATGATTAGAATGGGTGATCATGAATTTGTGGCGAATTTGATTTCCTTAGACATCCATGACTTTGATGCTATTTTGGGCATGGATTGGCTTGAATTTCATTATGCTATGGTGGATTGTTTCAAAAAGGAAGTTGTGTTTAAAAAGCCAGGAAAAACTGAGGTGAAATTCTATAGGGAGCACAAAGTTCTACCTTCATGTGTTATACTTGCTATTAGTGCAAGGCGGTTGCTAAGAAAATGATACTCGGCTTATTTTAGCTCATGTAATAGATACAGAAGCTCGAGAATTGAGATTGGAGGATATTGCAGTAGTCAAAGAATTTCTAGATATATCCAGACGAACTTCTTAGGATGCCACCTAACAGGGAAGTTGAGTTTTTTATTGACTTAGTTCCTGCAATATCTCCTATATCTATGGCACCATACAGGATGGCTCCAGTAGAATTGAAGGAATTGAAGGTTCAATTGCAAGAGTTGGTGGAGAAAGGGTTTATTAGACCTAGTGTGTCCCCGTGGGGAGCTCCAGTCTTGTTTGTTAAGAAAAATGATGGGACTTTTAGACTCTGCATCGACTACAGGCAGTTGAACAAAGTTACGGTACGCAATAAGTATCTACTTCCGCGTATTGATGACTTGTTTGATCAACTCCAGGGGGCAAAAGTATTTTCTAAGATTGATTTGCGCTTGGGTTACCATCAGCTTAGAATTAAAGACGTCGATGTTCCGAAAACAACATTTAGAATCTGTTGTGGACACTATAAGTTCTTAGTGATGCCATTTGGGTTGACAAATGCTCAAGCTGCTTTTATGAACCTCATGAATAGGGTATTTCGCTCGTACCTGGATCGGTTTTTGATTGTATTCATTGATGATATCTTGGTGTATTCCCAAAGCGAGGAGGTTTATGCAGATCATTTGCGGACTATTTTACAGACTTTGAGATAGAAGCAGTTGTATGCCAAGTTCAGCAAGTGCGAGTTCTGGTTGGACAGAGTAGTATTTTTGGGGCATGTGATATCAGTAGAAGGTATTTATGTTGATCCTCAAAAGATTGAAGTAGTTGTGAAATGAAAATGACCTAAAAATGTCACAGAGGTTCGAAGTTTTCTTCGATTGGCTAGTTATTATTGTAGATTTGTGGAGGGATTCTCTAATATTGCTACTCCTCTGACACAGTTAACCAGAAAAAATGCTAAGTTTCAATGGGGTGATGATTGTGAAAAGAGTTTTCAAGAACTTAAGACACGTTTGACCTCAACACTAGTTCTTACACTTTCATTTGGTAATGAAGGATTTTTGGTTTACAGCGATGCCTCTAGGCAGGGATTAGGTTGTGTGTTAATGCAGCATGGGAAAGTGGTGGCTTATGCTTCTAGACAACTTAAGAAGCATGAGCAAAACTACCCAACACATGATTTAGAGCTAGCAGCAGTGGTGTTTGCACTCAAGACATGGAGGCATTACTTATATAGGACAACGTGTCAGATTTTCACTGATCATAAGAGCCTGAAGTATTTGTTTACTCATAAAGAGTTGAATTTGAGACAAAGGAGATGGATTGAATTAATTAAGGACTACGATTGCACTATCGATTATCACCCAGGTAAAGCGAATGTGGTAGTTGTTGCACTAAGTAGAAAGTCTTCTAGCTCTATAGCTCACTTGCGAGTGAAATATGTGCCTCTGTTGATCGAGTTGAGATCTTTGGGAGTCGAGTTAAACGCTGAAAATTGTGGAGCTTTGATAGCTAATTTTCGAGTTAGGTCGACTTTGATTGACAAAGTTCACCAAATGCAAGTTCACGACCCACAACTAATGAAGTTGAAAGAGGATGTGCAAAAAGGTTTACGAACCAATTTTACGGTGAGAGGTGATAGAGTCTTAGTCATGGGCAATAGACTCTGTGTACCTGATATTAAAGATCTAAAGGAGGTGATTATGGAAGAAGTTCCCTGTTCAGTATATGTGATGCATCCTGGTAGTATGAAGATGTACCGCACCCTGAGGGATCATTATTGGTCGTAGGGTATGAAGAGAGAGATAGTAGAATTTGTTTCTCGATATTTAGTTTGGCAGTAGATTAAGGCTAAACACCAGAGGCCTGCAGGGTGTTCTCAGCCGCTTCCTATGAAATGCAAGTAACGCAACCCAAGAGGGGGGTGAATTGGGTTTTTTAAAAATAATGCAATACGATTCGCACAATAAATCAATCTAATGCCTTAATGAAATAGAGAATAATAAATTCAAACAAGCGTAGAAATAAAAGAGTAAGGGAAGAGAAAAACAAACACGCGGATTTTTACGTGGTTCGGCAATCCCCGCCTACGTCCATGCCTCCAAGCCAACCAAGCTCGAGGATTTCACTATCCAAGCCTCCCAAGGCTTCAAGTTTTTACAATTGACTTCTAAGGTGTCAATGAACCTTTACAACCAAGAGATTATCTCCTCAATTTCTTCACCCCAAGTGTTTCTCACACTTACACACTCACAATTTCAGAATTTCCTAAGAATATTTGTCTTTCCCAAACTTTCTGAAATTATGATATGGTCCCAAAAATTTTATTATTTTGCACAAAGATCCTTTTACCCATGTTTTTCAAAGTTCTCAAAATCTTTCACTTTAGTCCAAAATATTCATAAATTATAGTATGGCCCAAAACATTTTCAAATGTTTGTAAAAAGTCCAACTCTGAAATTTAATACTTATTAAAATAAAAGATTTCAAATCTTAGCATTTAAGTCCAAATTACTTAAATCCACAAAATACTTTACTTTATAAAAATAAAACCTTTTAGTTTATGAAAAATATTTAATTAAATTAATCTCTTGAGCTTCTTAAATGCTAAATCATGCATCAATTAAATCATACCGGCTTTACAAGAATTTATCGTACTAATTTATTCGTTGAGCTTTAAACTATATTCTTGATGTCGCCGTTGTCCATTGAGTGTCTTGAGCTTGATTTCACTTGATTCACTTGCATAAATATTACTCTTAAAAAACTAGTGAAAATGTGAAATACAATATCTATTAAATCACTTAATATATATGTTTGTTATCATCAAAACTACATTATGATTAGCCCTTTAGGCTAACAATCTCCCTATTTTTTATGATGACAAACATCTCATGTATTTTGACATTTATACTTTCCCTTAATACATGGCATATATAATTGAAGACATAAATTAAAATTAAAACAAAAACTCCCCCTGAATATATGATTTATGATAATTTGTAAGCTCCCCCTTAATATTTCAAAACCATGCATAAATACTTGAAATACAAAATACGTATTACATGTCTCCGAATTCAAAATACATGATCTCTCCCCCTTCATCATCAAAAATTGCTAGAAATTAATGCTAAGACCGATAATATATTAATGGATAATCGAGAAACATGAATATATGACCAATTAAAAATTTTAACCAAAATGATATTTTTCAAAAACTTATCATATGTATCTCCCTCTTTAAAAAAAAATAAAAGATAGATATATGTAATTTGAAACAAGATCATCAGAAATAATTCAATGAAGAGATTACCCATTTTGTGCGAGCAAAAATTTCGGCAGAGTCTCCCCTTAAAAATGAACAAATCCTCAAATACACAACATGGTTAAAAACACTTCCATATAAGCTTAAACAAAACCAACAACTCCACTAAGTCATCAAGCAACACACAAGAATTAAGCATATAATTAACCAAAGAGTTATAATAGTCCAAGAATCCGAAAACATTATCCAAATATAACATATCCAAAGATCAAATAACAAGCATCCTTAATCCACAAATTAAAAACAACATATCTAAATATCAAACAACAAGATATCATCCACAAAGGAAAAAACAACAATGCATGAAGAGATGTAGTGCAGAGTGACGAATAATAAAAAAAATAAAGTGCTAAGGAGATGGTGAATGTGATGAAGAGGATGGTGGTGGAAATCCAAGAGCTGCAAAAAGTTGTTGTTGGCCATTAAGAAGCTGCTGTTGTTGAGCAAAGAGATGCTCTCGGTCGGAAATGGACTGAAGTTGAAAAGCTTTAAGCATAAACTGAAGTTTGTCTTGCCGCTTAGAAAGTGAATCCACTTTAGTTAACAACTGCTGCAACTGATCCTCAGAGTCAGCTGAAGTAGAGTGGGAAGGACCCTCGGAAGGTGGAGGATGTGAGAGATATGGAGCACTAAGATCACGAAGCAAGTGTGGGGGACGGACATCGTTAAGGAAACGATGATCTGAAGGAGCAAGTTCCGTAACCTTTTTGTTTCTTTGATCTTTATGCCAGCTATCATCCCTCCAATAAAAACCCAGATTAGCGATTGAATCATCGCCTAATTCCCTCGAATTCAAGGAGATTGACTCGGTTATAGGGACATGGAAATACTCTAGAATTCGGGTAATAATACTAGCATATGGAAGGGATCTTTTGGCTAAGCTGGAAGTACTAAGTATATAATAAAGGATAATATACCCAATATATAGCACTCTCTCCTCTCGAATACAGTCCAAAATGGCTACATCTAAACGACTAACTTCATCCGCATGACCAGCCCTAGGAGTAATCACATGATGAAGAACATAATGAAGGATTCGAGTTTGAAGAGGTAATGCTTGAGATTTCAAAGGTGAGTTACAAAACGCAGTGGACAAGTCACGCCATCGACAAATTTTTCGAACGACATTCTCAAGTGAAAACCAAGGTTCTTTGATTTTGGCTCTAGCACTATACAGTTCCAATCCCTCATTTGGAGTTCTTAGGATAGAATTTAGTAAAGCAACATCAAATTCAGTATGAACTCCTCCAACACTAGTAACAATTCTATTCGAAACTTCCGTATCCATATTTGAATAAAAACCTTGACTAAATGTTCATAATAATGTTCATTAACAACCAACATATTCTTCCATCCCATAGCAATAAGGAAATCTTTAAGAGATTTATCACAAATTTCTAAATTATCCATATTACTGAGATTGACAAAATAAGGTGTGATGACCGACCTTGGCTTGAAATTGTCTAGAAAACGTTTCCGAAGCATGGGTCGTGGAAAATGAATTAACATAAACTCTGAATTGTTACCACGATCATCCTTACGCTTCTTCGCCATGTGTTTTCCCTTGGACTTGTCACCACCCGCCATTGTTGGAAGAAAAAAAAAAAAGCTTAAAAATGCAATTTCGGGTTTAACAAAAATTGAGTGAGATGGATTTGTTTGAGGCAAGAAAATTAATCCTAGAGATGAATGAAGCTAATTTATGATGTAGAGTGAATTAAAAATGGGCTAAAGGAAGCTTGAAAATGAAGAGAGAGAAACGGGTAGAGTGAGAATTTTTTATTTTGGGTTTTATGTGGAGAGTTGATGAAATGTTGTTTTGAGAGTGAAAATGGAAGTAGTAATGGATAAATAATGAGTTGGATGATTGATTTTAACAAGAAAATGAGTGAAAGATGAAGAAATTTGAGAAAGAAAATGGAGAACACTATTCACGCGTGAATGCAATAAGGATGAAATGATGAAGAACAAGTGAAGAAATCATGATGGAGAAGGGTTTAATGAAGATGAAATGCATGGGTATTAGTTTGAATGGTTGATTTGGGCATGAAAATGGATGAAAAAGAAAGAAAATGGAAGTGAAAATGGATGGGTTGTCACGGTTTTGGTGAAAGAACAAGAACATGTGCAGAAAAAATAAACAAACGAAAAAGAAGAATCACAACCCGTGACCAGGTGGCTAGCCGCTTGCTCTCGAGTTTGGGCAGTGCCCAAGCGGCTAGCCGCTTGGGGCTGGCGGTTAGCCGCCTCATGGCTGCCCCTCTGCACAAGTTTTACTCTCCGGCTATTTTTTATCGATTCCAAGACCATTTTGTGATCCCGAAACATCTCAAGAGCCAATTTAATACATGATTCATCATTTTAAACATCCAAAAAATGATTAATTCAAACTAATAATCCATCCAACAAACATATATTCATGAAGCACATAAGCATTCAAAAATTAATAAATCAAACACCTCATTTATCTATCATGCTTAAACACTTCATAAACATTAACATCAAACAAATCCATCATGATGAGTTGATAAGATATGATCATATAAATATAACCATGCATCATGATAAAGCACTCAATGTTAAACACAATGATAATTCAATCATGTAAACATACAAGCATACTTTCACAAATTCAAGCTACTATCCATTTTTCATGATCCACTCAACATAATAAATAGGCAAAATAAACTTATCCACTTCATGTTAATGCACTTAATGTTATGATACCAAATGAATTATTAAATACTTACTAAGATTAAAAGACCATCACTTATAATCAATAAGGCAATAATTGTTACCAAAACAATTAAATCATATTGTCTCATCATTTTTGCTTACACCATGATCAAGTGATTATCCTCATAAGCTTTTATCAAGGAACTCTCCGCCATTCCTTGATTGTGGTACCTACAAAAAAAATATTCAAGTTGTGCATTTTGGTACCCAAATATTCTTGGGTCCTTGAGTGTTAGAAATGGTTCCTTTTGGAACCCAAATACATTTTACTCCATAATATGCATTTTTTTTAATTGGACATCTAAAACTCATATGACCATTTCCATTACAATAATGACAAACAATCTTATGATCACTTGTGGAGGTAGCCTTAGCAAAATAATTTTTATAATATTTTTGTTTCAAGTTAGGCTTATACCCAAGTCCTCCTTTCTCAAACACACATTTTTGTGAATTAAGCAAGTTATCCAACATCTTTTGCCCATTTGTGAATTTTAACACAATTTGATTTAGCCCATTGCTCTTCTTTTTAAGCACTTCATTTTCTTTCATTAATTCATTAATATGTGATTTCTCATGCTCATATGAAGTACTTTGTTTGCATTTAAATGACGCAATTCTATCATGCAACATTTTATTATCTAACTCTAGTCCTTTAATCTTTTCATTTAATGAATCATTGCATTTTGTAAAGCATCCTTTTCATTTTTCAAGTCATCTACATATGATTCTAGATGCTCAAGTGAAGTGTTAGGTTTCTCATTTGATAATGCAACTCTATCATGCAATGTTTTATTCTCTAATTCTAGGCATGTAATATTTGCACTTAGAGATTCATTCTCATTTGTGAGCTTTACCATTTTCTTTTTAAGACATGCATTCTTTTTACCAATTTTTATCCAATTATCAGACAATTCTTTAAAAGCATTATATAATTCATCATAAGTAGAAAGATCATTTACCTCATCAAGTTCATCATCCGATTCATTTCCAATTGCCATGAGAGCTAGATTTGTCATTTCTTGATGCTCTTCATCATAACTTGTTTCCTCATCGCTATCATCCCATGTGGCTACCATTGCTTTCTTCTTGAGCTTGTTAAGAAGAGGGCATTTTGTTCTTATATGGCCAGGCTTCTTGCACTCATAACATTTGATTACTTCATTCTTCTCCTTTTGATTCTTGAGGTCTCTAAATTTTCTTCGCTCACCGGATTTCTTAAAAAGTTTTCTGAACTTCCTAGCTAGTATATCCATCTCCTCCTCATCCAGCTCGCTTTCCTCATCACTCTCATGTTTTGAGGCTTTGAGAGCAATGCTTTTCTTCTTCTCCTCATCCCCTCTTTCGGCTGCCATGTCTTCCTAATAAGAAATAAGATAACCAATTAAATCATCAATAGGTAAGATATTCAAATCTTTAGCTTCCTCAATGGCAGTCCTTTTTGGTCTCATTTCCTTAAGTAATGACCTAATGATTTTCTTAACTTTCTCGCTATTTGAAAAGGTCTTTCCTAGGGCTCTTAGAGTGTTCACTATGTCCGTAAATCTAGTATACATAGAATACACACTTTCAGTTTGTTCCATTTGAAACAATTTATATTGCCGAGTGTACCTACTAATTTTAGACTCTTTCACTTGATTCGTGCCTTCATAAACAACTTCAAGTTTGTGCCAAATTTCATTAGCACTTTCACAATTAGACACTCTATGAAACTCTTTCTTATCAAGTGCACAAAACAAGGCATTCATGGCTTTGGAATTTAGAGAAGCTTTTCTCTTTCCCAATTCATTCCATTCCCGTGAAGGTTTTGGAATATCTTCCCCGACTTCGTTTTTAGCCAAAGGCATAAATGGACCATCACAAACAATTTTCCAAATTTCATAATCTAAAGCTTGTAAATAAATTCTCTTCCTTGTTTTCCAATATGGGTAGTCATTACCGTCAAAGAACGGTGGTCTAATTGTGGATTGTCATTCCCTAAAGGTTGAATCATTTTGGGTTGTCATGGATCTTTTACTCTAGACGGTTAAGTCCTAACAAGAGAAACGCTCTGATACCAAATGAAATGCAAGTAACGCAACCTAAGAGGGGGTGAATTGGGTTTTTTAAAAATAATGCAATACGATTCGCACAATAAATCAATCTAATGCCTTAATGAAATAGAGAACAATAAATTCAAACAAGCGTAGAAATAAAAGAGTAAGGGAAGAGAAAAACAAACACACGGATTTTTACGTGGTTCGACAATCCCCGCCTACGTCCACGCCTCCAAGCCAACTAAGCTCGAGGATTTCACTATCCAAACCTCCCAAGGCTTCAAGTTTTTACAATTGACTTCCAAGGTGTCAATGAACCTTTACAACCAAGAGATTATCTCCCCAATCTCTTCACCCCAAGTGTTTCCCACACTTACGCACTCACAATTTGATAAGAAATGAAAATTACAACAAAAACTCTCTTTAAGAGTGGATATGCAACTAATAACTCAATAATGATTCAATCAATGATGATTTGCGTTTAGAAGCTCAATATATGTTGTATGATCTTATATTTGCTTGCATTAGTTCTTAGAATGAAGTTTGAGTTGAGTTTTTATAGTGAAAGCCCGAAAACTAGCCGTTATAGGTAAATTCTCGTGCCCAAGCAGTTAGCCGCTTGATTATCCGGCTAGCCGCTCAGGAACAATGATATTACCGTTATTTTTGAATTTTGCTACAAAATACTGTTCACTAAAATTACACTTTAACCCAAAACTTTTCATAATTATACTATGGCCCAAAAAGTCATAAAATTTTATAAATAGGTCCAATTTCAGAACTTCTTAAGAATAATTATCTTTCCCAAACTTTCTAAAATTATGATATGGCCCCAAAGATTTTATTATTTCGCACAAAGGTCTTTTTACCCATGTTTTTCAAAGTTCTCAAAATCTTTCACTTTAGTCCAAAATATTCATAAATTATAGTATGGCCCAAAACATTTTCAAATGTTTGTAAAAACGTCCAACTCCGAAATTTAATACTTATTAAAATCAAAGATTTCAAATCTTAGCATTTAAGTCCAAATTACTTAAATCCACAAAATACTTTACTTTATAAAAATAAAACCTTTTAGTTTATGAAAAATATTTAATTAAATTAATTTCTTGAGCTTCTCAAATGCTAAATCATGCATCAATTAAATCATACCGGCTTTACAAGAATTTATCGTACTAATTTATTCATTGAGCTTTAAACTATATTCTTGATGTCGCCGTTGAGTGTCTTGAGCTTGATTTCACTTGATTCACTTGCATAAAAGTTACCCTTCAAAAACTAGTGAAAATGTGAAATACAATATCTATTAAATCACTTAATATATATGTTTGTTATCATCAAAATTACATTATGAGTAGCCCTTTAGGCTAACATCTTATTCCTGAGTGGAAGTGGGAGCACATCACCATGGATTTTGTAGCAGGACTTCCACATACTCAGAAAGGACATGATAGTCTTTGAGTGGTTGTTGATCGACTTACAAAATTTGCTCATTTCTTACCATTCAAAACCACCTATTCGACGAACAAGTCAGGGAGTATTTATGTGGCTGAGATAGTTCGACTTCACGAAGTACCTGTGTCTATAGTCTCAGATAGAGATTCTCGGTTTACTTCTAAGTTCTGGACTAGCTTGCAAAATGCTTTAGGCACTAAATTGAACTTCAGTACAGTTTTTCATCCACAGACTGATGGACAGTCAGAGCGTACTATTCAAACTCTGGAGGATATGTTGCAAGCTTGTGTTATTGAGTTTAAAGGTAATTGGGACAATCATTTACCTTTGATGGAGTTTGCTTACAATAATAGCTATCAAGCTAGTATCGAGATGGCACCATATGAGGCTTTGTATGGTAGAAAATGCAGAACTACAGTATGTTGGGATGAAGTTGGTGAGCAGAGGTTTTCGGTCCAGAACTAGCTCAGGATACTAATGAGAAGATACAATTGATCTGGGATAGATTAAAAGTGGCCCAAGATAGACAGAAGAGCTATGCAGACAAGTGTAGGTGGGAACTTGAATTCGAAGTTGGTGATAGAGTTTTCATACGGATATCTCCTTGGAAAGGGGTGCTTTAATTTGGGAAATGTGGGAAGCTAAGCCCACATTACATTAGACCATATGAGATCATCGAGCGCATTGGTCTGTTAGTTTATCGATTAACTATACCACCTGAGTTATCCAGAATCCATGATGTGTTTCATGCCTCAATGCTCCATAAGTACATATATGACCCGAGTCATGTGTTATCGAAGCAACCAATTCAGTTGAAGGAAGATTTAACTTACAAAGAGGAACCAGTGGAGATACTAGAAAAGAAACACCAAGTTCTCCATTCTAAGACCAATCCTCTAGTAAAAGTACGGTGGAGGAATCATACAAAGGAAGAGGCTACCTGGGAATGCGAGGAATTAATGCGAGCTCAGTATCCCTATATTTTCTTATCATGTACGTAAATTTCGAGGACGAAATTTTTATAAGTGGGGAAGATTGTAACATATGTGAAAATGAATAAACAAAAAGAGGCGGCTAAGAAGTTAGTAAAAGCAAAAGAGAAAAGAGCTGGAAAACAGAGGGAAGATACACGTGTGAGAGAGTGAGAGAGAAGCTGCCAAACCAACCCAACTAGAGACCCGAAAACCCAACCCGACCCGCAAACGTAATCCAGCCATATCTCGTGATTTGGGCCACCACTCCGGCCAAGCAAGGTATCAATCTAAAGCTTGTGAGACGTTGGTCATACTTCAGCTGTCATCTTTGCCGGAAATCGACCGGAACGCCGCCGTTTAAGGCTTGAAAAACCGCGGCCAAAACCCATCACCACCGCCGTTGATCTTACCAGAATTTGACCACACCACCACCTCAGTTTTGTTCCCCACGACTCCCTCTTCCATTTTTGACCATCCACTGCCACCGTTGGACTTAGTGTGGCCAAAACTTTCAGACCCTTGTTTCCTGACGAGCGTTGACCAAATTTCAGTGACCGTTGACCCGTAAGGACATTTCGGTAATTTCACACTATGAGGGCAATTTTGTAATTTTCTGAGCCTGTGGATATTGTAGTAATTCCTAGAATTGAGGATTGGGTGTGATTACAATTCCGAGGGTAATTCGGTGATTTCGGAGTATTTTAATGATTTACGGACTCGAGGGTATTTTAGTAATTTTATCAACACGGGAGTTGTAAATTATGGATAGATGTTCGTTTCGAGTTTATTGCATAAATTTAGTCCTAATTCTGATTTACGGAAAATAATTATGTCGTTTCCTTGATTTAGGAGGATCCGCGAGCGAGAACCGGTCTGCAGACGTGGACGATAACCGAGCGTGAACACTGTCACTGTGAGTGGAATATACAAAATCTATTTTCATAGTTAATTATGATAGTAAAGTATGTTTGCGAAATAAGTATTTTAAATGTTCTGATTTAATGATTTTCTCGAAATGGATTTTATTCACGCATTGATATTATATTAAAATGTTTGGTTAATGGTTTTCCGTATCGACATTGAATGAAATATGATAGTATTTTAAAGATGAGAAAAGTGGATTTAGATGTGATAATAAAAAGAAATGTATGATTTAAAGTATGATTAGAATATACATGAATATGAGTATAGAGATTATTTTTAAAATCATTGGACAATACCCTTCCCTCTAGATACAGTGATACAAATGAGATTAGATGAGAGGCCTTTGGAGCCCGTCTGAACACATATAGAGGCTTTAGGCCGTGTGTTTGGGCATTTCTGCCTTTTGGGGGCTTATGCATGTGGTATGATGATTATAGATATATAGATATGAGATACATACAGATATTGAGATACAAATCATACAGATGAGATACAGGCCTTTGAGGCCCGTCTGAGTACACACAGAGGCTTTGGGTCGTGTGCTTTGGCGCTTTGTCCTTTAGGGACTAGATTATGCATGCACAGATATGATGAGATATGATGAGATATGAGATGGTATTTCCTTGTCTATCCGTGTAGCTCTGGGGTGTGACAGTACCCAGATAGTACGTCATTGCCCGTCCGTTGAGGTCCGGATATGATGAGATTATTTCCCTAGGTACTTGTTTGGTGATGATTTTCAGATTTTTGTATTCTATATGATGTTGTGATATGATTTCCATAGTTAGTAATCTAATTTAAATGTTAAATGATTTACTACTGATTTCTTGCATATGGTTTGATGAAATCGTGTTTGGAAATGATATGATTATTTTTTTAAATTAAGAATTAATTTTAAAAAAATATTATCCACTCACTGATCTCACTGAGTTTTAAACTCACTCCGTTTTTATTATATTCCCCCCCCCCCAAGAGGTTGCAGGTACACTAGACCGAACACAGGGACTGTAAATATATTTTGAGTCTTAGCCACGTGATGGTGTTAGAAGATATAGATGTTTTTGTTAAGACATCTTGGTTATCTCGTTCTTTTGGGATTGTATAATTTTGTTATATTATTATTTTGGGATTAAGAATAAACTGAGATATTAATATTAGTTATAATATTATCTTTTGAGACTCTAGAGATATAAAACTCAGTATTTTGGTTGAGGATGTTGATCACTGGAGTTTGTTGTATATTGAATTATATTGGAAGTGTTATATTCATATTTGTAAATTGGAAGTGTTATATATATAAAGGAGACTCTGCTGAATTTTCTGCAGAATCCTTACTAATTAGATTATTATCAAGTCTGTTTTAATGAGACTAGATTGACTCATCCGGTGGGATTCGGGGTGGGTCATTTCAATTCCAGAGGAAGAAATGCAACAGATCAATGGTCTAATGCTTGATAATTAACCATCTTAGGCTGAAGTGAAGAAAATGCAACAGATCAATACCGCAATTTCTTGTTCATCTTCATTGCTTTTCACCCATTTCTTAATTACCTAATTAAAATAGGGCTAAGAATCTCCATTACTTGCTTATGGTTTCTGGGTTAACCAAGGCAGCATTGTAAGACAAGAGCAATCACTAATGTTATGGACGTTAATGTTATTGGCTTTCAAAACAAGCTTTTTGATAGGGTAATGCTGGGCTGGCAGCTGACTCAAGTGTCTTTACGCATATTGAATTGGTAAACTAGTGATAAGGATCATCGCCATCTTCTGTTACAAGTTTGAACTTCAAGATTGATACTAGGAGAGGAATCTAGTCCTTGGCAATTATCTTTATCCTTTCATGTAATATATATAAATGTAGGGCCTGTTTGGCTGCAGTAATTGTTAGAATTGGTGTACAATTTAACTTGGATTTAAACTCTTAGATTATAATGTACAGCCCAAGTCGATCCATTATAGGAAATTTATGCTTTTACAAACATCTTCTTCCAAGTATTGGAGCTAATTTCATTTGATCAGTAATGGATTCAACACATCATCAGTCACTCCTCTCCGTGAAGCTTTCGCTGGATTGGGCCAAAATGCGCAAGAAGGTAATTAGTCATCTTGATATTAATTAATTTAGACTATATTAATTTGTATTTTCTTAATATATTATTTTTCTGTCTTTCTACAATTATTTTGATCTCTCCAGTTCATCGTTTCTATACTGAATTTATCGGTAAGCGTTGCCTTCCTGGTGCTGTGCACCATTTTTTCCGGGAACAATAACAGTTTCAGCACTGGGGAAAAAGCTTTTATTGCAATTTGTTACGTGGCCTTTGAATGTTTCATGACCCTAGTCCTCTTCTTACTAGCTGTGGCACAATGGCACAAGTTCTTGAGGCTCTGGCATGAGGTAATTACTAGTTATATATTTGATCATATCAAATATTCCAAATCATTATTTATTTATTTTTCATATTGTTAATTTTAGGATGAGGATTGCGAGAAACTTTCCATCTTTCCAGATGGAGAGGATTGCAAGGCAGAGGAATGCAGGGTACGTACCATTACTAATTAGTGAATATTTTAGGATGGTATTATATTTAATTTATGTGTAAGCCTTAATTTATTAAGAGTAGTCTAATTTAATAGATTTTAATTTCTTGTATTATTGCAATGCATGCTTTTCCAGATTCATTACGTTCCGGGTTATTGTGTGTGGCAATCTATAGCAATCTTCGTTATCAGTTATTTCCATCTAGCCGTTGAATATCTTGTATACAAGGCCTCTGGTGGCATCCCCGCATTCATCTTCACAAACGGTGTTATTTTTGTGATTATTTTCGGATCAATACAATTTTTGATGCTGCGCTCTCTCACATTGATCACCGATGCTGATAACTTGAATCTTATTAGAAAACGGATATCGAACCACCAGTTGGTTTAATATCTAATTAACTTTTTGATTTCACGACACTTGTGTTGGAATAGTAATGTCACATAATGTTAATTATAGTCCCGATGACTCAATCAGAAGCAAAAACTGAATATCATATGCACATTTAGAAAAAAAAAAAAAAAAGGCATAGTACTTCTCGAAAGAATATATATATATATATATAACACAATCGGAATCAAAATAACAATGTACAATGAACAAACTCATTTAATTATAGTCATAAATGCAAATAAGACATTTATATCGAATGCAAATTAAAATCATATGAATAACATACTCAATCAGAAGCAAAAACTGAATATCATATGCACACTTAAAAAAAAAAAAAAGGCATAGTACTTCTCGAAAGAATATATATATATATATATATAACACAATCGGAATCAAAATAACAATGTACAATGAGCCAACTCATTTAATTATAGTCATAAATGCAAATAAGACATTTATATCGAATGCAAATTAAAATCATATGAATAACATAATGGCTTGCAACATATTCTACACTTTAACATATTATAGTCTAATTCATAAAAGATAATTATTAAATAAAATGATTTACATATACGACATGCCCAAAAAGTGTTGATTACTTACTTCCAATATAAGAGTGTCTAGTTATAATATAACCCAATGAGTCAGGGGCCGAACCATAGAGAATCTAAAAATCTACTAGTCAATTATTAAATAAAATAAATTTGTAGTAAAATAAATTATTTGTTTAAAAAGTACTAAGGTTATGAGATTTACTCTTATTATTCAAATTATGGTCATAATATTCTATCTTAACTATATTTCTACTAATTTAATTATTATTAGACTTAATTATTAACTAACTACTTATGGATAAATATGGGATAAAGTACATAATGTGCCAAAGCCATGTTGGAGTGTCAACATTATGTCTAAATACCATATGGATTCAAAGTGGATCTAGATTTATGGATTAAAATAAAGTAAAAATAAATGGTGAAAAATATAACTTGTAAATATATAATCAAAATAATAATATATAAACTTATTGAGAAAATAATAATTCCATAATTTGAATATTCGAGCTTTACCTTTCATTCTAGCTTAGAAAGCCATTCATTTGAAAAAAAATAAAACACTCATTTTATTTAACAAATTTCTGAAATATATTATAAGAAAATTAAATATAAAAGAAAAGAGAAGAAATTATTTTCTAAACTTCTATATTTCGTTCCTTCTTTATAATTCATTCCTCTCTGCCACCCCCGCTCCCATTCTTCACCTCCTCATCCCCTTTTATATGCAGCTAGTGAGCTCTTCTCTTGTTATTTTATTAATAATTTTTTTAATTATAAATTAAGAAAGAAAGAAAGAAGTGATAGTCAAAAGTGGCAGCTATCACTTGACAATCACTCTATTATGTTTCATAATAATACATCCCACTTCTGCCACCATTTTTTTTTTCTAGGCTCCGTTTGATACACTTTTTTAAGTAGAGCTTATTTAAATAGAGCTTTTGTTAATAGAGTTTTTACTAAAAAAATGTTTAGTTGTTTGGTTGTCAATAAGATCTTTTATTAAAAATTTATGAAATTACTTTAATATGTAAGTTTTTTAAAGTTATATTATGAAAACAATAAATAAGATTGTTAAATAAATATATGATATTTTAGATATTTTGACATTTAAAACAAGCTTTTCAACCTCTACTCCCAAAAGCTCAAAATTTGAGGAATTTCTAGTGGATACTAAATCATCAACAGGCTCTATGATTAGCATAGAAAAGCGATCTGATACAACATTCTCATAATCTTTCTTATCACAAATCTTAAATTCAAACTCTTATAGCAATAATATCCATTGAATTAACCAAGGCTTAGTATCTTTCTTAGAAAGAAGAGTTTTGCTAAATTTTAGTATACTCGAAACCGCATGAATCTTTAAAGATAAAGTAGTAGTAATGAGGCCGATGTAACATAGTGGAAAAAAAAAGGGCAAGGTGGTTAAAAAGTAAATAAAAGTAAAAGAAGAAGCTTGAAATAAGGGAACATGTACACACGTGTGAGAGAGTGAGAGAACCTTTCAAACCGACCCAAAACCTCGACTCGACCCACGAACCTGACTCGACCCACGAACCTGACTCGATTGTATCTCACGATTTTGGCCACCTCACCGATCGAGCAAGGTATCAATCAGAAGCTCGTGAGACGCTGGTCATACCCCAATCGTCACAGTTGCTAAAAATCGATGGGATTGCCGCCGTTTCAAGCTTGAGAAATCACGGCCAAAACCCATCACCACTGCCATTGATTCTACCAGAATTCGACCACGCCACCACCTCAGTTTTGTTCCCCACAACTCCTTTTTGATTTTCCATTCATCCACAGCCACCGAGAGCCGTCGATTTGTTGTAATTCAACCGTTGTAGTTACATAGCTGTCGAGCTAGATTTTCGGTGTCGTCGCCATGCATGGGAGCACACCGCCAATATCATTGAACTCAAATCAGCGAGAAGTGTCTATCCCGTGCTTCTCGAGCACCGTTGACTGAATTCCGATCACCGTTGACCGACGAGGGCTATTTGATAATTTCATATTTTGAGGGAGATTTTTTAATTTCTGGGCCTGTGGATATTTTACTAATTCCTAAAATTGAGGATTGTGTGTAATTATGATTTCGAGGTAATTTGGTGATTTACAATTTTAGAACATTTTTAATTATTTATGAATTCGAGGGTATTTTTTAATTCTATCAATATGGGAGTTGTAAATTATGGATGAATGTTCGTTTTGAGTTTATTGCATCAAATTTAGTCGTAATTCCGATTTACGAAAAATAATTATGTCATTTCCTTGATTTAGGAAGATCTATGAGCGACAACCAATCCGCGGACGTGGACGATAACCGAGCGTGAACACCTCACTGTGAGTGGAATATACAAAACCTATTTTCATAGTTAATTGTGATAGTAAGCATGTTTGCAAAATAAGTATTTTAAATGTTTTGATTTAGTGATTTTCTCGAAATGAATTTTATTCACGCATTGATATTATATTAAAATGTTTGGTTAATGGCTTTCCGTATTGACTTGAATAAAGTATGATAGTATCTTAAAGATGAGAAAAGTGGATTTAGATGTGACAATGAAAGAAAATGTATGATTTAAAGTATTGATTAGAATGTGTATGAATACGAGTATAGAGATTGTTTTAAAATCATTGGATAATACCCCTCCTTCCAGATACAATGATACAGATGAGATGAGAGGCCTTTGGGGCCTGTCTGAACACACATAGAAGTTTTGGGCCATGTGTGTGGGAGCTTCTACCTTTTGGGGGCATATGCAAGTGATATGATAATAACAATGATACAAATACAAATGATACATATGAGATACAGGCTTTGGGGGCCCGTCTGAGTACACACAGATGCTTTGAGCTATGTGCTTGGACGCTTTTGTCCTTTGGAGACTAGATAATGTATGCACAGAAATGATGAGATATGAGATGGTATTTCCCTGTCTGTCCGTGTAGCTCTGGGGCGTGATGATACCTAGATAGTACGTCATTGCCCTTCCGTTGAGGTCCAGATGCGATGAGATTATTCTCTTGAGTACTTGTTTGGTGATGATTTTCAGATTTGTGTATTCTATATGATATTGTGATATAATTTTCATGGTTATTAGGTATGATATTATATATGCTTTTCCTGGTTAGTAATTTGATTTAAATGTTAAATGATTTATTATTGGTTTCTTACATATGGTTTGATGAAATCGTGTTTGGAAATGATATGATTATTTCTTTTAAAGTAAGAATTAATTTTCAAAAACTATTATCCACTCACTGAGTTCACTAAGTTTTATACTTATCCCATTTTTATTATATTCTCTCCCCACCCGCACCAGGAGATTGTAGGTACACCAGATCGACCCAGCGACTGTAAATATATTTTGAGTCTTGGCCACGTGATGGTGTTAGAAGATATAGATGACTTTTGTTAGGATGTCCTGGTTATCTCGTTCTTTTGGGATTGTATAATTTTACTATATTATTCTTTTGGGATTAAGAATAAACTAAGGTATATTAATATTATTATAATATTATCTTTTGAGACTCTGGAGATATCTTGAGTAAAATTCAGTATTTTTGTTGAGGATGTTGATCAATGGAGTTGGTTGTCGGGGAGTGTTATATTTTTATTTGCAAATTGAGAGTGTTCTATTTATAAAGGAGATTTCACTAATTAGATCAATGGGCGGTTCGTTTCAGCCGAACCCATAGGAATTGCTGTAAATTGGAAAATGTAATTTAAATATAAAATCTATATTAATCCTAACATAGTTGAGCAAATTGGGTTTCAACAGAAATTAAACTAGTTAAAATAAGAAAATAATTAAAGCAAAGGAGATTTTAATGTAGGTTCTTTTTCACTTGAAGACAAAGTTTCTAAACATCCTATGTATCCTATTGAAAAACAAAGAATCAAAATTTCCAAAGCAATCTATGTATCCAATTTATTGAAAAACGAATAATCAAAGAGAATCATTTTAATCATTATTTCACCAAGCCTTAATTGAATCAAATAATCTCTTAACTATCAAGAATATATGATATTAAAGATGAAAAAATAATTATTTAATCAATCATTTAAAACAAAAATCATAATTATCAAAGAACATATTTAAAAAATTAATTAAATAAAAAGAAAATTATTTCATAAAATAAAATTTCATCCTAATCTAAGTATAAAAAAATTAGTTGAAACATACTTAAATAGGGAGTAACAAAATAAATAAAATTAGCCATGGGAGAATTGAAGGAATGTTGCTGCCAATTCCATATGCTTTATTGGCCGAATCCAATTTGGATTCTAATTGCATGCAAAAACAGCCTTTTGTAAGGCAAATCTATCGAATTCAATTTGTTGCCTTGGATAACCACTAAGCCAGCCAACGCCGCTCTATTGCAATTTAATTCTTCACAATTGTTAACTTTAATGCTTTGCACATGCTCGCCTATGAAATCATCCTTTATAATTTCTTCACGTGCAGATTTTCTAGTAAAAATAATGCTTCTCACGTGCATGTATTAGGAAAAGAATAATAATCTTTAATTCCTTAATTCTTTCTAATTCTTGATGTTTTATGCACTTTTCTCCTGGTTTTCATTAATTTCTTTATTTAATAGAGTAAATGAATTAATTAAAAATAATAAATAAAAATAACTAACAAATATATAATAAAGGATAAAATATGTATATAGTCTATGCGCATCACACAGCAAATCAAAGCAACAATATTTAAAACTATCGATCAACACGTACAGCTTTAGGGATGAATCAAGAACAGTTTTACAGATATTCTTGAACCGTTAGGTATAAAGAATTGACCTAATCACATTCTTAGCCTCTCATGCCTACTGTGATTTGCCCCTTTTATGGAGCTGCTTTGGGGTGGTTTGCCCCATTATCACCTGCAAACCCAGTGCGTTGGCGCCAATTTGATTGGCTTTGACTTGAGTGAATCACGTGTTTTGCAGGTGATAATTTTATTTTATTTTATTTTTAGAACAATGCCAAGTCACTACACTATATGTGCATTTGACAATTTGTATTATATTATATTGTATTGTATTAAAATTTTGTTTTTGTGTAACTCATATTTCACCTGCAATTTTTGGTTACATTGTACTGTATTATAAAAGGTGGCTAATACAATAAGAGATGTATAAAATAAATATCGAACATAGGGTTTAGAATGTATTGTAATAAAGTAGAAGCGAAGCTAAACGGTGGCTAACCTGAGCTGTAGCTCGGGCAAGATTTTTGGAAATAATTTGTTACTTAATTACACAAATTCCCTAGTTTGCATGCCTGATTTGAAAATTTCAAGCAAGACCCCTGTAATTGAAGAAAACCTTCCTAATTGGAATGAATTGTTGGTTTATCTCAAATGTGTCATGAACCTTAATAATAATTAAAAAAATTTAGCCCACCCTAAAAAATGGTGTTAGCTTTGTCCCTGCACTAAAGCACAGTTCATATTTTAAATACAATCATTTAACTTCTAGTATTATAATGAACTTAAATTTATTTAATATTAATTTATATTTAAATAAAAATAATAAAATAAGATAGTAATAAACCTAAATATTTAATAATAAATGATAATATATTATTTTACTTTCATTACATAAAATCATTTTAATTATTTTACTTTAAATACGTAAAAATGATTTTAATTTTATTTAATTTCATTATTTAATTTTATTATAAATTTTATTTAATCATTTATTATTTACGAAAAATACTAAATTAAAAATAAAAGTTAAATTAAACAATTATATTCGACATTAATGAATAAAAATAATTTTACAATGTAATACTATATTGTTTCATAATATAATATAATTTATATTATATTATATAATTATATAGAATTATATTCTTATAACAAAATATTAAATTATAGTATATTATAATAAATAATATATATAGAAATAAATTATACTATAATATAATATTACTAATAATATAACATGATATTATTTTATTTTATTATTTAATAATACTATATTAATAAATCATTTTTATATTATAAAAAATAACATATAAATGTAATTATTGCATAATTAATTTCAAAGATTACTAATAAAACCCTAAAATACTAATAAATTTAAATAATATTAATTTTATTTAATTGTTAGTATAAAATAATATCATTTTATATAATAGAATCCATACTACACCAGCATAGTATTGCATTACAATTTAATGTAATGCATCATAATGCAATACATCATAATGTGATACAACTAATACAACATAATATAGTACAGTGTGCAAATTACACCCCAACAACATAAAACATAGCTCCATCAATGTCATTTTTTATTTTGATATTTTGACAATTTTAACTCTAGACTTCTGGAAAATAAGATTTTGATGTATCTAAAAGAAATTTTGCAAAGGAATCCCCCTTAGTTCCCAAAGGCATATTCAGATCAAAAGACAATTTATGGGTTTAATTTGAAAGTTCTTAACTTCCATTTATAAATGCAACTTTGAGAATTAAAATGCATTCGGAAGATGCCCTTTTTTCCTAAATTAGAATTCAAAATTGGCAAGAAAAAATTAGTTAATTTTAATTTTTTTCTAGACTTATTATTATTTTGTGCCCTAATAGCATGCAATAAATTACAATTACTGAATTTAATAAAATCTTTTTATTTGTTATTCATATTGAGCATATATTCTTAGGCCTTATTTATAATGTATGTGATTTATGTATTGGACATAAGATGTCAATATTGAAAGTTCTAAATCACAACTGCTGTATAAATTAAAAAAGAAAAAAGAAAAGAAAAGATTGTTCAAATTCATTAATGAAATAGGCATGTCATTATGTAAGGCTGTAGCCTTTATATTTCTATGGTTAGTGGTTTTATATTGGTCACCAAAATAGAGACTTCAAATAGAAAAGTTAGTATATATATAAGATTTATATATTGAATAGGCCTATTGTGAATTATGATCTAGTTTAACAAATGTCGTTGATCATGATTCACATAAGCTTCAATAATCTTAATCAACATCAATCTTGAGTGGGAATTGAACTTGCGTTCATGTTTTATGTCTTTTGAGTTATCACGAAGTGAGATCCATATACGACCTCAATATTTTGGAGATATGATTTCATAGGAATATATATATATATAAAATATGGAATCTATACAAAAATGATGTTTACCTAAGTTGTTTGTGGTACTTGATCATTTAAATATGTAATCCCGGTTTATTCAATAAATTGCTTATTGAATAATAATATTTATTTATAAATTTACTTACAAACATAAATATATTGAAAGGGATCATTTGAACAAATGGTGACTTAGGGCTAAATATTTAATTATAGAGGCATGACGGTTATCATGGGCCTAGCTTTAATTACGAGCATCAAATAAAGTATCAATTGAATGCTTATTATTAGCCTAGAATTAGGTTAATATTAATTAAAAGGGGCTTTAGTTAATTGGATTTTTATTTATTTATATGGATCACTAAAGTGCAGTCTTGGGCTTTTAGTGGAAATATATTAGGTTAACTTAATTAAAAGTTCTTTACATCACTAAAGTTGCTCAATTCCTAATTAAACTTTGACTAATAAGTGTCGATATAAAGGAGAGGAAATTAAAACAGAGACAATACCTTATGTATAGATTTTCTTGGAAAAGAAAAGATTCAGTTCTGGGGTATCCATCTCCTGCTCGATAATCTGGATTCTTTACACACCCATGTGAGGGAGACTAGAGGGAGACCATTTAGGAGAGAGAAGATTGCAATATCCTTACACATTTCTTCATAAAAAAAATTGAGGCATTTATCTAACCCTTTGCATGTATACATAATCAAGAAAAGATCCTGACTTCCATTAATTTTATAAAATAAAATAAAAAATTTCTGGGCTTGATTTACCTACAGTTTTACAATATTTTATTTATTTATTATAAAAAAAATTAGTCATGAAAAAGATCAATGATCGGTAACTTCAAAAAAGAAAAAGCTTGTGGAATTTTAATCAATCTCTTTTAATTTAGAGTGGGCTTGCAATGTTATTTAATTTTTTTATTTTAAAAAATCACTGAAAAGAATCAATTACATAACGCAACGAGAGGATCAATGATCGAATAATAATTTAATTATATGTAGAAAAATGTTATGCTACCTAACCTAACATAAAACATGTCAAAAACAAGGATCGGGCCATGTTGCAACAGTTGTATCATGCCCCAACTTTTGCCTTTTATGATTTAACTATTGTCCAATTTACTTGAGGACTTTGTACTCCTTTCATTTGCAAATTGTTTATAAGTCTTAGAAATACAAAATTACCCTTCTTAACAAAGGTTGAAGAAAATTGATAAGGTGCAGATTTCAAGTACTTTTGCGGTCATGAAAAGCCATTGCAGCAATAGACTTTGCTTGCTGAAATTATTGCTGAAGCAGGGAGAAAGAGATTGGATAAGTGGAATTTGATGGGTATTTTTTGAAATAAAGCTGGGTCTTTGGTAATGCGGCTTTTTTGAGGTTGGAAATAATTTATGTTAAGAAGCATGAAGCAGGTTTATTAATGTCAATTTGAACCTCAAGATCATTTTTTTGGGGGGATTTTGCTGATTTTGAATTGAAAAACATAATAATATCTTCTTCTTCTTCTTCTTCTTTTTAGGGATTTTGCTGATTTTGGGTCTGAAAACAAAAGATTATATTCTTCTCTTTTTTCTTCTTCTTTTTAGGGTTTTTGCTGATTTTGGATCCGAAAACAAAATAATATCTTCTTTTTCTTCTTAAAATATGTGGAGATGAATGTGAAGATGATAATAATGGAGGAAGATGAAGGTACGGAGTGATGATAATGGAGACGAAAGTGAGAGGAAAGAAAAAAATTCTAAAATTGTATTTATAATTTATAAATTTCAGGATATTGTTATCTTTTTATTTATATTGGTGTTCTCCGTTGATTAATATGTATTGGATGTAAACAAACAAATTCTTTAATACTTATAAAAAAATAAATCAAAAGAGTTTACGGTGCTAAATAGAATTTTAGTAGTGTATGTATGTAGAAAATATCATAATATTGCTTCACATCTTATGAATAAAATGGGAGTGTAAGGTGATCAGTGAAATTTAACTTTACTTAAATCACAAAAAAATGAAAACTGGGGTACGGTGATTGCAACGTAGCTGGACCCAGAAGAACAAACTAAAAGACGCATTACTTTTTATTTTTATTTTTTAACTCAAATTTATGGAAATTGTGCTATTGTTGAACTAGCCCCTCTAAAATTAATTACAGCGGCGGAACTAGGATTTTAGTTTGATTGGGGTTTACATGTATTATTTTAAGTCCAAATTTTCATTTTAAAGTTATTCCTAGTGCAAATTTGACTTTCAGCTTAAAAGTTATGAATATATAAGAGAATGTTACAAATAAATAAATAAAGATTATTCAAATATTAAACACAACTACTAGAAAACAAGTAATAGGTGATGGAAAATAACTATTATAAAAGGGGCGTATGACAGACAATTTATTCATCATCTATGTCAATGTCATTAATTTATGGCATAATTTTTTTCATCATAAATTTATGATAGTTTTTAGTAGTCATATGTACGTGACACTATATTTTAGTGGGAAATTTAAAACTATTTGAATATTTTTCTTTTTTGAAAAATTTTTGGCGGGAAAATTTTTATTATTTCAATTAATATTATTTCAAATTATTATTAGTTTTTGAATTTTATTATTATTAGAATGGAATTAATTTTTAATATTAATATTATTTAAATTGTATCATTTATTTTGTAAATTCTCAAAATTTTTTAATTTTTTTAAAATTTATTTTTCAAATAAAAATTAGTATATCAAATAAAATCCAAAGTACAAACGACCATCTAACAAATCAAAAGTTACATCCACCAGAATAATCAAATATCTAATAAATCAAAAATTACATCCACTCCTTTCAAAAAAAAAAAATCTTCTTTTCTTAGTGTTTGCCTTCAAGTATTAAGTATTTCTTTGACTTATATGATTTTTTTAATTAATTGTCTGCCTTTAATTACTTGTAGTATGATTTCGGTAATATATGTGTGTTTGTAATGCTTTGACGATATGAACAGTCTGCATTCTTTGCTTCAAATCGTTTTCTTTATTTAGAATCACATCAATATGTTTATAAATCATGGATCTACACATCCTAGGCTTTCCATTGATAGGTTTTGTGTTGAAATACTCTGAGTATGCAAATTGTTATGATTTTTTTCGAGGTTGGGTTACTGGTGCTGGAAAATTCTGATTTTCAGCAGCAGTTCTCACTTCTGGAAATTTTTCTGTAAGGTTATTCATCTTTACAAATTATGGAGATTTTTGTATCAACAAATCTATGTCTCGCATGACTGAAAATTTAATTTCGTGATTTTATTCATTATAATTAAATTATTAAAAATCATAACCTACGGCTGCTGCAGATCTAGAAACTATTTTCCAGAATTGCAGAAACTGAAGCATGTAACAGTTTGGGCTAATTTATGAACATTATATGCCATGTTAGGATTCTAGAATGAAATTTCAGTCTTTCCTCTGTCTTTAAAAGCTGGAGTCTCGATTTTTGGGCATGTAAAATAAAAGATATGAATTGTTTAAATTCTATCTTCAAATCTAGAATGTTTTTGGACAGGTTATTTGTTTTCGGAAATAAAACGGTTTTAAAATAGTTTCAGGCATCCAAAAATTGCGAATTTTAATTATATGATTTTTGAATATGTTTAATGTAATTAGAAAAAGAAACGGATTATTTCGAGTACTAGAGAATATTTTATGGATTTCCTAAGTGGTAAAGGTCTGTTTTGGTCAATGCTGGACAGTTTTGTTACTTTGGTGAAATGTCAATATTCTGACTTGATTTTCACTTGTGCTGATTTTTGTGAAATTTTGTATGCAATGCTATGCATGTTCACAGTGCCTCTGTAAAATTTCATGGTTTTCCAACATGTGCATAGGTTATTAAAAATCAACATGTGCAGGATACTCATGTTTATGTGTAGAATATGTATAAGTATTGAACCAGTATAAGTGCCTATGATTTAAGGATGATTGGGATTATGTTTAAGGTTAGAGATAATATTGATAAAGATACTTTTATGATGATTATAAGATGTGGGTGAGCTCGTTGGTTTGTTCTTGAGGTATTGAATTGGTTGCTGTGGTTCCAGGTAAGTAGATTCATGCATAATGTGCTTTATAATAAGGGAGAGTATCATTTTCCTACTAAAATTTTTCTGACATATCAAGTTAGTACCATGCTTTGGCAAAAACTGTATTTTACCACCAAATATTTAATTTGTTATCACTTCGCTACTTTTCCATTAAAAATAAGTTAATATTTAACGGAATATGAGTTAAAAGACGATTTTGGGCATGGAGCATTGAATATGATTTTAGCCATGGAAAAGAAAGAAATAACAAAAAAGAAAACTACAAACTTATTCTAGCAAGTATCCGTTAATTAAAAATAACTCACATAAGATTTTTTGAGAATTAAGATGGTAATACAAATGAAAAAAGAATCTGGCAATGACAAATCTACACAAAGGGGTTAAAGAGATAGAAATAGATTAAATACTTCTACTAGATATTATAACAAATTAAACTCCAATCTTTAAAGCCACATTGACATAAAAGGCTAAAGAGAGAACGCCATACAGACAGATTCAGATCAAACAAACCCATGATTTTAATCAAATCAAAAAGCATGAACATGCGACCTATAAAGCAAAAAAAAAAAAAAAACAAATAGGGCCACATTTGGCTGATTTTAGAGAACTAGCCAGGAATAACAGAGAAAATACAATCAAGCTGTTTGTTAGACCCCATCTCCATCGACACATTCCCGTTATTGTTGTTATTAGCCTCCTTCTCTCTGTCATCTCTCGACCTCTTCACTGGCAAATCACTAGCAGTAATAAACCCAGTTTCCGCCATAACATATATTATTATTTATTATTCTCTCTACTTTCAATTCCCTAAAAACCAACAACCACTTCACTTTTATGATGTGTTTACTTTATGGAATAGGGAATGAGAATGAAAGAATGAGAATGAAACTCATGTTTACTAGGTAAAATGTAATTTGGGAATAGGAATAAATGTGTGGATCCCACACAATTTGCGAATAAAGAATGAGAATCTCATTCCCATAGGGGGGTTGAGAATGAAAATGAGGGAATGAGAATGGAATATATGTTTACTTTTGTATCCCTCTACTTTTTTCATATTTTCCAAATTACCCTCATTCAAATCACAATTAATTTTATTATTTTAAATGTCATTAATAATAATAATAATTATTATTATTATTATTAAATTTTATTAACTTTATTATTTTAGTTATTATTAATTATTTTTATTAATATTATCATTATTAACAATAAAAATAATGATAAAAATAATAATTAATAAAAATAATTAATTTATCATTATTAACAATATTATCATTATTGTTGTTGTTATTATTAATAATAATAACAATAATTAATAATAACTAAAATAATAAAGTTAATAAAATTTAATAATAATAATAATAATTTAATTTTCATTATCTAGATACATGTATAAATATTATTATAAAAATGATATTAATTAAAATAATAATAATAAATGTTAATAATGATAATATTAATAAAATTAATAATAAAATAATTAATAGTAACTAAAATAATAAAGTTAATAAATTTAATAATAATAATAAATGTTAATAATGATACTATTAATAAAATTTATATTAATAGTAATTAATAATAACTAAAATAATAAAGTTAATAAAATATAATAATAATAATAATAATAATAATAATAAATGTTAATAATTATAATATTAATAAAAATAATAATAACAATAATTAATAGTAACTAAAATAATAAAGTTAATAAAATTTAATAATAATAATAATAATAATAAATGTTAATAATGATAATATTAATAAAAATAATATTAACAGTAATTAATAATAACTAAAATAATAAAGTTAATAAATTTAATAATAATAATAATAATAATGATAATATTAATAAAAACAATATTAGCAGTAATTAATAATAACTAAAATAATAAAGTTAATAAAATATAATAATAATAATAATAAATGTTAATAATGATAATATTAATAAAAATAATAATAACAATAATTAATAATAACTAAAATAATAAAGTTAATAAAATTTAATAATAATAATAAATGTTAATAATGATAATATTAATAAAAATAATATTAACAATAATTAATAATAACTAAAATAATAAAGTTAATAAATTTTAATATTATTATTATTATTAAAATTTATTAACTTTATTATTTTAGTTATTATTAATTATTGTTATTATTATTTTTATCAATAATAATAATAACAACAATAATAATGATAATATTGTTAATAATGATAAATTAATTATTTTTATTAATTATTAATACTATGGGTATGTTGGTAAATTGATTCTCATTCCCATTTATTTTGCCAAGTAAACAAATCAATGACATTCTAGCATATTTCATTCCCATTTATTTTTGCAAGTAAATATTGAAATCTCATTCTCATTCCAGCCCATTCCCATTCCACCTCATTCCCATTCCCATGAAATAAATGCACCATTAATGAAAACTAATTGTTGATACAACTCTTGAGAGTCAAGAGCCGCACGCAAACACAATCTTGGTCCTTCTTTGCTGTATATGTAGAAAAAAAAAAAAAAAAAGCAAGCAGCAAGTGGTGGGAGAATATATAATAGTTACAAATCTTTTATAAAAAAAAAAAAGATAAAAGAAAAGTTACAAATTTGGCTTTCCAAAGATGCGGCTCCTGTGTGTGTTTGTGTTTTGTTTGTTGTTGCTTGTGCTTGGTTGATCGTGAGAGATAAGAGATGGAGGGTTACAAATTTTTTACTTTTTTTAATTATTTACCAGGCGTATGTTGCAAGACTAATTGTTTATTTTACAATTGCAAACACAGCGTTTTGACTTTAGCCGAAAATGTCTTAAATGTCCTTGTAACATCAACAAATTTTTAACTGCGTTAACGGAATGGTGGTAAAATGATAACAGATTAAATGTTTAGTGGTAAAATATAATTTTTACCAAAGCATGGTGCTGACTTGATATGTCAAAAAAACTTTGTTAGAAAAATGATAATATCCCTTATAGTAAATGCAATTTATGTTATAAGAATTATGTTTCGTGAAAATTTTTACAAAACTAATTTCTAAAATATTTAAATGAATTTTGTTAAGTAAAAACACTTTTAAATGAATTTGCATAAATATATTTTAAAATAAATTTTTCTTAAGAAATTAATTTTCTTAAGCAAAATGTTTTCTTAAAGAGTTTTCTAAAAGAATTAAATGATCAAAGAAATGTTCTTAAATGTTTTATAAGATTTTGAATGCTATTTATAAAAGGATGTAAGATGGATTCACAAAATATTTTGGCTCATAGTCTGTAGTAATGTATATGATGCTAATATTATAATGTTCTGTAATGCTATGGCCAGCTTGCTGGTATGATGATGATCTTGTGCACAATGATATAATGAACAATGCTACCCTAAACGAGGAACAATGCGGGGTATAATACCCTGAATGATGAATGATGATGACTACGAGGCACAAGATACCAAATATTTATGTTTTAATATTTTTATGAATGTTTTAATGTCTTTAATGCTTTTACATGAATCCATCCCTTATGCTAAATGAAGATGTTATTATAAGATGATATAAAATGTTTAAAGGTATAATGACAAAGGTTTTCAAATATTGTGTATGGATTTGCTTACCAAGTTGACGGCTCACCCCTCGTCTCCAATATTTTGTAGATTTATTAGAGATGTGATTTGGGTACTTAGATGGAGAATTTTTTTTTTTAGTGGATTTTTGGAGTTGCTTTAAAGATTAAATTTGACTAAACTTTTTATTTTGGATTAGAGACTTTTCTTTGGAGACTTTATTTCAGATGTTTTATGTAAGGATTCAGTTAAAGTATGAATAATGATTGTCTATCTTGAAGTTTATTAATAAGAATAAACGATGTGAAGTTTCATTTCAATTTTACCCTTGTGCTTTCATGGATAAATTTTTGGGGTGTTACATTAATACTCCAATTTTTTAATTTTTTATAAATATTACAATACAATTTTACTAATACTATAATAAGAAGTTTGCCTAGACCTATTTTGATAATTTATTTGAAGCATAATCTTGAACTCTGCTTCAAAGAAAGATAAAGAGGCATAGTCCTAGATTAGGAGAAATTCTAAAGTTGATACAAAATTTGTAAACTTCAAAATTTGTTTCAACGGCGACGGTCGTAATACCACGCGTTGGCCCCCTATATAACCAGCATTTACCGGCTAGTCTTTGGCGCCCAAATTTTAGACCAAGCTTCATTAGTAAATTTCTTATGCAAGCAAGTAAAACACCTTCCTAAACTGTAATTTGGTTTAAACAGCTATATATATATAACTCCTAAATCTTACTTAATCACACCAACCTAGCTTGATTTTAAGTAATTTAATCCTGATCTTTACTAGTTGCTTCACTTAGAAATTTTGATTAAGCGAAAAATTGATATCTATATCGTAGTGATGATAAAAATTTTGCCCAACGAATTAATTTAACAAAAGAAAACTTTCAATATAAAGAAAAATTAAAAAACAAATACACGGGACGGCTAACATTTTTTTTATAAGAAAATTTTGCTTTTTTTAAAAAAAAAATTAACTCAGATACATATTAAATCTCGAATTAGTACTTGATCCTTAGGAAAGTCACTAGAGCTAGACCTTAGCTTCACGGCTAACATAAACGACTATGTGGTAGATAATTATCTATTCACATCCCAGAAGTTGTTTTGTACAAGTGTACCGCGTTGGCACATCATTAAATTCTCTATCATAAATTTAGTAACAATCAATCTTTTTTATTTAATAAAACTGGATTTTATTAATGTAATGCAGTATGACAAAGGCTGCATCATCAATTTCATCTTTGTTTATAATTGTTTGGGAAGAGGCTCTGCCCTAGTGCTTCTGTGGTATTGTTTGTTATTAATTGATTGTTTGTTACGTATGTATGAATGTTACTGCAATTGGTTGAAATGTTCATGGGCTATGAAACTAATTTAAAATGACCAATGCTTCTAGCTAGAGTGCCCAAAACTTTTCCTTGTTTGGGTATTTTTTTTTTATAATTTTTGTTTTTTGGGTTTACAGCATTTGCATCATCTATGACCTAGCTCTCAATAAGAGGGAAGACATTTTACATCTTTTTCACTAAATTGTCTGTATTTTTAATAAATTTTGTTCTTATTAATTGTCAAGGCATATTTTATAAATTATAACACACTTTTAGGTTGATTAGAAAATATGAAAAATGAAAAGCGAACGGCCTGTTCCTGAGAGTTCTGAATCTATTAACGTGTGGCCTGAACTCATTCGATTGATAATAAGAAACAAATATCCAATTATTTTTATCTAGCTAACAGCACGTATACTTTAAATATATTTATGCCTAAGAATACGTTAACATATGATATGTACTCGTTTGACAAATAACAAATAAACCAATTATTTTTCCCTAACAACGCATCTATTCTAGATGTATTTTTTTCAAATAACACGTCAACATACGATATGGATTCATTTCAAACAATATATTTAATTTAGAATTGAGTGGACACCAATTATTTCAGTTGATAAAATTGCTTGTGCAGAAATAAAAAGTCTAAAATTCGAAACTCACTCACGTTAATAGGAAAAGGTTTGAGTTACTGTCTTAATAAAAAATAATTAATTTAAAATTAATGCTAAGAGCAGGTATGCATTAATGCTCCATTTTTTTTTTATAATTTTTTAAAATTAAATCAATTTTTCTGATATTCTTATTAGAAGCTTACCAAGATCTATTTTGATATAATGTATTTGAAACCTCACTTGGAACACTGCTTCAAATAAGAGGCATAGTTGTAAATTGGGAAAAAACTCTAAGTTCATACAAAAAAATAATACTGAAATACTAAATCATGTTTATACATGGACGTTTGCACAAAATTAAGGGCAATTCAAAATTAGGACTTGGTAGAATTCACATGGCCGCTAAATTAGAACTTCAGTTTCAACCGCAACGGCTATATAACCATACACCGGCGCCAAATATAACCTACATTTAACGGCTAGTCACTGGCGCCTAAACTTTAGATCCGGCAATTCTTTTGTATACTTGCTGTGCAAGCAAATAAAACACCTTCCTAAACCAAAATTTGTTCAACAGCTATAAATAACAACAAATTAGCTAGACTTGCAAGTAATTGATATTCCAAAATTCAGCGTTTTACATCTCTCTTGTTCTTCATTCTTCAATCTATTTAGTCACCAAAATTTAATGTACGCCCAAAATTCCTCAACCGTATTTCTTTCCGGGAAAAAATTTCTTTACAATGCCTGAGGTTGATTACAGATTTCATCAAACGGAACAAGAACTGGTTTGCAGCTTCCTGTAGGACAAGATTACACAAAAACCCAGTTCTTGATGATAGTCTTGCGAAAGAGTATGGTGTTTATGGGCAAAAAGAACCACGGCAGATTTGGAACTAATTGGAGAACACGGTTTTCTAGAAGATAAAGGGGTCTGACTAGCGAGCCAGGCAAGAAGAACGCATCGAGAGTCTCCGCAATTGTACAAACGATAGTTCAACATCTCCAAACGGGCAAACTAAAGCTCTGTATTTTTTTTTCTGGGGCCAAGTCGGCTAATGGTTCAAGAAGATCAGCAATGTGGGATTCCCAAGCAGTGGATGGAGCCAGGGCATTGGGGTTGCGAGTCTGATGATTATATAATAGGATTCAAGAAAAGGTTTCGGTATAAAAATATTAACAACCCTCAAGAAGACGACATGTGGATTACGCATGAATTTACGGTTAATTCATCGATATTAGAGGACTATTCAGATAAAGCAGTCCACTACGCAGAAAGCCAATTCAGGTAAGCACCATAAGAAGCTGAAATAAGTGAGTGATAATGAAACTTTTAAGGGCTGAACAAGCAGAACTTTTGGTTCAAGAAAAGCAGTTATCAAGAGCAAACAACAACATTCCGTAAATTAATCTGACACTGGTCTATGAAAACAGTTGGTTTCATTTGCAGTTACAATATAATATCTTTTCTTTCCTATTGCGAGTACGAATATGGTTGTAGGATTCAAAGAATATGAAAGAGGACTTGAAGATGATGTCGAACCTCTCATCTTTTATTTTCAATAAGAAATGATAGTGCCCCTTTCAATGTGTATAACAAAATGCAATCATAGTGGTTCAAATTACAAACCCAGGTTATAAGCCGAAGCATTTCTAAAATATGCAACTATGAGATTAAAAATGCAACAGCAATCATAATACCGCTCTACATCTCTCACTCCATAGAGCCTAAAATCTAAATCTGAAATGAACACAAGCGCTTGGGTAATAATCGGGAAGAGCTCCATAACTCGTAACCATAGGTAGACCTATCTATCACGCCCTTGAGTTTTCCCCTATCTATCACGCCCTTGAGTTTTCCCTTTCACATAGTAACAAAATCTTAGATCCCAGTTCAAAAACGAAGCAGCTGGATACAATCACCACTGCTAACGTAATATGATCATGTGTCAATGTTAAGATCATCTGGGCCAGGGGAGATTCTGGTGGGATTGCTAAGGTATAATTTGCATCATCAATAAATTCCAAGACCCTCCTTGCAGTTCCCTGTGATTGACTGAAACCACCAATCTTTCTTGAAGAATTTACAGATTTAAATTCTCGAGTAGGGTTACTACTTTCAACCGATGATAGATTTTTGAGTTGGAATTTGAAGATCAAAAGGAAGAAGATGAAGAACTGGCTTTCACTTTATTATCACAAAAACTAATTACAGAAATGAGCTAAGCTGAGTATTTATAATAGAATCTAATACTTGCTAAGCATGCTAATTACAGCTAAGCAATGTAACTACTAATAATAAACTCTGATGTAACTGATTTCAATACAATTAATAAGTGCTGATTTGTTAACTAATTTCTGCATCATCTAGCTGCATGGGAATCTCTTCATAACAGTTTTGCCATCTGGAACTTTCCAGCTTCTCACGTGCACCTTTCACTTTCACTCCTAGACTAGCTACTGGATTTACAGCTGGCTTGATTCCAGCTGGCACTCCAACGTGTGTTGCATGAGGTTCAGCTTCATCAGCTAATTCAACACCCCTTCTCAAACTTAAGTCTTTTGGAAAGACTTTAAGTTTGCTTCTGAAGAAGCTGAACTTAGGATAAGTAAGAGGTTTAGTTAATATATCAGCAACTTGATCATTTGTAGACACAAATGCAATTTCAACTTCTTTCCTCTCAACTTTGTCTCTCACAAAATGAATATCTATTTCAATGTGTTTGGTCTTAGAATGCATTACTGGATTTGTAGCTATAGCAGCTGCACTTGTGCTATCACTTAGCAGCAGTGGAGTATTCTGAAGTCTGATGTCCAGTTCTTTAAGAATTGAGCAGATCCAAGTTAATTCTGAACAAGCCAATGCCATAGCTCTGTATTCTGACTCTGCTGATGATTTGGAAATTATGCTCTGCTTCTTTGAACTCCAGCTGATTAAGTTTTCACCTAAGTATACACAGTAGCCACTAGTTGATCTTCTGTCATCAATATCACTACCCCAATCTGCATCAGTATATATTACAAGGTCTACAAAATCAGATCTCCTGAAAGTCAAGCCATAGTCTATGGTTTCCTTGAGATACCTCAGTACTCGTTTACAAGCAAGCCAGTGAGGTTGTAAAGGATTAGCCATGAATTGGCTTAACTTGTTTACAACATATTATTGTGCAAATTTTATTGAACTCGCTAGTGCACGAATCTATTGTAGAATAGACTAATGGTGACGAGTGTCGATCCCACGAGGAGATGGATTTTAATTATATGTAGAATTAATTTTGTATGAGGGTGGTTGGATTTGTGGTGAAAGTGATTTGGATTATCCTAAAATTCAAATTAAAATAGCGAGAATAAATTGAAGAGAAAACTTTTATAATTGAAGCGCTTGGGTATCTGGATCCGTATCAACATGCACCATGGGCTAAATATTTCTTATTAATGCTAATTAAATCATGAGGGGGGAATCCACACCTCATGAACCACACTCTAATCAATATGCTGCTAAGGGCTTATCGTGCCAAATAATAATAACCTTATACTAGGGAGCCGGTGAAACCAGGGTGGTATCTAGACAATATTATTATTATTTTTCGACGAGAAGTCAAAACATCCACAAAAACTAGAGGGGAAGAGAAAATAAATTTACCAAATAAAGCCCATGACACATGTTGAGACTTCACCTTCAACCCAAGCTTGAAAGAAAATTAGCTACTCATAATTGAACTAGAGGTAAAATGAGAATTTATTAAAATACGTAGAAAATACAAGATGGAGAAGGAATTACAAAAAATGGAGCCCAAAAATGGATTCAGAGATGCCAAATTAGGGGGGAGAGGTTCCCTTTTTATAGATACATTGAGTAAATCATGACCATCAGATTAAAAACAGTTTGGACGCTTAGGATTGCGCCACGTCATCAGTCAACAGTACGCGGTTTAACCACGCGGTTTGAATAGTGACATGGTTTGACCACGCAGTTTGGTTGAAAATAATCCTATGTATATGCATGTACCGTACGCGTAATTTTTTGTCCACTAACATGCTACCACGTCACCAATCAACAGTGCATAAGAATTTTCTCCAATGGAATCGTGACACCTCATCAGTCAATGCCACATCATCGATCAATGCCACGTCATCGATCCGTCTATGTGAACAGTGTCGTGAATAGTAACATAGATAATATTGTACATGTGAATAGTACCGTACATGTGAACAATGACATTTTTCCTTTTATGCTCCTCCTAAGGTTTTCGACTGTCCTGAGTTCAAAAGTGATGTCTGTTTTACCGTCTGAGCTCTCGTTATTGTGAAATGACCATAATGCCCCTAAAATACATAAAATACTTAATTAAAATAAAACACACATAATTAAATCACAAGAAGCTTAAATACATAAAAGTAAGGGTGTTAGTAAAACTTGAAGTGTAAAATGATGATTTTCTCCTTTATAAATATATATTTTCTAACACTCAACACACCCCCCAACCAGCTTATTGCTAGTCCCTAGTAAATAAAGCGAAAATAAAATTCAGACCCAAAATGTTTTTTTTTTTAAACATTCTTGTTTATTCAATCAGATTAATGATAGCAATCAAATAAAAGTATAAGCATTATCTCCAGTCTACAGAAACATCACACCCACATCAACCATCCACATGAATCAGCCCAGTAGACTTTGTCATAGCTACTTTCAAGAATGATATGTCAAACCCCAAAATCTCACTGGCAGTAGTGACACTCTCACAAGGAAATTATACAAAAAAAATAGTCACTCCAATGAATGGTAATTGAGAGAAAATAATAAGAAAGTATTATCACATGTTCTCACCATGATGAAAGAAATATGCCCTCAGCTTAGAAACAATACAATCTCAAATCAAACAAAATACTAGTCAACCCAATTTATTTATTTTTTTCTTTTTTTTATTTATATGTATCACTACATCTTTTTGGCCCATATAACTAGCTTCTACTTCAGACTATAGTTCCCTAAAATCAATGACTTTTATTAGGACGTAATGTAGGTTAAGGACATGGCTAACAAAAGAAGGGAAATAAGGAAAACAAAGTGTATGTTTGAGAAAAATGTAGAGATTTTTTTTTTTTTTTGAAGTTGCAAGGTGGATTTCACCTATTATTGTTATTTTTTTTCTTTTTTTTTTTAAACAACAATTTTTTTTTTTGTTTGGCACAACTTCATTGAACAAAATAATTATTTACATTTTTCTCAAACATAAATAGGTGATGGAACTTGTAAGATATCGGGTAATACTCTAAATCGGAGTGGGTCAAGATGATAAGTTTAACAAAGAAAAAGTTTTTTTTTTTTTTAAAGGCTCAAAAGGGTCAACTATGGATAATTCATAATATGGATGGTTAGAAAGGCTCAAACAGGTCAAAGATGGCATTTCCATCATCTTTTAGGGTTCTAAATAATCTTTCATATCTACTAATTAGATGGGCCTTCAGATGTAGCAACACACATTTTTTTCTTTTTCTTTTTTTATTTTTTTGAAGCAATTTTTTTTAGAGGGTTGACTCAAAAGAAATGTAAAGATCATATATAAAATAATAAACTGCTAAGCTGTATGAAGAATGAGCAAAAAGGGTTACTCTCCAAGAAAAATTATAGGCTAAAAAACTCACTTGGTACTTATTATGACATGTTCATTCCTTCAAGTAACTCATATTTGTCTCTGACATCAACATGTAGAGTAGCAAACATTGCGTAACATCACTTAAGACCAAAGATAATATAAAAACTAAAATTTAAAATTCATCATGTCATCTAATGTTAAAACAAATCACACAATTTTTTTTTTCAAACAACATTCTGCCCCCCAACCTATTCTAAACATGAAAGGAAAATATGCATGCAGAAATGTGAAAATGATGCAGAAAAATTAATTAAAAAAGTTACACTTAAAATGATAAAAACAAATAATAGTTTTTTTTAACTAAAAAGATGCGTTTCTAGAGGCACTACACACCATATTCAGCCATCTTCGACTCAAAAATTTGAAAATGTATATTTATAAAGGAGAAATTAGAAAGAATAAGAAAAATGATTGTCAAAGCTTAATAAAGAAAAAGAAAATGTCTGATTTTTTTTCTTAAACGAAGAATATGCGTTTGTAGAGTAACTACACTCCATATTCAGCCATCTTCAACACAAAAAGTTACCAACAGTTAGTTTCTACAACAACAAAAATCAGTAAAAACTTAACCAAGATTCCACAATTGTCGACTATTCTCTCCCCCCAACCAGAACGAAACATTGTCCTCAATGTTTGAAAGAAAAGAAGTAGAGTTTAGAAGACATCACCTGGGTGGTGCAACACAGAAGAGAATATTTACAGGCGGATAGTTAAATCTAATTTGTACTTCTTACTGCGGCTACTGTTACCATCATTATTTGGACACTCCAATACAAAGGTCCAGGGGTCTGGCTCCGATCTATAAGCTTGTAACAAATCAAGTAGCTCATTAGCAGTGTGAGCACAAATAAAAAGATTTTTCACTGTGGAAGGAATGAAATAGTTTTTTATTGCATGGTTAAGAAATGCGATAAAACCATCATAAAATTTATTGACATTTAACAAACCGGTGGGTTTCTGGTGAATGTGCAGATGGGCCCAAGATGCTAATGTGATAAGTGCCTCTAGAGTTGCAAGATCTCCTGGTAGGAAAATAAAAGCATCAACATGATTAAGCATTTCAGTTATTCTTTCTTGCATACCTGAGACGACTAACTATTCTCTAGTCGGTGAGTCAGACAAACTGCCCAAAGGTTTTAGGGCTCTTGGGATGATGCCTAACACTTGGCTTCCTCTGACAAAAGCAGCTTCTGAGACCAATTTTGATAACCCTTGGTTACCTCCTCTATACACCAAGTGTAATTGTCTCTCTGCTATGCTTCGACCAAGATCTATGGCTGCCTCAACGAACTCTTTATGTTTTCCATAATTAAATCCAGAAAGCATACAAATGTTCTTGAATTGTCTATTGGGAGTAGCTGCCATTGGGATACTTCTCAAAAATAATTTGTGAGTGCTTGACAAAAAATCATATTTAAGAATCTTGGTGACAGTAGGTCACAGCTGTGTATGAGGTAGCATATCAGTGTCAAATAACGCGTAAGCACATGGCTCGCGAGTCAAAAAGGAAACAGTAAAAAAAGAAAAAGAAACAATGATAAAATAAAATTATTAAAGACAATAATGCAGATGATAAAACAACAATGAAATAAAATAACAGTAAAGTAAAATGATATTTACAGGTAGTTGCGACTGTGGCTCACATCTTCCTCTGGTTTTACGTCCAGAAACGGTTTGAACGCCCTTTATAGGTCGAGGATAGGCTTCCTATCCAGTTTTCTTATAAACTGGCAAACAAGGTTGTTTATAGTCAGATTCCCGAGACTATATCGTTCATGCTCTTTCTGGAATAATGGCCATAATTGGAGAATCGCTCCTTGCACATATCCACTGGGATGCGTTTCAAGAGACAAAAGGATATCATCCAATGACTCCTTATTCAAGCCATCCCTAATGAATTGAATCTTATCTTCCCTGTTATCAGACACCATTCCTAAAGAACATGGGTTTTTATTACATCTCATTCTGGCACATTTATGACAAGCAATAGAAATTCTTCGAGCTCTTCGTTTTCTTGCATAATTTCCTTTACCACAACCAGGCATGTATGCAATAAATTTTATAGGTAAATCACCTGCCAATCGTACTTTAGCCTCGATTAACCAACAGATGTCAGCAGGTATGTTATTCCTCATGAGCAATCGTATGCGTTCGGACCGAGCTTTATAGATTGTAAGGAGGGCATTCTGAGGAAGTGAAGGGAATCGATTGTGAAGCTTTGCTAGAATCTCATTTATGTCTATACATTCACTTCAAAATATCAGTTATTATGGGAAACTGAAGTAACTGACTTTATTGTCACGAAGTACCGTTATCCGCCACTTCACCGGGGTAACAAATTAAAGCACACAAACAAAGAAAAACTAAAACACAAAGAAAATTACAATCGTCCTCTTATTGAATTTACCTCAAGCTCCAACTGGATGTTGTAGACACTTCTCTCAATGTCTCTGAGTTGGCTTTCTAAATCCTCAACATAGGATATTAACTCTGGTGGTTGCAGAGCCCAAATACAATTTGTTTTACAAAATCGAATATGCCTTTTGAGATGAGATTTTACATGTTGAAGTGGTTTAAGAATGTCCAGGAGGAACTGTTTAGCTATGTCACTCATTATTAACAATGATAAGAGAAAACTTAATGGTTAAACAAACACACTTATGCAAAAATAATTTCAATTAGCAAAAGAATAATAAAAAGAAAAAAAAAATCAAATCACCGAAAAGAAAGAAAAAAAAACTCAATTCAAATCTGGTGGGTCACTCAAATTTATTTCGGTGTCCTCTCCATGTGGTTGGTACTCTAAATATGGCTTTAATATTTGACCATTAACTTTAAACGTGACATCGTTCTTTGGGTCCTTAATTTCAATTGCCCCATGTGGAAAAATAGTATGAACAATAAAGGGGCCAGACCATCGAGAGCGTAACTTACCTAGGAATAAGTGCAAGCGAGAATTGAATAAAAACACTTTCTGACCTGTAGTGAAAGATTTTCTCATAATTTGCTTGTCATGGAAGACTTTCATTTGTTGCTTGTAAATTTTGGCATTTTCGTATACATCATTGCGAATTTCTTCAAGTTCTGCTAGTTGTAATCTTCTTTCCGAGTTAGCTTGCTGCATGTCAAAGTTGAATTTCTTGATGGCCCAATATACACGATGCTCGAGTTCCACAGGTAGGTGGCAAGCTTTTCCATACACTAGCCTATAGGGTGACATCCCAATCGGGGTCTTGAAAGTCGTTCTATATGCCCATAATGCATCATCAAGTCTTAATGACCAATCTTTTCTGTCTGGCCTCATCGTCTTTTCTAATATGTGTCTTATTTCTCGATTGGAGATCTCAACTTAGCCACTGGTTTGCGGATGATATGGGGTCGCTACTTTGTGAGTGATTGAATACTTTGTCAAAAGAGCTTTGAATGCTTTGTTACAAAAGTGGGCACTGCCATCACTGATTATCGCTCGAGGGAATCCAAAGTGTGAAACAATGTTGCTTTTCAAAAATCCTATCACCACATTGTGATCATTGGTTCTACATGGAATTGCTTCTACCCATTTCGATACGTAGTCAACAGCAGCCAATATGCATTGATGACCAAAAGAAGGAGGAAAGAGTCCCATGAAGTCGATACCCCATATATCAAAAATCTCAACCACTAAAATTGGATTTAGTGGCATCATATTCCTTCGCGTAATGCTCCCCATTCATTGACACCTATCACATGAAGAACATAAAGTGTAAGCGTCTCAAAATATAGTTGGCTAATAGAAACCACATTGTAAACTTTAGTCGTTGTTTTCTTAGCGCTGAAATGGCCTCCACACCCTTGTTCATGGCAGAATGAAATGATATTTTGAATTTCACTTTCTGGGACACATCGTCTAACAATTTAATCTGCACAATACTTGAACAAATAAGGGTCATCCCAAAAGAAATTCTTTATTTCCACAAAAAAAATGGCTTTGTCTTGCTTGGTCCAATACTCTGGAAGTTGACCTGTAATAAGATAATTAACGATATCAGCATACCACGGTAATACTTCCACACTCATCAATTGTTCATCTGGGAATGACTTATTCAATGTTAATGGTTCTGTAATTGTGTCAAAATGGAGACGAGAGAGATGGTATGCCACAACATTTTATGTGCCTTTCTTATTTTTAAATTTCAAGTTGAATTCCTGCAAAAGTAATACCCAACGAATTAGTCTAGCTTTTACATCTTTCTTTGTGAGAAGATATTTAAGAGCAGCATGATCTGTGAATACAATTATTTTACAACCAATGAGATAAGATCAAAATTTCTCTAATGCAAACACTACTGCTAGCATTTCTTTTTCAGTAGTTGAATAGTTCAACTGTGCATTATTCAATGTCATACTAGCATAGTAAATAACATGGGGAATTCGATCAATCCTTTTTCCTAATACTGCTCTTATTGCATAATCAGATGCATCACACATGAGCTCCAATGGTAAGCTCCAGTTTATGGGCTGAATGATGGGTGATGATGTCAACAACTGCTTTAATTTTTCAAATGCCACAAGACATGAATCATCAAAGACAAAAGGTACATCCTTAGCAAGTAGATTGCATAAGGGTCTAGAAACTTTGCTAAAATCTTTAATGAAACGTCTATAAAAACCAGTATGCCTAAGGAAAGATCTTACTTCTCTGACTGTTTTAGGTAGAGGAAGGAAGATTGGAAATAAGATCCACCTTGGCTTTATCAACCTCAATACCTTTGCCCGAAATGATGTGACCGAGAACAATACATTGTTTTACCACAAAATGGCATTTCTCCCAATTAAAGACTAAGTTCTTCTCAATACATCTCTGCAGAACTAATGTTAGATGATGTAAACATTGATCAAATGAATCACCAAAGACAGAAAAGTCATCCATAAAGACTTCAAGGAATCGTTCAACCATATCAGAAAAAATGCTTAACATGCATCGTTGAAATGTAGCAGGTGCATTACATAATCCAAATGGCATCCTCCTATATGCAAAAGTGCCAAAAGGGCAAGTGAAAGTGGTCTTCTCTTAATCTTTTGGTACTATGGGAATCTGATTATATCCTGAGTAGCCATCTAGAAAGTAATAAAATTCATGACCTGCTAATCTATCAAGCATTTGATCGATAAATGGTAAAGGAAAATGGTCTTTACGTGTGATAGAATTCAACTTTCTATAATCAATGCATACACGCCATCTTGTAGTCACTCTAGTGGGTATCAATTCATTATCGGCATTCGTAACTACTGTGACTCCTGACTTTTTGGGAACAACTTGCACATGACTGACCCATGAACTATCAGAAATTGGGTAAATGATACATGCGTCTAATAGCTTAAGAACTTCAGTTTTAACAACTTCTTTCATGTTAGGATTTAATCGACGTTGCATTTCCCTAGTATGTTTAGCATTTTCATCAAGGTGAATGTAATGCATGCAGTCTACTGGGTTTATACCTTTGATGTTTGTTATGGTCCATCCTAATGCTCTTTTGTGCTCTTTTAAAATATCCAACAACTTACCTTTTTGTTCGTCATTTAGGGATGATGATATGATTACCGGCAGAGTACTTTCTTCTCCCAGAAATGCATATTCCAGAGTGTTGGGTAATGGTTTAAGCTCTAGTTTTGGTGGTGATTCTGATGATGGGATGAGTTTCTTCTCTGATGGTGCTAGTTGTTCAACTCTTGACTTCCATTTATTAGTGTCCATGAATGGTGCTAAGTCAAGTAGAGCGTTGACCTCATCGACTGATCTGTCAATATCAAAATCAAAACCAAAGTGAGTTAAACATGTTTGTAAAGGATCATCATTAAGGTTTGAAAGAAAAGTATTATAAACTATTTCTTCTATTAAATCCACATCAACAATTCCATCATCTGCATTGTGAGGTTGTTTGGCAATGTTGAAGATGTTCAGCTCCATAGTCATGTTGCCGAAGGACAACTGCATATTTCCAATCCTGCATTAAATGTGAGCATCCGCAGTTGCCAAGAAAGGTCGGCCTAGAATAATGGGGATGTGCTTCCTTGAATCCTGTATTGGTTGAGTGTCAACTACAATGAAATCAACAGGAAAATAAAACTTGTCTACCTGGATAAGCATGTCCTCCATAATACCACGAGGTATTTTCGTGGACCGATCTGCAAGTTGTAACACCACTGGAGTTGGGTGTAATTCTCCCAGTCCAAGTTTCACGAAAACTGAGTAAGGTAACAGATTTATACTAGCTCATAAATCCAACAAAGCATTCTCAATTGTGTTGTTCCCTATACTACATGAGATATTAGGGGAGCCTGGGTCTTTGCATTTTAGAGGAATTTTGTGTTGGAGTATAGAACTAACATTTTCTGTTAAAAATGCCTTCTTTTGAACGTGAATGTTTCTCTTTTTAGCACAAAGGTCTTTAAGAAACTTGGCATAAAATGGAACTTGTTTTATAGCATCAAGTAAAAGGATGTTAACACTTACCTGTTTGAAGATTTCAAGAATCTCACCTGTGGATTTTCCCTTCTTTCCTTTAGCTAACCTCTGAGGAAATGGAGCTTTGGGAACATATTCTCGTGGGTTGGTTTCTTCTTTCTCTTCCGATGGTGAGTCCTCAACATTCACAGGAACAATTTGATTTTCTTTTGTCACCGGCATCTCCACTTTGTTGTCGACTTCTTTTCCTTTTCGCAAGGTCATGACTGCTTTGACATCTCCATGCTGCTGTGGTGAACTGGTACTTACTTCATGTACTCCTTTAGGATTAGGCACTGGTTGACTTGGAAATTTACCTTTCTCAACAGTCATTGCCAAGGTTTGAACTGAAGAAGTAAGTTGTCACACCATCTTCTCGAGGCTTGAAACTGATTAGGCTTGTAAGTTGAAGCCTGCTCTCATCTCATTTCGTATTTCATCAATGGTGCGGTTCTGTTGCTCAATCGTGGAGTGAGTAACATTCTTGAAATTCTGGAATGAATCCTCCTATGGTTTGGGTTGAGAGTAGTTCTAGTTCTGATTGTATGGTCTAAATGGTGGTTGAGAGGCTTGAGGAATTTGAGGAATTGGTTGCATTGGTGGAGCTGGAGCTGCTAGTCCATTCTGTTGGAATCCTTGAGACCATGAAAAATTGGGGTGGTCTCTTCATCCAGGGTTATATGTGTTGGAGTATGGGTTGTAATTTGATGGTTTTCTCATTACACCTATGGCATTGGCTTGATTTGAGTATGAGTCATGGTCATGTGGTTCTGTTGATTTAGCAGTCATTAACGATGTTATTTGTCGAGAGAGACCTTCAGTCATCTCCTTCACTTCTTTGATTCCCAAAGTTGACTCGCCAATGTAAACCTCATTCACTCCTTTAATTCTTTTAATACTGCATACTGTAATCCTCCAATAGCTTTTCTGTATTGAGTTGCATCAGTAAAATCTTCACCTATGTTTTTGCTAAGTTTTTCTGTTGTGGCCAGAGGAGTATCAGTTCCCTTGCATTCTTTCAAATCAAACTTGGCAAGTAGATCTTTTATATACTTTGACTGGGATAATACCAAAGTATCATCATTTCTAATAACTTCAATACCAAGAAAGAAATTAAGATTCCCCAAATCTTTAAGAGCAAAAGTGCTGCTGAGGTTGCTGATAAGCTGTTCTATTTCAGCATTATTGTTTCCAGTCACTATTATATCATCAACATAAATCAACAACATAATCATATCATTCCCACTTCTCTTAAAGAATAAGGATGTGTCTGACCTGGTTCTAGTAAATTGCCAAGACTCAAGAACTGACCTAAGTTTATCAAACCATGCTCTTGGTGCTTGCTTCAATCCATAGAGGGCCTTTTTCAGCTTACACACATAGTTTGGATGCTCTGAATTCTCAAAACCTTCTGGCTGAGGCATGTAAACAGTTTCACTGAGTTCTCCATTAAGAAATGCATTGTTGATATCTACTTGTCTCAGCTTCCAGTTGTTTATGACAGCAAGACTTAGTATAATCCTTATGGTTGCTGCTTTGACAACTGGACTGAAAGTTTCTTGATAATCAACCCCTTCTGTTTGTAAAAACCCCTTAGCTACCAAACGAGCTTTGTATTTGTTGATTGATCCATCTGAGTTTTGTTTCACTCGATAAATCCATTTGTTCCCAACCAGCTTCATATTTTGTTCTGGAGGAACTAAACACCAAGTCTGATTTCTCATTAAGGCATTGAACTCTTCATGCATTGCTTGTTTCCACTTGTGGTTATTCAAAGCTTCAGCTACACTTGAAGGTGTGTCAAGGGACAGAGACTTTTCAGTGTTGTAAATTTTTGGTTTGAATATGCCATTTTTAGCTCTAGTTGTCATAGGATGTGAAGGTCTAGGTTGATATGTAGGCTGAGATGTTTCTGAAATTTGGTTGTTTGGTTCAGAATGAAAAGAAGTTTGAGGAGATTCATGTGTGTTGATTTCATTATCATGCATTGAATTTATTTGATCAAGGTTGTTGTTAGGATTATGTTCATTAGAAGGATTATCTGAGCTAGTTGTGTCTTCCAATGAATTTGTACTTGCTGCTGTTGCCTCATGATTTTGGGTTTCTGAAGGAAATGATATTGAGATAAACTTGCTAAATGTGTTTACAGGTTCTGGTGTATGAGTGGACTTTGAAACCATGAAATTTGAATCATTTTGGAAAGGAAAAGAATTCTCATTAAAGTTAACATGAGCAGCAATATAAATTCTGCCATTTGGATTCAAACACAGATAACCCTTGTGCAATTTACTGAAACCTAAATGAACACATTTTGAGGTATGAAAATCAAGCTTATGACTGTTGTATGGTCTTAAGAAAGGGTAACACTCACAACCAAAGATCTTGATTTGAGAGTAACTTGGTTTCTTGGAATAAAGGGCCTCAAAAGGTGTTTTGTGATTCAATGTAGGTGTACTGATTCGGTTGATAAGATAAGTAGCATTATAGAATGCTTCCCACCAAAACTTAAGAGGTATATCAGCTTGAGCAAGAAGTGTGAGTCCAGTTTCAACAAGGTGTCTGTGTTTCCTCTCAGCTTTCCCATTTTGGTGATGTGTATAAGGGCAGGAATATCTTATAGCTATCCCTTCATTTCTGAGGTAAGGTTCAAAAGCTTTGTATTCTCCCCCCATGTCACACTGAATTGTTTTGATTTTCAGCTCTAAGCTTTTCTCAATTTGGTTTTTAAAAGCAATGAAAGCTGACAGTGCTTGAGACTTATTAGCTAACCCATAAATCCAGGTGTAGTTTGTTTTGTCATCAATAAAAGCAATGTAATATTTGAACCCCTGATTTGAGATGGTTGGTGCTGGACCCCAAAGATCACTATGAATGATCTCAAGGGCAGTAGATGATTTTGATTCACTACCTTTAAAAGATAATCTGTGCATCTTTCCATATTGACAAGCTTTGCAAAAGGACAACTCAGACATTTTATTTCCAAATGAGATATTACAAGCTGACAGGGTTTTTCTAAGATCAGAAACATTTGGATGACCTAATCTCATGTGCCAAAGATCAAGAGTTTTGTTGATTCTTTGATCTTTACAGCTTGTACAATGTTCTTTAGAAACAACTGACATCATAGACTCTGGTTTATTTATTTTACAAACAGAAAGTAGACTAGAATATGAAACTGAAGACAACAAAATAGACTTGACTTGAGAGTGATTTAGAGGCAAGTTCAGCAGCTTGTACAGTCCATCTTTAGCCACACCTTTCATAAGAACAATCCTCATTCTCTTGTCCTTAACAACACAATATGTTTTGTCAAATTCAATGCATATATTGTTATCATTCAAAAGTTTTGATATGCTGATTAGATTTTTGGTTATCTGTGGTGCAGAGAGTCCGTAGTTCCAGATCTGGAGAAAAGTTCATCAACAAATCATGAGCTGGCTGCTTTCAACTCTGAGTGAAGAAGTGTTAAGTGCTGTTGTTGGAGCGAGCTCATCTCTAGAGGTATGGCAAACACTCTCTGGACAGTTTGGTGCTAGGTCTCGTTCAAGAGTTCTTCACTTAAGAACTCAGATCCAGACAACTAGAAAGGGATCCTTGAATGTTCATGAGTATTATACTAAGATGAAGATGAATTTAGATGCACTTAGAGCTGCTGGTAATCATATGAGTAATGATGACTTTGTATTGTGTTTACTTGCTGGTCTTGGACCTGAGTATGACTCGATTGTTGCTACAATCAATGCTAAGTCAGAAAGCATAACTCCATCAGAGGTTTATGGCATGCTGTTGAGCCAAGAAAATAGGATTGAACATCAGAACTCTGTCAGTGGTTTAGATTATCAGGCAAACATTGCTTATTACAGAGGAAACCAGAGGAGGAATTGGCAATCAAATTTCAACAACACTGGAAATCTTACCAATCAGAGTGGAAGGCAATATGGAACTAATTCTGGTGGTGGAAACTTTAATCCAACTCAGGAGAAAATGAAAGGGAAAGCTCCAGCTGATGAAGAAACACCTAAAGGACCATGTCAGATCTGCTTCAGGAAGAATCATACTGCTGTAAACTGCTGGTATAGGTTTAAGAAAAACTATGTGCCTAATTTTGCAGGAAACAAAAGGAGTGCTTATGTGGCTGAAGGTGCAGAAACTAAAAGTGGAGGCTGGTATCTTGACAGCGGAGCAACAGATCATGTCACTAATGATCTCAACAACTTAAGCATAAGTTCTGAATACAAAGGGAATCATCAGCTTGCAGTAGGTAATGGCTCTAAGCTTGAAATTGTTTCTGTTGGTTATACATTGCTTGGCATACTTGAACCTGATATCCAGAAATACATTAAACTAAACCACATTCTCGTATTACAGTTTGATCGTTATCAACATTTACAATCATTCGGCTTGGAGGATTCTTAGTATTGTCAATTAGATCTTCCAGTTCGTTTGCATTGATTGTGGCAATAACTTGAGATCGCCATAGCAGGTAATTGTTGTTTGTCAGCTTGATTGGAGTGTTGAAGATCAGAGAGTTAACTGATGAGTTGTTGATTGAGTTTGTGATTGGATTTGCAGTTGAGCTTGAAGCTCGAGTGCTTGTGGTTTGAAATTCATTGCTAGCCATTATAACAACTAGCTCTGATACCAAGTTGGAATTTGAAGATCAAAAGGAAGAAGATGAAGAACTGGCTTTCATTTTATTATCACAAAACTAATTACAGAAATGAGCTAAGTTGAGTATTTATAATAGAATCTAATACTTGCTAAGCACGCTAATTACAACTAAGCAATGTAACTACTAATAACAAACTCTGATGTAACTGATTTCAATACAATTGATAAGTGCTGATTTGTTAACTAATTTCTACATCATCTAGCTGTATGGGAATCTCTTCATAACAGTTTTGCCATCTGGAACTTTCCAGCTTCGCACATGCACCTTTCACTTTCACTCTTAGACTAGCTACTGGATTTACAGCTGGCTTGATTCCCCAGCTGGCACTCCAACGTGTGTTGCATCAAGTTTAGCTTCATCAGCTAATTCAATATTTTGTCCTTTGAGAGCGTTGTATTCGTTGATGCTATTACAGAGGTGTAAATCCTAGATTCCTGTAGTCCTTGAGTAATGATCTATGAAGGGAACTAATATCAAACAGTTTTACGACACTGGGTGCATACTGCACAAATCTATTGTAGAATAGACTAATGGTGACGAGTGTCGATCCCACGAGAAGGTGGGTTTTAATTGTGTGTAGAATTAATTTTGTAAATGGGTGGTTGGATTTGTGGTGAAAGTGACTTAGATTATCTTAAAATTGGAATTGAAATGGCAAGAATAAATTGAAGAGGAATCTATTGAAATGAAACACTTGGGTATCTGGATCCGTATCAACATGCACTATGGGCTAAATATTCCTTATTAATACCAATTAAATCATGAGGGGGAAATCCACACCTCATGAACCACACTCTAATCAATATGGTGCTAAGGGCTTATCGTGCCAAATAATAATAACCTTATACTAGAGAGCCGGTGAAACCAAGGCGGTATCTAGACAAGATTATTATTATTTGTCGACGAGAAGTCAAAAAATCCACAAAAACTAGAGGGGAAGAGAAAATAAATTTACTAAATAAAGCCCATGACACATGTTGAGACTTCACTTTCAACCCAAGCTTGAAAGAAAATTAGCTACTTATAATTGAACTAGGGGCAAAATGGAAATTTATTAAAATACATAGAAAATACAAGATGGAGAAGGAATTATAGAAAATGGATCCCAAAAATAGATTCAGAGCTATCAAATTAGGGGGGGGAGGACCCCTTTTTATAGATACATTGAGTAAATCATGGTCATCGGATTAAAAACAGTTTGGACGCTCAGGATTGCGCCACGTCATCAGTCAACAGTACGCGGTTTGACCACGCGGGTAACAGTAACACGGTTTGACCCGGCTTTGAACAGTAACGCAATTTGGTTGAAAATAATCCTGTGTAATGCATGTACCGTACGCGCAAGTTTTGGTCCACTAATATGCTGCCACGTCACCATCAATAGTTCATAAGAATTTTAGACCAACAGGATCATGACACCTCATCAGTCAATGCCACATCATTGGTCAATGCCACGTCATCGATCCATCTATGTGAACAGTGTCGTGAACAGTAAGGTTTTCGATGCCACGTCATCGGTTAATGCATTTACCTCCTCCTAAGGTTTTCGACCGTCCTGAGTTCAAAAGTGATGTCCGATTTGCCGTTTGATCTCTCATTTATTGTGAAATGACTATGATGCCCCTAAAATACACAAAATACTTAATTAAAATAAAACACACATAATTAAATTACAAGAACCTTAAATACATAAAAGTAAGGGTTGTTAGTAAGACTTGAAATGTAAAATGACGATTTTCTCCTTTATAAATATACATTTTCTAACACTCAACACATACATTCAACACAAAATCCGTCAACTACACAACTCAAAAGCACTCACCATAGGAGCTTAAATGCGAGTCAAGATGCCCTTCATTATGAGTTTCTTTTTCAGTTTTTTGTCAAGAACCAAGAGTACAAAGGAAAAAACTCACGGCTCGGTCAAATTCCAGCATAAAGCATCTTTTAACATCCTCCTTTGCAGGCTTGCAGCCATAACGATCATGTTATGAAGTTAGATCAGAAAATTTGGTGTATGTGTAATGCAGGACAACAACGTCATCCATTTCGATTTCACTATCAAAGATTACACGGTAGTATTAAGCTTGTGTCAAAAAAATGAGAAAAAGGAAGTATTTTGATCCTTACCAAAACTTTCAACTGAAAATAGATACAAGCTTAACTACAGTGACCAGTACTTAAATAAAGAGATTTTCATAATGACCATGTTCTAAAAGTGTTAAGACAGACACAAAGTACATGAAGGGATGGGAACTATATTGGTTCCCAATTCTAATGGGAACTCAAATAAACCCATCATGGAAGGGTAACGCTTTTCTTATCATTTTGGGGATCAAGGAAATTTGAGGATTACAACTAAAAACCAAAATAGGGGATGAGGCGAGGTTAGGCTATGGGTGCAACACCTGGCCAGCCTGACCTGGCTATACTGCAAAAATTACCCTGATGGATAATCCATATTCTTATTTGTTACGACTGCTCTAACCTCTATTATCTCTTTTTTCTTCTCCCCCATGATATTTGATCCACAATCAATTTCTATATTTTGATTACAACTTCATCTAAAGTATTGTCTTCAATATATTAGTAAAAAGTAATCCATATAAGCAGTCTACCAGAAGCTTGTAACAAATAAGGTGTAAATAACACAGACGTACACCATCCCAGTATATATAAAATGTCTATTCATTCAGGTGAATTGGTCATTAAGAGCTTCACTTCATCTCCTTTCCTATCTTCATTTCTCCCCAAACAAATTAGTTCGGGCTGATGGTGCTACATATGAGCCCAAACATGGCCTAAACCCAAGGCAACCCATTTGGTTTTGGGACGATGGTTGCAATGAAGTATGTGAAAGACCTGGGACAGGACATGCTGGCACTACATAGGAGCCTAAACTATCCATATATACATGCATTTCGTGGTAATGTACTTCACATTATCTATCCATATAGCATCTCAATAAATATATACATACATGGATGCAGATGAAATACATTAATATAGTTAGTGTAGTATAGAATCACCATACATTGGGTTCTTCATGTAGTTGTGCCATCTATGTGCACCATTAGGACGAAGATGATCTTGAACACGAGTAGATGTTTTACCATTTCCATATGTCAGAAAGTAGTTCGGATTATTGCGGGCTGCTTTCCTATAGTTTCCAAAGTAAACATCTTTAGGAAGATGGTCATAGTTATTCTTAAACATCGACACATGTGACAACGTCATAGATCAACAATTGCGAATGTTTTGTCCTCATGTTAAGATGCAAACATCCAAGATTGTCAAGAAAACTTGCAGATGATAATCATATATATTAGAAAAAACTTGTGAAGCCTTGAATAAACGAGCCTAGAATGCTCTAACTTTGATATTATATTGATTTATCTATTTACCCAGCCAGAAGCATAGGAAGCAACCAAAAAAGAGATCCTACCTCGCTGAAAGGTTCCTGAATATCGTCTCGCTCAATACAACTCTCTTGAAACAAATTATATCGCACCATTATCTTTCATGTCAACGCGACAAAATAAAGGGACTATCAAAACAAAGAGTGTCAAGTTCTTTTTACACCAAAATATATACTAATAGGATTTTTCATCTGTATAATAAGTATTGTTCCACTCACATAATTGGGGAAGACTACCATATCGACATTGTTAGGTACATCTAACAACAGCTGTCTCATGGAGTACTCACGAGCTCCCGCAGGATGTATTAGCTCATCTGTATCAAGATGAATAATCTAATCCATGCCTGCATCCTAAAAGCTTATAAGAAGAAAGAGTTATCATCAAAACATATGAATATGACATATACGCAGGGTTACATGCTGCAGATGTAAATGTAGAACCCATACCCTTGCCATGACAATAGCCATTTTCCATATTCAGGGATTGCTTCACAAATAACTCGTAATTACATGGTTTATAGAAGAAGCTCGACAACCAAGTCTCATTTCAGATGCGGCTATCCCAAATAATATAAACAAAACAAAATAAAACATAATTCATCAGACACACAATGCATAACATTTGAAAAGGAAATTTTGTATAACAATCTCATCATAAGGGGAAACCAAAGGTAAAATACAGCCATACAACATCGAAAAGAGAAAAGGGTAGTGATTAAATGTTAATAATGGTGGTCGGTGGAGGTTTGTCTACGTCTTGTTGCATGATGTCAATCCACGGGTATTTATTTTCAAGCTTGTGCTCTCACCATATTGGATACTTATTTGCTCGTCCTTTCTTTTTCCAAAGACAAAAGTTTCATTTTTCAGCCTACTCCCAAGACTTTCTTAAAACAGTCCAAAGTTTCATAAGGCCATAAACAGAAGAAACTGAATAATGATTCCAGCTTTGCAACAAAATTAACCACCACCACTACCCCCCCCCAAACAACAACCAAAAACCCAATGCCATAAACTCTTCACATCTATATTACAGTTTTAAAACTTTATATATGCACATAATGTTAGCCTATATGGCTATAAATATTGATTTTGATGATAACAAACCACATGTATTGATTGAACAAAGATTTATGAATTGTGCTTTTATAATAAGAAAATGATGTTATGGAATTAAAGTATTTTGGACTAAAATGTAAGTATTTTAAAAATCTTTTATAGTGTTTTAAATTTCGGATTTGGACCTATTTGAAACTATTTAAATATTTTGGGTCATTCTATAATTTCACATAGTTTGGGTGAAATCATAATTTCAGAAAGTTTTGGGATTGACAAAGTATTATTTAGAAATTCTGAAATTGGACCTATTTGCAAAGTTTCATAACGTTTTGGGCCATAATATAGTTTTATAAAGTTTTGGGGTCAAACTATAAAATTGGAAAATATTTCACTGTAGCAGTTACTGTAGCAAGCGGAAATCCGGATCCTGACAAACGGAAATCCGGTTGTTGGGCAGTAAGCTTCTGAGCATAAGCGGAAATCCGGATTTGACAAAGCGGCATACCGGATGTTCAGAAATTCAAAATTGTGGCTGTAACGGTAACATTAAGCGGAATTCCGGATGTCCATAACCGGTAATCCGGTTACGACCAAAATGTGCATAACGGCTAGTTTTTGAGCTCAAACTTTATAAACTCAAAACCAATTCATTTTTTGGTAATCCAAGCAAGCAAGAACAAGTGCACACAACATATATTGAGCTTCAACTTCGTGAATCATCATTCATTAAATCATCTTTGTTCTTCAATTTGTAAATCCACTCTTAAAGAGAGATTGATTGTTGTATTTTTCATTTCACATCAAATTGTGAGAGTGCAAGTGTGAGAAACACTTGGAGTGAAGAGATTGGAGATATAATCTCTTGTTGTAAAGGTTCATTGACACCTTGAAGTTTGGACGTAGGCGGGGATTGCCGAACCACGTAAAAATCCTTGAGTTTGCTTTCTCTTCCCTTGCTCTTTAATTATTGTACTTTGATTGAACTTATTGCTTTCAATTTTTATTAAGACATTAGATTGCTTGTTGTGTGGATTTGTTAGGATAATTTTTAAAATTCCAATTCACCCCCCCTCTTGGGTTGCACACTTATATTTCATTTGGTATCAGAGCGAGGTGCTCTTGTGTAGACTTAACCGTCTAGAGTTAAAGATCCATGGCAACCCATAATGACTCAATATTTAGGGAAGGACAATCCACAATTAGACCACCGTTCTTTGACGGTAATGACTACCCATATTGGAAAACTAGGATGAGAATTTATTTACAAGCTTTAGATTATGAAATTTGGGAAATTGTTTGTGATGGTCCATTTATGCCTTTGACTAGAAACGAAGTCGGGGAAGATATTCCAAAACCTTCACGGGAATGGAATGAATTGGAAAAGAGAAAAGCTACTCTAAATTCCAAAGCTATGAATGCCTTGTTTTGTGCACTAGATAAGAAAGAATTTCATAGAGTATCTAGTTGTGAGAGTGCTAATGAAATTTGGCACAAACTTGAAGTTGTTTATGAAGGCACAAATCAAGTGAAAGAGTCTAAAATTAGTAGGTACACTCGGCAATATGAATTGTTCCAAATGGAACAAATGAGAGTGTGTATTCTATGTATACTAGATTTACGAACATAATGAACACTCTAGGAGCCCTAGGAAAGACTTTTTCAAATAGCAATAAGGTTAAGAAAATTATTAGGTCTTTACCTAAGGAATGGAGACAAAAAATGACTGCCATTGAGGAAGCCAAGGATTTAAATATCTTACTTATTGATGATTTAATTGGTTCTCTTATTTCTTATGAGGAGGACTTGGAAGCCGAAAGAGGCAATGAGGAGAAGAAGAAAAACATTGCTCTCAAAGCCTCGAAACATGAGAGTGATGAGGAAAGCAAGCTGGATGAGGAAGAGATGGATGTGCTGGCTAGGAGGTTCAGAAAACTTTTTAAGAAATCCGGTGAGCGAAGAAAATTTAGAGACCTCAAGAACCGAAAGGAGAAGAAGGAATTAATCAAATGTTATGAGTGCAAGAAGCTTGGCCATATAAGAACGGAATGTCCTCTTCTCAACAAGCTCAAGAAGAAAGCAATGGTAGCCACATGGGATGATAGCGATGAGGAAACAAGTGATGATGAAGAGCATCAAGAAATGACAAATCTAGCTCTCATGGCAATTGGAGATGAATCGGATGATGATCTTGATGAGGTAAATGATCTTTTTACTTATGATGAATTATATGATGCTTTTAAAGAATTGCATGATAATTGGATAAAAATTGGTAAAAAGAATGCATGTCTTAAAAAGAAAATGGTAGAGCTCAAAAATGAAAATGATGCTTTACAAAAATGCAATGATTCATTAAATGAAAAGATTAAAGGACTAGAGTTAGATAATAAAATGTTGCATGATAGAATTGCATCATTCACATGTAAACAAAGTACTTCGTATGAGCATGAGAAATCACATGTTGATGAATTAATAAATGAAAATGAAACGCTTAAGAAAAGGAGCAATGAGTTGAATGAGATTGTTTTGAAATTCACAAATGGGCAAAAGATGTTGGATAACATGCTTAATTCACAAAAAATGTGTGTTTGATAAAGGAGGACTTGGGTATAAGCCTTACTTGAAACAAAAATATTATAAGAATTATTTTGTTAAGGCTACCTCCACAAATGATCAAATTGTATGTCATTATTGCAATCAAAATGATCATATGAAGAATAGATGTTCAATTAAAAGAAATGTGTATTATGGAGTCAAATGTATTTGGGTTCCGAAAGGAACTAAATCTAACACTCAAGGACCCAAGAGTATTTGGGTACCAAAGCACACAACTTGAATATTTTTTTGTAGGTACCACAAACAAGGAATGGTGGAGAGTTCCTTGATGAAGCTTGTGAGGATAATCATTTGAGTATGATCTAGGAGAAAAAGATGAGGCAAGATGATTTAATTGTTTTGGTAACAATTCTTGCCATATTAATTTTGTTGAATGAATCATGATAAATGAATTTGCGAAAGTATGCTTATATGTTTACATGATTGAATTATCATTGTGTTTAACATTGAATGCTTTATCATGATGCATGGTTATATATATAAGATGATAGCTTGTCAACTCATCATGATAGCTTTGTTTGATTTTGATGATTATGTAATGCCTAAGCTTGATAAATGAATGATATGCTTGAATTATTAATCTTTGAATGCTTATATGTTTCATGATTGTGTAAAATATATACATGATGAATGAATTATATGTGTGAATTCTTGTGTCGTTAATTGTGTTATATCATCATTCACTTGACATCATTGTTTGATACGATTTCATATGTTTGGTCTTGTATGCATTTATGTCTCATGTATTAAATGGCTTATTGAAAAGTTTTAAATCTCAAAATGATTTAAAATTAATCAATTTTAAAAGCCAAAAATAAAATGGTGAGTGTAATACAAGTATAAGAGCTAGCCAATATTCAATTAGAGACAAAAGGTTTTCCAAGTCTAAACCAGATTAGCTTTGGTTGCTCTCGGGACAACATTTGGATAACCGGATTTTCAATCCGGAAAACCGGATTTGCTAAGCCTTCTCTCTGCCTCAAAACCGGATAACCGGTTCTTAAAATCCGGAAAACCGAATTTGCGTGAAACATTTGCTGGAACCAACCGGATTTCCGGTTAAACTCATCCGACAAACCGGTTTCGATTTTTCCAGCTTCTAGATACTAACCGGACAGCCGGTTAGTGACTTCCAGCAAACCGGTTTCGCGGTTAAATGGGCACTGCTCTTCTTCCTTCTTCATTCGGCATTCCGTTTCTTACTCTCTCACTAAAAAACGCTTCCTCTCTCACGCAATATCTCTCTAAAATCCATCAATCTCATCGTTTTTCACTTCAAATCATTTATGCTTGTATTTAGACACACCAACATTTCATTTACTGTTTTATTTTTCTTTTATTTTGCATTTTGGATTATATGGATGTTTGCTATGATTTTGAATTATATGATTCTTCTCACCTTACGGACTTAATTTTAGAAGATCCATCACAAGATGTAACTACTAGATCATCATTTAGAAATATATATAAACATTTGTAATAATGGATTTGATCACTTGTTCTTTAGCTCATAATGAAGGCTTTTCTTAATAGTTATGTTGATTTTGATGATCTATATATTGGCATATGTTGATTTTGATGATTTATATATTGCTATTATGTACTTATGTTTTTACTTAAGTTTTGATGATAAAGAATGTGCATTGATGATTACATTGTACTTGATGAAGCTTTGATCTTATGCAATCTATGATTAGTGAATGAATGCATTTGTTTTGTACTTTATTGATGTATTGTTAAATATGCATTACTTGCTTTAAATGATATTAAAAGGGGGGGAAATACATATACTTTGAGAATTTTAAGCGTATGAAATTTTTTTAAAGTTATATTGAAATGTCACATTAGATCCTAAATGAGTTTAATTTTTAATGTGATTAGTAATTATGGAGTTTGGATAGTTGATAATATGCATGCCAATTTGGTAAACAAATCAAAACCTCTTTGCGAAGAGCAATTTTAAAAAATTTGGCATGAACTTGGGATGATGAAATTTATTAATATCTCTAGTCATGTTATTAATACTATTAAAATGGATTTCTTGATGATTTTGATGATTAATATCTCTAGTCATACAATATGTTTTTGGATAATATGCATTTTGAACATTTTTATTGTCCAAAGGGGAAGACAAAATAATATATCATTTCGATGTTATCAAAAAGAGGAGAATAATATGCATTTTGAGTAATTGTTTTGATAATTGGTATTTGATTATATGATGATGATAATTTGTGAGTAATATTACTAAATTTGAATTTGAGGTGATGCTTGTTGTTAGGGGGAGATTCTTTCAAAATTTCTACTCAAACAACATGGGTAACAAACTTGCTACCTTTATTCTTTTCCTTTACGTTTTCTTTTTAATGATGAAGGGGGAGGAGAATACATGTTTTCAAATTTATAAAAATTTGCTATTTTTTCTTTTTGATGATGAGGGGGAGAATAATTATATATGTGTTATAAAAAGTGTTATGAAAATATGCATGTATCCAAGGGGAGTATGCATGTATGCAGGGGGAGTTTTTCTTTTCTATTTTCAAATCATTTTTTTTACCTTGCATTGATTTAGGGGGAGCTTTTCATAACTAGATTAAACTTTTTTATAATGTGTTTTGTCATCATCAAAAAGGGGGAGATTGTTAGCCTATATGGCTATAAATATTGATTTTGATGATAACAAACCACATGTATTGATTGAACAAAGATTTATGAATTGTGCTTTTATAATAAGAAAATGATGTTATGGAATTAAAGTATTTTGGACTAAAATGTAAGTATTTTAAAAATCTTTTATAGTGTTTTAAATTTCGGATTTGGACCTATTTGAAACTATTTAAATATTTTGGGTCATTCTATAATTTCACATAGTTTGGGTGAAATCATAATTTCAGAAAGATTTGGGATTGACAAAGTATTATTTAGAAATTCTGAAATTGGACCTATTTGCAAAGTTTCATAACATTTTGAGTCATAATATAGTTTTATAAAGTTTTGGGGTCAAACTGTAAAATTAAAAAATATTTCACTGTAGCAGCTACTATAGCAAGCGGAAATCCGGATCCTGAAAAATGGAAATCCGGTTGTTGGGCAGTAAGCTTCTGAGCATAAGCGGAAATCCGGATCCTGACAAACGGAAATTCGGTTGTTGGGCAGTAAGCTTCTGAGCATAAGCGGAAATCCGGATTTGGCAAAGCGGCATACCGGATGTTCAGAAATTCAAAATTGTGGCTGTAATGGTAACATTAAGCGGAATTCCGGATGTCCATAACCGGTAATCCGGTTACGACCAAAATGTGCATAACGGCTAGTTTTTGAGCTCAAACTTTATAAACTCAAAACCAATTCATTTTTTGGTAATCCAAGAAAGCAAGAACAAGTGCACACAACATATATTGAGCTTCAACTTCGTGAATCATCATTCATTAAATCATCTTTGTTCTTCAATTTGTATATCCACTCTTAAAGAGAGATTGATTGTTGTATTTTTCATTTCACATCAAATTGTGAGAGTGCAAGTGTGAGAAACACTTGGGGTGAAGAGATTGGAGATATAATCTCTTGTTGTAAAGGTTCATTGACACCTTGAAGTCAATTGTAATCGTTTGGAGCCTTGGAAAGGCTTGGATAGTGAAATCCTCAAGCCCGGTGTGCGTGGAGGCGTGGACGTAGGCGGGGATTGCCGAACCACGTAAAAATCCTTGAGTTTGCTTTCTCTTCCCTTGCTCTTTAATTATTGTACTTTGATTGAACTTATTGCTTTCAATTTTTATTAAGACATTAGATTGCTTGTTGTGTGGATTTGTTAGGATAATTTTTAAAATTCCAATTCACCCCCCCTCTTGGGTTGCACACTTATATTTCACATAAGAAACTCAAAACAAAGTGTATTGCATCATAGTTGAAACAATTTGAAACTGGATAAAACTGTGCATGATTTGAAAAAAAAAAAGATAATCTCTATCATCACCAACTATTTAAATCGAATATATACACTGACCTTTTGGCTTGTTGTTCCTCTAATTCTCTTGTTCTGTATAAAACCTTCACCCCCTACAAACATAAAAGTTATAGCTCATGGCTACGGATATTTGAAAAACAATAGTGAAAAGTCCAAATTATTACAGGCAAATAAGGAAGCAGATCTAATCGGAATTGACTCAAAGACTTTGGATACAGCAGGAGAGGCAGCCCTCCCCTCCACAAAAAGGAAAAAATTAGAAACACCAATAAGCTTGTGATAAAAGATCCAAGGTATGGTCTGTTCAAGGCCAGCAGAATTGCATAGAATTAGATTTATTGAACTTAGAAAACATTAACATAAGAACAGTTTTGGAGTTTATTACAGACATTGACTTAGAAGACAACAAAACATAAGGTTTATCAGAAGCAGAGACTATGGCGAGTCCTTCAATTTGATAAAGTCCATCTCTAGCAATGCCCTTGAGCAATATGATCCTGTGCTCTTGTCCTTGACAAAACAAACACTGAGTAAATTTTTTATGATAGCTGGTACATGTAACAAATTAGTGGGGTGAATGTCTGGAGAATTAAGAGTTTTTATATTAGTTGTCCCAACAAATTGAATATACAAGCCTAAACCATTTCCAATATGTAATTTCTCAATACCAGTATATCTAGAACAAGATAAGAATATCCCTGCATCTTGAGTAACATGGTTTGTAGCCCCTAAGTCAATATACCAAGCTGAATATGCAACAACATTGTAATTTGCCAGAGGAGCAGCAGCAGCACCTTGACTGATTGCAGTGAAAGCATTAGGATTGGCATGTGAAGCAGCAGCAGTACCTTGAGTAGAATCAGTAAAAGCTTGTTCAGAATTCAAACTTGCATTTCCTGCATACATATTAGCAGCAGGATATACAAAGCTTGGTTGCATTGGAGGCTGTTGATAGTTATAAGGTGATTAATAAGAAACATATCCTTGATAAGGTGCTGATCTAGGAAAGCCACCATTGAAACCTCTTCCAAAGCCTCTTCCATAATTTCCTCCAAAGAATTGGCCACCTCTAGCCTAAAACAACCTGGATTACCCTTCCTTGTCTAGGAATGAATGCATGATTGAACCTGTTTCTGCATTTATATGCACTTTGTCCAGGTATGAAGCAGATTTGACAAATTATATTCTTATCTCCACCAAAAGAGTTTCTAGATCCTCCATTGTCAAGCATATTATTGTTAGGCTTATTATAGTGCTGTCCTTTTTGTGCAAGATTTGCACTTATATCATGCATCACATCTGTAACACCCCAAAACTAACACGTGCGGAGCACGTGAAGAAGAAGGTTACTTACAAATCGTAATCCTTACTCATAAATTCCAAATTGAAATACCTCCAACATCTAACACTAAATAATCTCTCCCAAAACATAACAATAACAAAAGTCTCAAACTCTAAATTACAAGTTCATAACGGAAATAAACTGAATAGAAACATGAGTCTATTCCTCTTCTTATTCAAATGGCAAACGGAAACGAAAAATTACTAACTCCAAAGCTAAGCGCACCTCTCAAAAGAAACTTAATCTGCAAAAAGTAATGACGAGGGGTGAGTCATCAACTCGGTAAGTAAAACCATTCCGAACACACTAGACCTATCGATACTAAAAAATATTGCAAGCCTTCTTTTGTTTAAAACATATATCATAATCCATAAATTTCATAAAACGATATATCACGATAATATAACATAAATTATTAATAATTCAGAATATCCAAAAGCATATTTACTTACGAAGCAAATCATATAATACGTATATAGAAAACAAAAGGTTAGCTCATGTCACATAGTGTCACCTATAGTCCCGGTGACCCGGCCAGAAATAGAATCAGAATATCGTGTGCACACTCAGAACAGAAACCCAGTACTGGTCCAAACAGATATATCGTATATTATGATCAGAATCAGAATAACTATGGACAATGAGCCAAAACATTAGGAATCTCATACAATCCTCAATAATTGAAATCAAACATGGGTACAAAACATTCGTATCAGATTCATAAAAGTCCATATCAATAATTTAGGCTTGCATAATATTTTAAAGATAAAATCATAAAAGGTTGTAATGTCATAAAATAATTTACATATTAAAAAGCATTTATAAAATACTTTGTTAAAAGAATTTAGGTTTGAAAACATTTACATAAAACTAATTTTGTTATCAAAATCAATTAATCCTTTAAGTAATATAAAAACAGTTATACTTATAATAATATCAAAATAATCATATATATATCCAGTACATTAGGAATGAAGTTACTTACCTCGACTAAAGAATTTAAATTAACACGCCTCTAAGCCTCTAAGAGCCTCAATCACCTCCAACACCTTAAAGAAGTACAAGATATGACAATTAATAACTTATTCTAAGAATCTGATTTTCTAATTCATATACCCATAAAGGTCTGATTCTCAGAATTTTGACTCTTAATCTAGAACTTATAATGACATAATGTTCCATGGAACTATTCTGGACATCCATGAGTACCCCATGTAAACTTTGCAAGAGGATCCGATATCAAAAACATTTTCAAAACTATTTATTTCTCAACATGTTTTCACATAACCTAAACAAAACAGAACGGATTCTGTGGTTTTTATAAAATAAAATACTTATCAGAAAATTATGAAATTAAAAATGGGAATCCTAGACACATATATTAACCTACATATAAACTTTCAGAATTTTCCGAGTTCATTTGGTGGTACAAATAATCTTGTGAATCCGATCGCAATGCTGGAATCCCAGTTTTCCAGTGCAGTGGTTTCTATTTCAAAAATACATATAAAATTGAAAACGAAGTCGAATTTAATGAAATAAAATTTACGCAAGAAGCCCTACATGTTTAATTTCCAGAAATATAAATTTCATAAGAAATATCGTTCAGAAAATATAGGTTTAAATTTAAGATACTCATGCTGTCCAGAATTATCATGTGTGCTTAATACGTCAAGGATTGATTAACTAAACTCATAATAAATCAAAACTCTAAACAAAGTCTAAATACATTCTAAATCATGCATTATGATCTATAACCATCTACAATCGTGCCAATATAAACCCTAGATAGAGTGATTAGAAATCTGTTGAGAATAGGGAGAATAACTTACCCGTCGCTTTGATTCTCTCCTAAACAAAGGTTTGAATCCTAAGATTTGGGTAGGAGCGTAAAGAGCAGCAGAGAAGAAGAATAAACGTCGTGGACTTAGGGTTATGGAAGGGAAAAAGTATGAATTTATAGGGAGTCTTAAGAAACCCTATTTAATTAGGAAAAATAACTATTTTCCAAAACTATCTCATAAATAACCTCTATTTATAAATTAGTATCCCTTTCTTAATAAGGGTTATAGGCCACCCATAATTCTCAATGAAAGCCCAATTTCCATAATTTAATATTATGGAAATTTGTGGCGTTACAATTTCTCCCCTCCTAACAAAAATTTCGTCCTCAAAATTAAAAGGGTACCTTATGCATGGAAGAGTTGAGGATACTTCTCCAACATTTCTGCTTCTCGCTCCCATGTGGCTTCCTCATTAGAATGATTCATCCATCGTACCTTCACTAGGGGAATAACTCTACTCCTTAATACTTGTTCTTTTCGATCAACAATCTCAATAGGTTGTTCCTCATGACATGTCTTCAGTTATCTGAATCGGTTGATAGTCTAGCACATGTGAAGGGTCTGCAATGTACTTTCTTAACACAGACACATGAAATACATTGTGAAGCCTAGATAGACTTGGTGGTAAAGCTATACGATAGGCCACCGGACTTCTATCTAAAATCTCAAATGGTCCAATAAATCTAGGGCTAAGCTTCCCTTTCTTCCCGAACCGAAACACCCCTTTCCATGGCGATACTTTCCAGAAAACAAAATCTCCTTTTTCAAATTTCAACTCAGGTCTACGACAATCTGCATAACTCTTCTGTCTGCTCTGAGCTGTTTGAAGACGCTCTCTAATCAACTTGATTTTATCAACAGTAATCTGTACTAATTCTAGACCCAAAAGTTTTCTTTCACCAACCTCATCCCAACAGATTGGGGACCTACACTTTCTTCCATATAATTCCTTAAATGGTGTCATGCCAATACTCGAATGGAAGCTATTGTTATAAGCAAATTCGATCAACATTAGGTGCTCTTCCCAACCACCACTCAAGTCTAGTACACAAGCTCGAAGCATATCCTCAAGGGTTTGAATAGTCCTTTCGGATTGTCCATCTGTCTATGGATGGAAAGCAGTGCTAAATCTCAATTTCGTCCCCAACTCTTTATGTAAGCTCTATTTATAATCCTAACCTAGCGCTCTATTTATAAATAACCTCTATTTATAAATTAGTATCCCTTTCTTAATAAGGATTATAGGCCACCCATAATTCTCAATGAAAGCCCAATTTCCATAATTTAATATTATGGAAATTTGTGGCGTTACAACATCAAACTGTGTTTTTCATTTACTCATTTCAAGTCTTATTTCATGGCTAAGCAGCATTGAAAACAATTCTTCAACTGTGATCTTTTCCTTCTCAAGTCTAGTTAAGACATTTGTAACAAGTGATTCACAAGAGTCATCCAGACTAGCAAGAATATGCATAATGAACTCATTTGATGAGAGTGTATTACCTCCAATAGCTAAGGTATCAGAAATTTTCTTCGTCTTGTTGAAGTAATCACTGATAGAGAGTGATCCGTTTTTATTAGTCTGGATCTATATCATTAGAGGCATAAACCAAGCCTTTGATTGAGACGTGAAAATTTCTGCAAGTCGTTCCCGAAGATCCTGAGAAGTCTCACAACTTATCACCATTATCAGCACATTGTCCATCATTGAATAGAACAAGCAGCTCTGAAGTAGCTTATTAGTTTTCTTCCACTGAATATATTCTGGATTTTTAGTTTGCCTTACAGCTATAGCACTTGATCTACTGGATTCTACCATAGATTCTGATAAAAGCTGTGTAGGACAGGGATTATCTCCATTAATGAAACCTTCTAGACCATTCCCGATGATGGAAGCAAGAACTTGTGTTTTCCACACTTGTTTGATCAAGCTTAACAGGTTGTACAAAGCTAAAGGATAAAGATAATGAGGCTGCTGAGTTATTTGCCATGTGATAATGGCTCTGATACCATGTGAAAATTTGTAAAATGATTGTTACGGGAAAACTATGTGATTTAAGTTGAATAAACTAAATACAAATATTCTCAACACAATGTGTATCAAAGATCTGTGTGGAATAAATTATGGTTTCAATTTGGCAAAGATTTCCCTACTCTCTCAATTTTTTCGTCCCATTCTTTATCGGTTTCTTGGCCTTTTATAGGAAATCATCTCACATTTTCTGAGTATTCTTCATGCCCCTCATTTTAGGGTGATGACGGACCTTCACGGGTCTCCAACCATTGAATCGTGGGTAAACGTGGGATGTCATGTTCTCCCTAGCGGCTTGGGGCATTGCAAAACTGTCCTGAGTTCATGAGATCGTGTCCTTTTTCTTCGGGTGATAAATATCTGGTCGGTATGCACCTCTGGTCGGTACTCATTTATAGTTGGCATATACCCCATACAGGATGTATTATCAGGACTCTGCTCGTGCCGTTCAGCTAGGGAGTTTCGCCCCAGGGTAAGGGTGAGAAGATAGTTGAGCTGGTGCTTTTCATTACTCAACAAATATATATGTTTGACTTGTGTGAAAAGCCTATTTTGATATGTATGAATATGGATCTATATGTCTTTGCCCATATGTTTATGTGATGTGTTGTTATGTGTTGAGTGTGATTATGTACATGGGCATATGTATGTGTGATGGTTCATTGGCATAAGCACGAAAATGCATTGATTTTTCTATGAATGAGAAAGTGGATTTTAACAAATGAGATTTATGTTTTATGAGATTTTACATTGGGGGCCACCTCTTGAAGTTGTGTGGGGGCCACCTCTTGAGGGCCAAAGCGCCGCAAAGTGCCACACACAGCACAAAGTGCCACATTGCAGGATATGTATTTTATTGAAAGAAAATATGAAAGTTTGAAAGCGACAGAAAGAGATTTTGATGAATTTTTTTTACAATACAGTATTTCTAAAAGATCATGGCATATCATCCATCTGCATTATGCATAAGTATGTATGTATTTTCGTATAAGAAAAACTAGTTTGCTTACTGAGTTTTGTACTCATTATGGTTTATTGTGATTCAGTTTCCAGAAGTCAGGATTGATTCGTGATGAGTGAGAAGATGAATTTGAATTGAGGATGGTAGATCGTTTAACTAAATTTTTAAGTTATTCCGCTGGCTTTTGTATTTGAGGCTCGAATTTTGTCGTTTGTAAAGAATTATTTAAATTCATATGTGAGTTGTGGACATATTTGCCCTTAGAATTCGGGCTGGGGTGTTACATGTACTGTGTTGGCACATCATTAAATTTTCTATTATAAATTTAGTAACAATCAATTTTTTTATTTATTAAAACTGGTTTTTATTAATGTAATGTAGTATGACAAAGGCTGCATCATCAATTCCAACTTTGTTTATAATTGTTTGGGAAGAGTCTCTGCCCTAGTGCTTCTGTAGTATTGTTTATTACTCATTCGTTATTTGTTACGTATGTGTGAATGTTACTGCAATTTGTTGAAATGTTCATGGGCTGTGAAGCTAATTTAAAATGATTAGTGCTCCTCGCTCGAGTACCCAAAACTTTTCCTTGTTTGGTTTTTTTTAAATATTTTTTTGGTTTTTTTGGGTATTTTACATCTTTTTCTCTTAATTATCTGTATTTTAAATAAATTTGGTTCTTATTAATTGTCAACGCATATTTAATAAATAATAACACACTTTAGAATATATGAAAAATGAAAAGCGAACGGCCTATTTTTGAGAGTTCTGAGTCTATTAACGCGTGGACTGGACTCATTTAACTGATAATAAGAAACAAATATCCAATTATTTTTCCCTAGCTAACAGCATATATACTTTAAATATATTTTTGACCAATAATACGATAACATATGATATGCACTCATTTGACAAATAACAAATAAACCAATTATTTTTCCCTAACAACACATGTACTCTAGATGTATTTTTTCCAAATAACACGTCGACATACGATATCGATTCATTTAAAAAAATATATTTCAATTAGGATTGAGTGGATGCCAATTATTTCAGTTGATAAAATTATTTGTGTAGAAATAAAAAAGTCTAATATTCGAAACTCACTCATGTTAATGGGGAAAAGGTTTGAGTTACTGTTTTCATAAAAAATAATTAATTAAAAATTAATGCTAACAGCACGTATGCATTAATGCTCCATTTTTTTTTTGTAGTTTTTTTAAAATTAAATACAATTTTTCTGATATTCTTGTTAAAAGTTTACCAAGATCTATTTTGATATAATGTATTTGAAACCTAACTTTGAACACTGCTTCAAATAGGGGCATAGTTGTAAATTGGGGAAAAACTCTTAATTTCATGCAAAAAATAATACTGAAATACTAAATCATGTTTAGACGTGGACGTTTGCACAAAATTTCGGGCAATTTAAAATTAGGACTTGGTAGAATTCACATGGCGCCAAATATAACCTACATTTAACGGCTTGTCTACAGGTAAGCAGCATAAGAAGCTGAAATAAGTGAGTGATAATGGAACTTTTTAAGGGCTGAACAAGAAGCACTTTTGGTTCAAGAAAAGCAGTTATCAAGAGCAAACAACAACATTCCGTGAATTAATCTGACCCTGGTCTATAAAAACGGTTGGTCTCATTTGCAGTTACAATATAAGATCTTTTCTTTCCTATTGCAAGTACAAATATGGTTGTAGGATTCAAAGAATATGAAAGAGGACTTGAAAATGATGCCGAACCTCGCATTTTTTTTTTCAATAAGAGATGAGTAATATGATGTGCCAATTGTGCCCGATACACCTCCATACTTCAAAAATTATTTCAATACCCTAAAATCCGTTTTTGCCAAAATTTTCATCGATACCCTTTAAAAACTGATAGGAAATTACTAAGCTATCCTTATTTTAAAACATTTCAACTCAACGGACATCACCTCTCCCTCTCTACTGAAGCAAAAAAACACTCATCTGCTGCAATTCCCTCCATTATCAAACTCAAACAAACAAACACTGCAATTCCCTCACCGGCATCACCTCTACCGAAACAAACATTCATTCTCCATACATGATAAATTGAACTTCAACACGAGCAAACTAAGCCTGAGAAGGGGAAGCTGCCACAACTGAGAAAGTGAAGCATAGTTCGTCACTACATAATCGCCGGAGAGAGTTGATCATTTACTACAAAATTGTCAGAATGTAACTAGTTGAGACAAGTAATTCCATGTAATTAGTTTTCTTGTTAATATTCAAGGGAAAAAAACAAAAAGCTAGGGTTTTATATTGAAAAAATAGATTAATTAGTTGTGGGTCTCTCATAACATGTTCGAAGTTGTTTTGCTGCATGCAAATTGTGAAAAATTAATGGATTGTGCTGATTATAATTTTGTTATGTAACACAAGATTTGGTCGTGTAAGGTTATGTAAGATTCAAGGTTGTGTATTACACGACATTCATGTATTGCACGATTACACGACCTTCATGTATTACACGTTTATACAACCTTCATGTATTGCATGTTTATACGACTTTCATGTATTGCATGTTTATACGACCTTCATGTATTATACAATTACATGATCTTCTTGTATTACACAATTACACGACCTTTACCTTGTGAAATGTCATTAGTTTGAGAGATTCTTAATTTCCAATTATAAGCCATGGTAAATCATGATATGTCTAGTTATGAGTGGAAATATTTTATCACTGCGAATGGTGTTCTTATGTGTATAACATTACATTAATTTCCTATAGTTGATATTTTTTTTTCTTAATTGATTTCATGGATTAATTATATGCAGGCATTCCTCATGTATGCTTGTATGCTTGGCCAGAGGAAGAAAGCACTTTGAAGATTAAAAAAAAAAAAAAACTTTTTAAATGGCTGTAATATGTTTAATTGTGACTTTAAAATTACACGAATTTTTCCATTAATCATTAGATTAATTTAGTTCTTTAAATACTTAATTTGTGCTAAGAATTTATATTTGCTGCTATGCAAAAAATGTCAACGAAAATTATTAAAAAAAAGAAGTGAAATTAAATTGGAATCTAAAAAAATTCCACATCATCATTGGTTTGAATTGTAACTGGTGGCATAGGATCAGATGTCTTAAGTTTGAACTTCATTGTGATTTCGAATTCCGAAGTATCTATATCAATAACTTCAGCTATCTTCTCCACCAATTCGGCATATGTTGTCGATCGTGGTATCATTATCCCTTTAGCCTTTGAACATTTGAACTTATACTCGTCATTTTGCTCAATCCATTCATCATTGAAGAGAATAGGCACAAGTATCAAAACCACATCTGATGATACAATAAAAACAATAATATTAAATTTCATATACAAGTAACCACACGACCTACACGACCTACACGACTATATTACTTACACGACTTACACGACTTACACGACTATATTTCTTACATGACCTACACGACTTACACGACTATATTACTTACACGACCCACATGACTAACTATATGACGTACACGGTATCAAAAGAATGCACGACTTGAAACATTTTCGCCATAAATAAGTTATATTGCTGAAAAAAATAATTAAACAACCTACATTGCATATATTTCTACGTATAAGAAAAAATGGTGAAAATAAAACATTGTAATGTGAGGAAAATTTCTAAATTTTCCTAAAAATTAAAAAATCTAAAACCCAACAACATTAACATACCTTATTGGGTTGTTTAATAGCAATGCACCTTTAAAGAAAGAGTGGGTATTAAAGAAATGAATACATAATTGTATTTGTGTAAGAAGTTATGAGAGATTTTGAGAGATTCTAAGAGATTTTGAAAGAATCGGCAGCAAAAATAGATTTAGGTGAAAGAAATGAGGAAAGAAATATGAAGAGAATTCATTAAGTGCATTTGATGCATTCATTAAGGGTATTCCCGACTTTGCTCACATTTGTTAGGGTATCCATGAAAACCAAAAAGGGAGGGGGTATTTAAATAATTTTGAAACTATTAAAGGGTATTTAATTAAAAACCCCTAATATGATAGTGCCCCTTTCAATGTGTATAACAAAATGCAATCACAATGGTTCAAATTACAAACCCAAAGCATAATACCGCTCTACATCTCTCACTCTATAGAACCTAAAATCTAAATCTGAATGTACACAAGCGCTTGGGTAATGATCGGGAAGAGCTCCATAACTCGTAACCATAGGTAGACCTATCCATCACGCCCTTGAGTTTTCTCTTTCACATAGTAACAAAATCTTAGATCTCAGTTCAAAACGGAAGCAGCTGGATACAATCACCACTGCTAACGTAATATGATTATGTGTCAATGTTAAGATCATCTGGGCCAGGGGGAGATTCTGGTGGGATTGCTAAGGTGTAATTTGCATCATCAATACATTCCAAGACCCTCCTTGCAGTTGCCTGTGATTGACTGAAACCACCAATCTTTCTTGAAGAATTTACAGATTTAGATTCTCCAGTAGTGTTACTACTTTCAACCGATGATAGAATTTTGTCCTTTGAGAGCGTTGTATTCGCTGATGCTATTACAGAGGTGTAAATCCCAGATTCCCGTAGTCCTTGAGTAATGATCTATGAACGGAAATATTATCGAACAGTTTTAAGTCACTGGGTGCATACATGCAACACAAAATCCGTCAACTGCACAACTCAAAAGGACTCACCATGGGAGCATAAATGCGAGTCAAGATGCCCTTCATCATGAGTTTCCTTTTCAGTGTTTTGTCAGCCCACACAACATGTTCACGGTACCTGTGTCAACAGTAGCCTTGAGAAAGCAATAAATTCGCATCAACTGGTACCGGTATTATGATATGAGAAACAAATTTTGGGGAAAACGCAATGAATAAAGCTGTTTATATCCTGAGATATCCAGAAGCTTATAACATACGGAACACATAAAAGCTCAAGAGGTTCCAAAAAAAAAAAAAAATTGGAACTTCTAGAGTGAGAAATTGTGTTAATTCCTCAATAGGATATTTGATAAGAGCATACGCAAGTCCAAACGAGAAGCAAAACCCAACAGCAAATATGACGAATATGCATGGGCACATGCAAGCAACCATGCAAGCCAATAACGAAAATGCATGGGCACATGCAAGTAACCATGCATGAGGTGGGCATCACGTTCCTTCAAGGACTCTTCAAAAAATCAACGGAAAGCTTACTAGTCAAGCCGTATTGATGAAGAATTCAGATTTAATCATGTTTCCTTTAAGATTATTATTTACTTCGAAATTATAGCTAAGTGGTTTAATTGATTTTAACTACTTTATTTCATTAATTTTGTTCTATAAATAGACTCGAATATTTCAATAAAAAGATATCAGACTTTTATCTAATTCAATTAGCAATTGCGGTAGTTCTCACCCTAAGAAGAACAAATTATTTACTTGTTGTTTCCACTAATTCTGACTGGGACCTAACAATATTATATAAGTTTAACATTATTTTACCAGCTCAGCATCTCATCCTCTATTGCAGTTGAGGCAATTATAAATGCCTGCACAGAACATAATATGAAAGAGCTAATGTTAAAACTGTTTCACCGTTAGCCGCAAAAAAAGAAAAAAATTTTGAAGAACAGTCAATGATTGCGAATATCTTCCAGCAGCAAGATGTGCCATAGGGAAGTTACATATATTAATTAAAAGTTCTTATCAATTATCCTTGAGAAAGTCGAAAGATTATTTTGTGAGGAATTTATTTTGCCTCTTTTTGTGTATACAACTTTGCTCTTAGAAGGAATTGTCTGTAGTTGCCATTTATCTTGAACAAATTCTACCCGACAAAAACTTTACTTTGAAGCTAACTTAACAAAGTAGAAAGCATATATACATTTAGTGGTGAAAAAATTAAAAAGAGACACGTGAAATTCAAATAATAGGAGCAATGATGCTGAATCAGAATGAAGTAACATAGATGCTGCATTGTAAAGAACAAAGAGTGCAAAGGAAAAAAACTCACGGCTCGGTCAAATTCCAGCATAAAGCATCTTTTAACATCTTCCTTTGCAGGCTTGCAGCCACAGCGATCACGTCTTGAAGTCAGATCAAAAAATTTAGTGTATGTGTAATGCAGGACAGCAACGTCATCCAATTTGATTTCATTATCAAAGATTACACGGTAGTATTAAGCCTGTGGCAACAAATGAGAAAAAGGAAGTATTCTGATCCATACCAAAACTTTCAACTGAAAATAGATACAAGCTGAACTACAGTGACCAGTGCTTCAATAAAGAGATTTTCATAATAACCATGTTCTAAAATTGTTAAGCCAGACACAAAGTACATGAAGAGATGGGAACTGTATTGGTTCCAAATTCTAATGGGAACTGCAATAAACCCATCATGGCAGGGTAACGCTTTTCTTAACATTTTGGGGATCAAGGAAATTTGAGGATAACAACAAAAAAGACAAATAGGGGAGGGGGCAAGATCAGGCTATGGGCACAACACCTTGCCAGTCTGTCCTGGCTATATTGCCAAAATTACCCTGATGGATAATCCATGTTCTTATTTGTTACCACTGCTCTCAACTCTGTTATCTCTTTCTTCTTCTTCCCCAGGATATTTGATCCACAATCAATTTCTATATTTTGATTACAGCTTCATCTAAAGTATTGTCTTCAATATATTAGTACAAAGTAATCCATATAAGCAGTTTACTAGAAGTTTGTAACAAATGAGTAAATAACATAGACATACACCATCCCAGTATAAACTAGAGAATCTCTCCCAAATTCTTTGCACAAAGTACACTCAAGTAAATGTTGTCATTTTTTTTTCAATTAGGAGGTCTATTCAATATTTAATAAGTTATATGAAACTCCATTCATTCAGGTGAATTGGTCATTCAGAGCTTCACTTCCTCTTCTTTCCTCTCTCCATTTCTCCCCAAACAAATTAGTTTTTGCTGCTGGTGCTACATATGAGTCCAAACATGGCCTGAACCCAAGGCAACCCATTTGGTTTCGGAAGGATGGTTGGAGTGAAGGATATGAAAGACCTGGGCCAGGACATGTTGGTACTACATATGAGCCTAAATTGTCCATCTATACATGCATTTTGTGGTAATGTACTTCACATTATCTATCCATATAGCATCTCAATGAATATATATATATATATACATGGATGCAGATGAAATACAGTTAGTGTGGTATAGAATCACCATACATTGGGTTCTTCATGTAGTTGTGCCATCTATGTGCACCATTAGGACGAAGATGATCTTGAACACGAGCAGCTGCTTTACCATTTCCATATGTCAGAAAGTAGTTTGGATTATTGCGGGCTGCTTCCCTATAGTTTCCAAAGTTGTTAGAAGATGTGTTTAGGACTGCTGATGTGGAGTCATAGAAGTTGCTTCTGTTGAATGTTTCAAACTTTTCCTATTTTTCTGGTGTTGGTTATTTATTTTGTTGATTCTTGCTGTGATCGTGGCACAATCTTTGGACCATGATTCTAGTGGGTTGTTATTTGACTTTGGTGTGTTATTTAAGCTTTAAAGTGTAATGTTTTCAGTTAATGAATTGAGTGAAGTTCTCTTGACAATTCACGTGGCTCTCATTTTCATCTGTAAACTTTGTTTTCTTTTTTTATTCAAGTAACAACATCTGGTATCAGAGCTCTCTTCTTAAGGGATATGTGTTTGAATTTGTCAAGTCATGGAAGCCGAAGCCAGTTTCTCCGCAATTGCTCCGACGGTGTTTGACGGAAACAACTACCAGCTTTGGGCAGTACGTATGGAGACATACTTGGAAGCTTTGGATCTTTGGGAAGCAGTGGAAGAAGACTATGAAATTCCTGCACTTCCAAACAATCCCACCATGGCACAGATAAAAGCGCATAAAGAAAAGAAGACAAAGAAATCAAGGGCAAAGGCCTGTTTGTTTGCTGCAGTCTCATCCACCATCTTCACTCGCATCATGTCTTTGAAGTCAGCAAAAGCGATATGGGATTATCTCAAGAGCGAATATGAAGGAGATGAAAGAATTAAAGGTATGCAAGTCCTGAACTTGATCAGGGAGTTTGAACTTCAAAGAATGAAGGACTCCGAGACGATCAAAGATTACTCCGACAGACTTCTTAGTATTGCAAACAAGGTGAGGCTTATTGGATCTGAATTTACTAACTCAAGAATTGTACAAAAAATTCTTGTTACAGTACCTGAAAGATATGAAGCAACTATCACTACCTTTGAAAATACCAAGGATTTGTCAAAGATTTCCTTGGCAGAATTGCTTAACGCATTACAAGCACCAGAACAAAGAAGACTGATGAGGGGGGATACAACAACCGAAGGAGCTTTAGCAGTCAAACATCATAACATGGCCAAAAACAAAACAAAGAAGAAGGACTTTGAAGGAAATGGGGCAAGTACAGCATCTGCGAATGCAAAAGAAAAGAATGAAAATCAGAAGAAATCCTATCCACCTTGCAAACATTGCAGAAAGAAGGGTCATCCTCCGTTTAAATGCTGGAGAAGACCTGATGCTAAGTGCACTAAATGTAATCAGATGGGGCATGAAGCAGTTATCTGTAAAAATGAAAATCAACATGGTGAAGAGGCAAAGACGGCTGGTCAAGAGGAAGAGGATCACTTGTTCGTCGCTACATGTTTCTCTGGCATCGAATCAAGTGAGAGTTGGCTTATTGATAGTGGTTGTACTAACCACATGACACATAACAAGGATCTATTCAGGGAACTAAGCAACGCAAACTCATCAAAGGTTCGAGTTGGAAATGGCACGTACATAGCTGTGAAAGGAAAAGGAACAGTTGCAATCACAACCTATTCAGGTACAAAGTTCATTTCTGATGTGTTGTATGTCCCTAAAATTGATCAAAACTTGTTAAGTGTTGCACAACTAATTGAAAATGGTAATAAAGTTGTGTTCGAAGACAAAGTTTGCTTGATTAAAGATGCAGATGGAAAAGATATTTTCAAAGTAAAAATGAAAGGGAAAAGCTTTGTTCTAAATCCATTGGAGGAGGAGCAAAATGCTTTCCCGATCAAAGAAAATATCACTGAGTTATGGCACAAGAGACTCGGGCATTATCATCATCAGGGGCTGCTGCAGATGAAATCCAAGGGGATGGCAAATGACCTTCCAGAACTTGATGACTATATTCCAAATTGCAAAGCATGTCAGTTTGGAAAGCAAAGCAGGAGACCATTTCCCAAGGCAACATGGAGAGCAACAAAGAAGCTGCAATTAGTTCATACTGATATTGCAGGCCCACAAAGAACGCCTTCTTTGAATGGTAGTCTTTATTATGTTGCATTCATTGATGATTTCACCCGTATGTGTTGGATCTTTTTTTTTAAGCACAAGTCAGAGGTGGCTCAAGTTTTCTGGAACTTTAAAGTCAGAGTTGAGAACGAGAGTGGCTGTAGAATTCAGACTCTTAGATCAGACAATGGCAAGGAGTACACCTTTGAAGCATTCAATCGCTTTTGCGAGGAGGCTGGCATCCAACATCAATTAACCACTCCATACACTCCACAACAAAATGGAGTGAGTGAGAGACAGAACAGATTTATATTGGAGATGACACGATGTATGCTACATGAGAAGAACTTGCCAAAGCAAATTTGGGCTGAAGCTGCAAGCACTGCTGTCTTTTTGCAAAACAGGCTTCCCACAAGAGCAGTGAGAGATAAAACACCCTTTGAGGCTTGGTATGGCTATAAACCATCTCTGAAATTCCTTAGAATATTTGGATGTTTGTGCTTCACTCATGTTCCACAGATTAGTAGAGACAAACTAGATAAAAGAGCACTTCCAGGCATCTTTATTGGCTACAGCTCCGTTGCAAAAGCTTATAAAGTTTTCCAGCCACAAACTGGAAAAATTATTATAAGCAGGGATGTGCACTTTATGGAAGATGAAGAGTGGAATTGGGATGATGCAAAGAAGATGGATCCAACCTCAAAAAAGCCAAAACTCAAGTTTCATGTTATGGACACAGCAGATCAAAGCATTGAAGATTGGGAAAATGAAACGGTGGATGACAGACCTATCAGGGGCACAAGACCACTTTCAGATGTTTACCAAAGATGCAATGTTGCTGTGTGTGAACCTACAAATTATGAAGAAGCCAAGACGGATCAGAATTGGGTTACGGCAATGAATGAGGAGTTGTTCATGATTGAAAAGAATAAAACATGGGAGTTGGTTGATCGACCCCAAAATAGGAAGGTAATTGGAGTCAAGTGGGTGTACAAAACCAAGCTTAATGCTGATGGCTCAATCAACAAATATAAAGCTAGGCTCGTGGTCAAAGGATTTGCTCAAGTACCTGGCGTGGATTACTCAGATACCTTCGCACCAGTCGCTAGACTCGACATCATCAGGCTGTTACTAGCTGTTGCAGCACAAAAAAATTGGAGGGTGTACCAGTTAGATGTCAAGTCAGCGTTCTTGAATGGTTTCCTGCAGGAGGAGATTTATGTAGAGCAACCAGAAGGCTATGTAAAGGAAGGAGAAGAAGACAAAGTGTATCTTCTTAAAAAAGCTCTTTACGGCTTGAAGCAAGCTCCAAGAGCTTGGTACAGCAGGATTGATGAATACTTGCGGAACTTGGGGTTTGTTAGAAGCTTATCTGAATCAACATTATATGTCAAGCACAATGGTGCTGACATTCTTATCATCTCATTATATGTGGATGACCTGCTCGTGACAGGAAATAAAAAGTGTGTTGTGGAGGAGTTTAAGCAAGAAATGATGGAGATTTTTGAGATGACAGATCTCGGATTAATGACGTTCTTTCTTGGAATGGAAATAAAACAAAATGAAAATGAAGTCTTCATCTGTCAGAAGAAATATGCCAGGGAAATTCTGAAAAAGTTTAAACTTGAAGAATGCAAAGAAATGAGCACTCCAATGAACTCAAAGGAGAAGCTCTGTAAAGAAGATGGAACAGAGAAGGTTGATCAGGCATATTTCAGAAGCTTAATTGGTTGCTTGATGTATCTCACAGCAACTCGACCTGACATTTTGAATGCTGTAAGCATTTTGTCTCGGTTTATGCACTGTGCTAGTGAATGGCATCTCAAAGCTGCAAAGAGGGTGCTTAGATATGTGAAAGGCACATGTAATTTTGGCATTAAATTTACAAGGAGCAAAGAGTTCAAATTGTTTGGTTACTCAGATAGCGATTGGGGAGGTTCCATTGATGATATGAAAAGCACTTCGGGCTACTGTTTCACACTTGGTTCTGGTGTTTTCTCATGGAGCTCAAAAAAACAAGAAATTGTAGCTCAATCCACTGCTGAAGCAGAGTTTGTTGCTGCAACAGCTGCTGTCAATCAAGCTTTGTGGCTGAGGAAGATTTTAATTGATCTTAACCTGGAGCAGGAGGAAAGTACAGAGATTCTAGTTGACAACCAAGCTGCTATTGCAATCTCTCAAAATCCTGTGTTTCACGGGAAAACTAAGCACTTTAATATTAAATTATTCTTCTTAAGAGAAGTGCAGAAAAATGGAGTTGTTAGTCTTGTCTACTGCAAAACAGAAGATCAGGTTGCAGATGTTTTCACCAAGCCACTGCCGGTTAGCAAGTTTGAGTTTTTCATAACAAAACTTGGTGTTTGCAGCTCCTAAAGCAAGGAGGAGTGTTAGAAAATGTGTTTAGGAATGCTGATGTAGAGTCATAGAAGTTGCTTCTGTTGAATGTTTCAAATATTTCCTATTTTTCTGGTGTTGGTTATTTATTTTGTTGATTCTTGCAGTGATCGTGGCACAATCTTTGGACCATGATACTAGTGGGTCGTTATTTAGCTTTGTTGTTATTTAAGCTTCAAATTGTAATGTTTTTAGTTAATGAAAAGTCTGCAGTTCTTTTTGCAAAGTCACGTAGCCCTCATTCCCATTTGCTTTTACCTTAGCTATACTTTATTTTCTTTTCTTATTCAAGTAACAACAAAAGTAAACATCTTTAAGAAGATGATCATAGTTCTTCTTAAACATCGACACCTGTCACAACGTCATAGATCAACAATTACGAATGTTTTGTCCTCATGTTAAGATGCAAATATCCAAGATTGTCAAGAAAACTTGCAGATGATAATCATATTAGAAAAAACTTGTGAAGCCTTTAATAAACGAGCCTAGAATGACTCCAACTTTGACATTACATTGATTTCTGTTTACCCAGCCAGAAGCATAGGAAGCAACCAAAAGAGAGATCCTACCTCGCTGAAAGGTTCCTTGATATCGTCTCGCACAATACAACTCTCTTGAAACAAATTATATTGCACCATTATCATTCATATGGAGGTTTGTCTACGTCCTGTTGCACGATTTCAATCCACGGGTATTTATTTTCAAGCTTGTGCTCTCACCATATTGGATACTTATTTGCTCGTCCTTTCTTTTTCCAAAGACAAAAGTTTCATTTTTCAGCCTACTCCCAAGACTTTCTTAAAATAGTCCAAAGTTTCATAAGGCTATAAATAGAAGAAACTGAATAATGATTCCAGCTTTGCAACAAAATTAACACCCCCCCACCACAACAACCAAAAACCCAATGCCATAAACTCTTCACATCTACATCACAGTTTTAAAACTTTATATATGCACATAAGAAACTCAAAACAAAGTGCATTGCATCATAGTTGAAACAACTAGAAACTGGATAAAACTATGCATGATTTGAAAAAAAAAAAGATAATCTCTATCATCATCAACTATTTAAATCGAATATCAGTATACACTGAACTTTTGGCTTGTTGTTCCTCTAGTTCTCTTGTTCTGTATATAACCTTCACCCCCTACAAACATAAAAGTTATGGCTTATGGCTAAGGATATTTGAAAAACAACAGTGAAAAGTCTGAATTATTACAGGCAAATGAGGAAGCAGATCTCATCGGAATTGACTCAAAGACTTTGGATACAGCAGGAGAGGCAGCCCCCTGTTGTGCAAATTTTAATGAACTCGCAAGCGCACGAATCTATTGTAGTGTAGATCAATGGTGACGAGTGTCGATCCCACGAGGAGGTGGATTTTAATTGTGTGTAGAATTAATTCTGTAAATGGGTGATTGGATTTGTGGTGGAAATGATTTGGAATATACTAAAACTTAAATTAAAATGGCGAGAATAAATTCTAAAATTGGAATTGAAATAGCGAGAATAAATTGAAGAGAATTCTATTGAAATGACGTACTTGGGTATCTGGATCCGTATCAACATGCATCATGGGCTAAATATTCCTTATTAATGCCAATTAAATCATGAGGGGGGAATCCACACCTCATGAACCACGCTCTAATCAATATGGTGCTAAGGGCTTATCGTGCCAAATAATAATAACCTTATACTAGAGAGCCGGTGTAACCAAGGCGGTATCTAGACAAGATCAGTATTATTTGTCGACGATAAGTCAAATCATCCACAAAAACTAGAGGGGAAAAGAAAATAAATTTACCAAATTAAGCCCATGACACATGTTGAGACTTCACCTTCAACCCAAACTTGAAAGAAAATTAGCCACTCATAATTGAACTAGGGGCAAAATGGAAATTTATTAAAATACAAAGAAAATACAAGATGGAGAAGGAATTACAGAAAATGGATCTCAAAAATGGATTCAGAGATATCAAATTAGGGGGGGAGGCCCCCTTTTTATAGATACATGGAGTAAATCATGGCCATCGGATTAAAAACAGTTTGGACGCTCAGGATTGCGCCACGTCATCAGTCAACAGTCCACGATTTGACCACGCGGATCAACAGTAACACGGTTTGATCGGATGAACAGTAACGCGGTTTGACCCGGATGAATAGTAACGCGGTTTGGTTGAAAATAATCCTGTGTGATGCATGCACCGTACGCGAGATTTTTCGTCCACTGATATGCTGCCACGTCACCGTCAACAGTACATAAGAATTTTCGTCCAACAGGATCGTGACACCTCATCAGTCAATGCCACATCATCAGTCAATGCCACGTCATCGATCCGTCTATGTGAACAGTGTCGTGAACAGTAACGTAGACAGTACCGTATACGTGAATAGTACCGTACATGTGAATAGTGCCATTTTTCCTTTTATGCTCCTCCTAAGGTTTTCCACCGTCCTGAGTTCAAAAGTGATGTCCGTTTTGCCGTCTGATCTCTCCTTTATTGTGAAATGACTATAATACCCCTAAAATACATAAAATACTTAATTAAAATAACACACACGTAATTACATCACAAGAAGGTTAAATACATAAAAGTAAGGGTTGTTAGTAAGACTTGAAATGTAAAATGACGGTTTTCTCCTTTATAAATATGCATTTTCTAACACTCAACACCCCCCTCCACAAAAAGGAAAAAATTAGAAACACCAATAACCTTGTGATAAAAGATCCAAGGTATGGTCTGTTCAAGGCGAGCAGAATTGAAAGGTGTTTACTTCAAAGAGATACATAGTATTAGATTTATTGAACTGAGAAAACATTGATATAAGACCAGTTTTGGAGTTGATTATAGACATTGACTTAGAAGCCAACAAAACATAAGGTTTATCAGAAGCAGAGACTATGGTGAGTCCTTCAATTTGATAAAGTCCATCTCTAGCAATCCCCTCGAGCAATATGATCCGGTACTCGTCCTTGACAAAACAAACATATTTTTGAAACTCAACAATAGCATTATTATCAGTTAACAATCTAGAAATAATAATTAAATTTTTGGTGATAGCTGGTTCATGTAACACATGGGTGAGGTGAATGTCTGGAGAATTAAGAGTTTTTATATTAGTTGTCCCAACAAATTAATATGCAAGCCTAAACCATTTCCAATATGTAATTTCTCAATACCAGTATATCTAGAACAGGATAAGGATATACATGCATCTTGAGTAACATGGTTTGTAGCCCTTGAGTCAATATACCAAGCCGAATGTGCAACAAAATTGTAATTTGCCAGAGGAGCAGCAGCAGCACCTTGACTGATGGCAGTGAAAGCATTAGGATTGGCATGCGAAGCATCAGCAGTACCTTGAGTAGAATCAGTAAAAGCTTGTTCATAATTCAAACTTGCATTTCCTGCATACATATTAGCAGCAGGATATACAAAGCTTTGTTGCATTGGAGGCTGTTGATAGTTATAAGGTGATTAATAAGTAACATATCCTTGATAAGGTGCTGATCTAGGAAAGCCACCATTGAAACCTCTTCCAAAGCATCTTCCATAATTTCCTCCAAAGAATTGGCCACCTCTAGGCCTAAAACAACCTGGATTACCCCTTCCTTGTCTTGGAATGAATGCATGATTGAACATGTTTCTGCATTTATATGCATTATGTCCAGGTATGAAGCAGATTTGACAAATGACATTCTTATCTCCAACAAAAAGAGTTTCTAGATCCTCCATTGTCAAGCATATTATTGTTAGGCTTATTATAGTGCTGTCCTTTTTGTGCAAGATTTGCACTCATATCATGCATCACATTAAACTGTGTTTTTCCTTTACTCTTTTCAAGTCTTATTTAATGGCTAAGCAGCATTGAGAACAACTCTTCAACTGTGATCTTTTCCTTCTCAAGTCTAGTTAAGACATTTGTAACAAGTGATTCATAGGAGTTATCCAGACCAGCAAGAATATGCATAATGAACTCATTTGATGAGAGTGTATTGCCTCCAATAGCTAAGGTATCAGAAATTTTCTTCATCTTGTTGAAGTAATCACTGATGGAGAGTGATCCGTTTTTATTAGTCTGGATCTACATCATTAGAGGCATAAACCAAGCCTTTGATTGAGACATGAAAATTTCTGCAAGTTGTTCCCAAAGATCCTAAGAAGCCTCACAACTTATCACCATTATCAGCACATTGTTCATCATTGAAGAGAACAACCAGCTCTGAAGTAGCTTATCAGTTTTCTTCCACTCAGTATATTCTGAATTTTCAGTTTGCCTTACAGCTATAGCACTTGATCTACTGGATTCTGCCATAGATTCTGATAAAAATTGTGTAGGACAGGGATTATCTCTATTAATGAAACCTTCTAGACCATTCCCGATGATGGAAGCAAGAACTTGTGTTTTCCACACAAGATAATTTGTTTGATCAAGCTTAACAGGTTGTACAAAGCTAAAGGATAAAGATGAAGAGGATGCTGAGTTATTTTCCATGTGATAATGGCTCTGATACCATGTGAAAATTTGTAAAATGATTGTTTGGTTACTGGAAAAACAGAGGAAGAATGAAATCAAAGAGGATTTTTGTATTATTGTTTTTCACACTATAAAATGTACACGAGCAGATTGTATTTATATTACAATCTCTAAACAAACTTGCCAATAATAGAAAGATAGTTGTACATCTCTAAACAAACTCATGTCATGCTAGCTAACTAACTAATTCAATTTAAAAGTGTGCCTACATTAAAAAAATGAAAGCGTCCATTATTATTATTATTACATTGTAATTTGCTCTCTCTTTACAACTCTATTCTCTCAAGTTCATGGTTTGTGTATTTATTCCGACGGTAGCAGTCGCCGCCCTTATCTTATTGACCATCTATATGGAGACGAATAACATTTTTTGCACTGGGGAGTATGTTTCATGACCCTAATCTTGTTCTCACTTGCTGTGGCAAAATGGCCCAAGTTTTTGAAGCACTGGTACTAGTACTAGTATCTTTGATATCGTGCATTCCATATCACTATTTATTTAATTTTTTATATTAATTGTTAATTCTAGGAAGAGGAGTGGAAGAAATTTTACATCCTTCCAAATGGAGTGGATTGCAGGGTACACATTATTGTTAATTAAGATTGATAAAATAATATTTGTGGATATATTATAGAGACCAAGGTCTAGCTATATTGTTTAGTGGGCAACCTTACCAATACTTAGGTCTTTGGTGTCTTTGGTTTAAGTCTTATGTAATGTAGTCTCATAGACTTTATTTTTTTGTATTATTGCAATGCATTTTTCTCCAGATTCAGTATGTACCTCAACATTTTGTGTGGCAATCCATTGCAATCTTCCATTTAGCTTCGAAAATCTTGCGTATACAAGACCAGCACGCTTCTTGGATATATTATGGTTTCATCGACGGTGAGCTTCAACTGTTCAACCAGCCCTGAGTAGAGGTCATGTCTTCTTTCAGACCTATGTTTTCTAGAAAGATGTTCTAGGTTTACTGTTCCGAAGGAATCCTAAAAAGAATATGCCCTTGTCAATGTTCCATTATTAAATGTAGCTTGGTTCAACACAACCCACACCAAAACAATCATTTATATCTAGCTTTCATCACCTTTGCCACTATGGAATTAGGATACTCTTATCAATGTTTTGCATGAAAAACTTGGTTGAAGCAGACAAGATCTCAGTATCCCTGGCCTCCATTCTATTTCCACTAAGCCCACCTAATTCCTTTGCCCGTTTCATTCTCACCCCATCAGAATGCCGATAGCAACTTTTGCATATTTTCTCATAGTCCCCAAGGAATCTTAAAGATGCTCGAAGCATATGTAGGAATTGCTTGAGCAATGGCGTTAATAAGTAATTCCTTTCCCCGATTGAGAATAATTTGTTCTGCAATCCTTTGTGCCTTTTTTATGTCTCTTCACCATAGATTTCAAGCAAAGATACTTGTCACACCTTTCCATAAAGTTTTTATTAAAATTACTCACGTAAAACTGAAATGACAAATCCTAAGAGAATAAGTAGAAATGCACAGCCACTTTTTCGCATTTCTTGAACTTAAAAATGTCCTTTTTTTTCTTTATGTGTTAATTCAGTTCAAACCAAATTAGATAAAATGTATTATTTCAAATTTTCAACAAAGTTACACCACCAGTTTAGCTTTGGGATAATCAATCATAGTCATGAAGTGATGACACTCGCCATCTCGCAGCAATGATACACATGTTTAGTCAAAAGTGAAAAAACACAATAATTTTAGTCAAAAGAAGTAAAACACAATAATTCACTCCCAACCAATGGAATCTGCCTAGTGGGGTAGAAGTGTAGGCAACCAGAAGTGTCCGTTTGACTTTTGAGGTCACCGTTTATATCTTGCTAGTGAGGCAGGTCGTTAGAAAAATCAACAAAAGATAGCGTTTATTTTAAGCTAGCAATGAAAGTTCCTAGAAGGTTGAATTGAGCTAAAGTTTTCTAGTTACCATAAAAATCCCTAGAAGGTTGAATTGAGCTAAAGTTTTCTATACGCTCCTTATGCTTTGTCTGATGTAGTCTTCTAATTTAATGTTTTCTGCATTCTAAATTTTCTGATCAAGAATCTCATCAACAGGAGTGACAGATGGCTTCTTCTTCATCATCGATCAATATGAATCCTCAGATAAAGTATGATGTTTTCCTTAGTTTCAGAGGCAAGGATGTTCGCCACAACTTTATCAGCCATCTCAATGCAGCTTTGTGCCGGAAAAAGATTGTAACTTTCATCGATGACAAACTTAATAGAGGAAATGAAATTTCTCCTTCACTTTTGAGTGCAATTGAAGGATCAAAGATTTCGATTGTCATTTTCTCGAAAGGGTATGCTTCTTCCAGATGGTGCTTGAATGAACTTGTGAAGATCCTCGAAAGCAAGAACAAGTATGGGCAAATTGTAGTCCCAGTTTTCTACCTCGTTGATCCATCAGATGTAAGAAACCAAACTGGAACTTTTGGGGATTCATTTTCGAAGCTTGAAGAACGATTTAAGGAGAAGATAGATATGCTGCAAACATGGAGGATTGCTATGAGGGAGGCAGCCAATCTATCCGGCTTTGATTCTCATGGCATTAGGTAACTCTTTTCACAAAATTTCACAATAGAGAAGGAATTGTACATAGTAAGATTTTGAAAGCATCAATACACTTCATAAAAATAATTGACAATAAAGTAGGATTGGTAATTTATTGGCTTGGGCTGGGGTTTTTTTATTAAATATAAAATAATTTTTTAATTAAGAAAAAAATTTAAATTAAAGATAATTATCTAATACATAGTAAAATAATAGTCCAATACATAAAATATTAGTAATACAACTTAAAAAATAACAAATACTAATATAAAAAATTAATCTAATTTAGTATTTTGAGTTTTTTCTTTTTTATTTAAATTAAATTTATTTTTTATTTTTGTCTAGGCCTAATCTATGCGGGCTTTAAATTTTTGGACCTATCTCCAGACCTAACCCATGCGGGCCTGGGCTTGGGCCGGGCATGTTTTGCCAACCCTTCAATAAAGTTTCAGATCATAATAGTTGAGTAACTTGAGTCCAACCTTTATGTGTCATTCATCTATTAGATAGTAAATATTACATCATTTTGATTTAAACTATAGCTCAACTATTGGAATCCCTAACGTTAATTAATACTTAATGTTTGATGTAAATAGCTTGAATCTCTTCTAATAATATGTCTGATGTTTCATGACATCCAAGTTATATCTAAAAGAGAGTGAGGAAACTCTTAACCTCTTGCTTCTAGGGATGGCAAAACTTGGGGGCCGATCAAGTATGGCAATGCTCAGATCTGGCGCGGACATGTTTTTTGAACACCCAGCCGGGGCTTTTTTATCTGAACTTAAAAGCCTGGATTTTATATTTTGTAATATTGTATATGTATGTTTTTTAATTTTTAATTTTATTTTTATGAAATTGGGAATGAAAATATGAAATTTAAATATTTAAAATTTTAAATATATGTAATAGTTGAGCCAAATAAATATAATTATTTAAACTAATATATATTTTATAAAATTTCTTTTGTAAAATTTGGGCTCCGGACCAAACCATGAGCTTATCAAGTGATTCCCGAGACCGGTTTGGCCTTATTCCTAGGCCGGGTATTGCCCGAGTTCAAGCCAGATGGGTATTTTTGACATCCCTACTTACTTCCACCACAAGAGGCCAAACAAAATATGCTTATATTTTGGGATTGGGATACTATTTAAAATAAATAGTGAATGATAAAACATATCAAAAAGTTTATAAACTATTATACATAATAAATTTATATTTTTAACATTAGGCGATGGTCACTATCTTGTAAAATTAATTTCTATTTTTTTCTTTTCTTTGATCAAGTTTCAGTGTGAAACCTCGGCATTGTTACCAATTGGAATTATAAACACAATGTTCAGCTTTATTGAAGAATTTTTTATCCACATTCAATCTTACTGCTATTTTTCTTATTTGTTAGGTCCGAATCTGTACTTTTAGAGGGAATTGTGAATGACATTTTAAAGAAACTGAATGATTTATTTCCAAGTGATAACAAAGACCAGCTGGTGGGAGTAGAATCAATCATCAAGGAAATTGAATCACTATTATTGAGTGGGTCAACTGAATTTAACACTGTAGGCATTTGGGGCATTGGTGGTATAGGCAAGACCACAATTGCCAGTGCTATTTACAGTAACATCTCTAGTCATTTTGAAGGTTCTTATTTTATGCAAAATATTAGAGCAGGGTCAGAAGCTAGCGGATTGGCTGGTTTCCGACGAGAACTTCTTTCTACATTACTAGATGATGGAGATATGAAGATTGACATACCCAATATCGGCCTCAACTTTCAAAGAAGAAGGCTCAGTCGAATGAAGGTTCTAATTGTTTTTGATGATGTGACTTGTATACAACAAATAGAATTATTAATTGGTGGTCTTGATAGACTCGATTGCTTCATGCCTGGGAGTCGAATTATCATAACAACGAGAGATGCACAATTGCTCAAGAACCATCGTGGGAGTCGAGTGGGTCATGTATTTGAGGTTAAGGAATTATCATACAATGATTCTCTTACCCTTTTCAGTCGAAATGCCTTTGGGCAAAACCATCCTGCTGCGGGTTATTTGGAGTTGTCAAATATAGTGATAAAATATGCGAAGGGTATTCCATTAGCTCTTAAAGTTTTGGGACGCTATCTATTCGGAAGGAGTGAAGAAGAGTGGGAAAATGCAATAGAAAAACTAAAAAGAATTCCTCACATGGATATCCAAAAGGTGTTGAAAGTGAGTTATGATGGCCTTGATGATGAAGAGCAAAATATCTTTCTAGATATTGCATGTTTTTTTAAAGGACAACATCGAGATTTTGTTATGAATTTCCAAGATGCCTGTGGCTTTTCAGCGAAGATAGGAATACGTGATCTTGTTGATAAGTCCCTTGTGATTATATCAAACAACAAGATAACAATGCATGATTTGCTACAAGAAATGGGTAGGGAAATTGTGAGGCAAGAGTCCATTAAAGATTCAGGAAAACGCAGTCGATTGTGGCATCATGAAGACATCTATCAATTTTTGAGCAAAAATACTGTAAGTTCAAAGCATTAACTTTCCATTTCTATTTTGGTTATGGCAGAATTAGTTTAGTACTTTGTCAGATAGATAATATTATTTCTTATGACACCCCCACAAACACATTACAATATATAGAAAACTCTTTTATACAAATTAAGGAAAATATATAAAACTAGTGGCGGACTGATGTGCTACATTGTATAGATCATATAGGCCATGTTAAGATTTATAATAATAAATAAAAGGTTAAATTAGTGAAATTTGTTGAATATTTCCTTTTAATAATCAATTAATAATTTTATTTTTATTATTAGTTATTTATTTCACATTAAATTTAATACTTAAAATAATACTTCCATAAAGTAATTATAATAATAAATAATAAGTTTAAATTAAGTTATATTTATTGAATATTTTATTTTATAATCAATTAATATTTTTTAAATTATTACTGATTTATTTTAAATTAAATTATAATAGTTAGGGTAATACTTAAATTAATAATTTTTCTTTTTGAATTATTTATTATTTATATTTTTAATTATAACATCAAAAATATTATTATACACATTGCATATTGATATGATATAAACATTGATAAATTAGTAAATATGCTTGAGTTATAGAATTGATCCCAACAAATTAATCCTTTGGAAATCATGGAATAAATTTTCTTAAGGTTATGGGATTATTCTGTGGGCTCAGGATAAGTTTATTCGCTGTGTTTTCACCAAACATAAAATAGGCTAAATTTCTCATGAATCAGTCAATGTCAAATTTCCTGCCACCAAATGCACCTTTATTTTGGTATCATGTACATGTTATTGTAGAGTCGTGTCATAACAATTGAACAACGCAACATATTTTTTGTTTTTGTTTCCCAGATTTCGTTTTATGTCCTAACTCCTAAGCTTTTCATTAAATGTCCCAACTTATGCATCATATTTTAAGAGTTGAAGAAATTTGGGAAATGTAACCTGAAACTTAGACTCAACAAAAAACGTGGGAAAAAGAAACAAAAAAACTTAATGAACTGTATGGATACGACGCCTGTAGTCTAGGCTTCTAGCATTTCCTTACACATTATTATTATTATTTTTTCCTCTTTTTAGGGGAGTGAGATAATTGAGGGCATCTCCTTGGATATGTCTCAAGTTAAAGAAATACGCTTCAATCCTAGTACTTTCACAAAGATGCCCAGATTGAGATTCTTCAAATTCTATAACTCAATCTCTAGAGAGAACAGATGTAAGGTGCATCATTCAAGATGCCTGAAATCTCTTTCCAATGAACTAAGGTACTTTCGTTGGGATGGATACCCTTTGAAATCATTGCCTTCAAAGAATTTTCCGGAACATCTTGTTTCACTTCAGATGCCTTATAGCAATATTGAACAGCTCTGGAATGGTGTCCAGGTATATCTTGAATATTTATATGAAAATCTTTCAATACCAAATTTTAAATGTGATGGATGCTAATTACTGGTGTTGAATTTTTTCCCTTTTTTTCCTCAGAATCTTGCTGCGTTAAAGAGTCTAAATCTCAGACATTGCAAGCAATTGACCAGAATCCCAGACCTCTCACTGGCCTTAAGTCTTGAGGTGTTAGAATTAACAGGCTGTACAAGTTTGATTGAGATTCACTCATCTATTCAACATCTCAACAAGCTTGTCACCCTTAATCTAGATGATTGCAATAGTCTAAAGAGTCTTCCAACTGGAATTAATTTGGTTTCCCTTAAGACGCTTTCACTTGCAAATTGCTCAAATTTCAAGAGGTTTCCTGAGATCTCTTGTAACATAGAAGTGTTATATTTGCAAGGAAGCGCAATTGAAGAACTACCTTCATCGATTGGGAATCTATCCAGACTTGTTACATTGGAGCTTCAAAACTGTTCAAGGCTTAAGAGTGTCTCGAGCAGCCTCTGTAATTTAAAATCACTTCGGAGCCTTTATCTCTCTGGTTGCTTAAAACTTGAGAAATTGCCGGAGGAAACTGAAATTAATTTGGATTCCCTTGAAGTGCTAAATCTTCGAGGGTGCTCAAATTTGAAGAAGTTTCCTGAGATCTCTTGTAATATAGAAGACTTAGATCTAAGGGAAACTGCAATTGAAGAACTGCCTTCATCGATTGGGAATCTATCCAGACTTGTTAATTTGGACCTTACAAACTGTTCAAGGCTTAAGAGTGTCTCGAGCAGCCTCTGTAATTTAAAATCACTTCGGTACCTTTTTCTCTCTGGTTGCTTAAAACTTGAGAAATTGCCAGAGGAAATTGGAAATTTAGAATCTCTGGAAATTATGTCGGCCCGAGAAACTGCTGTAAGCCAAGTACCGCCGTCCATTGCTTGTTTGAACAGGGTTTGGTCGTTATGTTTTGAAAGATGCAAGGGTCGTCTGCCAACAATGGGTTTGAAATTGCCTATTTTCTTTCAATTACAGAATCTGGAGGAACTGTCTCTCGTAGATTGCGGCATCACAGAATTACCTGAAAGTCTTGGCCAGTCGCCCTCTTTAAAACATTTGAATCTATCAGAAAACAATTTTGAGAAAATACCTTCAAGCATCAAACAGCTATCTAAGTTGTTGATCCTCACACTACAAAATTGTAAGAGGCTTCAATCCTTACCAGAACTTCCACGCTGTAGCAGAATATGTGCCCGTCACTGCACATCACTGGAAACATTATCAAATTTATCGACATTGTTCACACGTTCGTCAGAGCTTTGGCAGGTATTTGACTTTAGCAATTGTTTCAAATTGAACCGGAACGAGGTTGGAGAAATTGTTGAAGGAGCTCTAAAGAAAATTCAGGTTATGGCAACATGGTGGAAACAACAACATCCGGTAACTCTCTATGTAAGTGCATATATATGCATTTTTATAAGTTATTATCACCTTTTTCCCCCAAGTTAAATTTAATATTACACAAAATGATGGTTTTTGTGGTGCAGGAAGATTATCATAACCCTCCTCGGGGTTGTGTCAGTTACCCCGGAAGTGAAATTCCAGAGTGGTTTAGCTATCAAAGTATGGGATCTTCTGTAACTCTTGAGCTGCCGCCAGATTGGTTCAACAATAACTTTGTTGGCTTTGCTCTGTGCGCTATTGTTCCAGATCATCATGGAATCACACGGGGTTTTAATGTTCGATGCATACTCAAAACCAAAGACGATGTTGCAGTTTGTTCCCTTTATGTATGGAATCATTTAGGAGTAAATCCGTCTATCGAGTCAGATCACGTGCTTTTGGGGTATGATTTCTCTCTGTCTTCAGATAGTCTCGGTGGTTCCAATAACGAGTTCTGTATCCAATTCTATATTCAGCATTACGAGGGCCCAGGCATAGAGGGTTTTGATGTGAAAAAATGTGGAGCCCATTTAATATACGCCCAAGATCCCAGCAAAAGGTTGAGATCTGAGGTGGAAGATTATCAGGTGCTACACCCCAAAAGACTGAAATATCCTTGAAATCCATTGCACGAGAGGTGAAAATAGTTTTTGACAGGTCTGTTTTTACTTTCTTTAATTTGTTTGGGGACAATATAAGCAACTTCGAATGCGAAGTCCCAGCAGCACTTTAGAAGGCCCGTATTCGAATGTTAAGAGAGGTAAGCATCTAAAAAATGATTCTCTATATTTAATGTGAAACTACTATCAAGTGCTTGGTTCTTGTAAAAATTAAAATGGACTCACTGCCATTTTCATTCCACAAATTCACTAGATCTCTCAAATCTGTGCTTATTATAAAGAATGACCTAAGAGCGTGGTGCATGTGGTTATGGAAATGAAATCTTAATTAAAATCAGTATGATTAAAATGACTTTTATGTCTCCGAATAGATAAAACATTACATCGGATTTGTATCACAATATTTTTGTTCCTAAGTATTGAAGCGACATTTGAATAATTAGATTTATAAAATTGCCTATTTGTCCATCATGGACTACCTCACTTGGAATGAACAGGATAAGAATTTTTAAGTGCGTAAATTTTTAATTACTGCTTTTATATCATGTGTTAGCATTAATACTCCAATTTTTTTTAATGTTTTATGAATATTACGATACAATTTTACTAATATTATAATAAGAAGTTTGCCTAGACCTATTTGATAATTTATTTGAAGCATAATCTTGAACTTTGCTTCAAAGAAAGGTGAGGAGGCATAGTCCTATACTGGGAGAAATTCTAAAGTTCATACAAAATTTGTAAACTTCAAATGTGTTTCAACGGCGATGGCCATAACACCACGCATTGGCACCCAATATAATCGACATTTAACGGCTAGTCTTTGGCGCCTAAATTTTAGACCAGGCTTCATTAGTAAACTTCTTATGCAAACAAATAAAACACCTTCCTAAACCGTAATTTAGTTCAAACAGATAGATATATATATATATATATATATATATATATAGCTACATATAACTCCTAAATCTTACTTAATCACACAAACCTAGCTTGATTTGCAAGTAATTGATATTTCAAATTTAGCGTTATCACTCTCTCTTGTCCTTTCATCGCTATGACACATTGACACTATTCAGATGCTAAACAATAAGTTTAATTAATAAATTAACATTATATAATATACTAGATCGAACTTATGATCTATCTCCATAAATAATCAATTTCAAATGATCTGTCTCTAATCTATCACTAATCAATTTAAAAATTTGAATGCTAGAATTTAATGGCTAAAATTATCTTCATTTGACTTAATAGTAATTTAATCTTATACAATGAAATTGGAACAAGATTAAATAATATGACTTTTAGTCTTTACTACCTTACAATTAATAAATATGTTGTAAATGATTGAATAAAAAATAATTTAATTATCTATTCTTATCGAGAAGAAGTCGAAGAGGTGAAGAAGCGAAGAAAGAAAGCACGTTTTGGAGTCTCGAATGAGGTAAATGCTCCCTTTGTTTTGTTATATGAAAGGCAAAGTTGAAAGTTGTAAATTAATATAGTGGTCCATTTATAAATAAAATAGTGGCAATTTTGTAAACTTTGCACAATGGCATTTTTATAAATGTATCAAAAATTTTGGACTCTTAACCCACACATAGAGGTGGCAGAAAAACCCGCCCGGACCCGGCGTGTCCGGACCGCATGAATGAAAAAAGCGGATCCGGGCATTGATTTTTAATACCCGGATGCTTCCGGGCACGGGTCCAGTCACAGCACCAAGAACCCGGAACCCGGACCCGTGCCCGGTTTTTTATTAAGTACAAAAATATATATATATAAAACCGAAAATAAAATTTGCTTTGCCCAATTGCCCCCAAAACTGAACCCTAAAACGCGATTGCAACTTTGCAAGTGAACAACGCAGCACTGCAGCAGTCAGCACCCACCCTGAAATCTCCAAATCGGCGGCACCTCTCTCCGTCTCTCCACCACCCACCGGCACCGATGCAGTGTTGACCGCGCCTCTCCCTCTCCGAAACTCTTACCTTCCTCAGTCAACTCTATTTCTCCTCGCAAAGCACAGCCGTCCCGTCACAGAGCTCTTCACCGTTTGGTCATCTTCTCAGCGGCAGCCACCACGCGACGGCATCAGCTGTTCTTGTTCAGCTGCAACTTCACCAACACAGCCACGACCCACGACCACGAGGTATTATTAATTTTTTTTGGCTGTTTTTTCAAAAAAAAATGAAGAAATTAAGTAATTGGCATTATTGTTGTTAGGTGTTATATATATATATGCAGCATGCTTAATTATTTTCTTGGATGACATCCAGGAACTAGAAGAAGGGGAGTACGAGGAAGATGAAGTAGAAGTAGATGAAGATGAGGAAGAAGAAAATGGACACGTCCATGATGACGGAGAAGGGGAAAGGGAGGCTGATACCGAAAACTATGAAGCTGAAAATGACTTGCAACATAGGGAATTGCAGGTTTAATTAAGGATAGTGATTTCAGGTTCTGACTTTGTTTCCAAGGGATTTGAAAATAAGCAGACAACAAAGCACATGAAATCAACTTTGTTGTCCACAAGATAATCCTGGGCATTTTTCTTTCCTCTTCACTGTGGAAAAAGAAGAGAGAACAAAAAGACCAAGGCATTTTTCTTCTTTCGTCAAATCGATTCCTGGGCATCAAATCTCTTTACAGTTTGAAAGGGAGTTTCTGCTAAGTGCTAATTCGGGGATAAGTTATGAATTTCCAGGCCCAATTGCGCAAGCTTTCAACCTTGTGAATTTCCACTGCCCTGTTTACTTATTTAGCATTTTTTATCAATTTTTTTTTTTAGCCAGTTTTGAAAATGCGGGTAGAGAAAACTTGGAAAAAAACCCGTGCCCGGATAGTGCCGGGCATATGCCCAGCCCGCATAGAAAAAATCCGGGCACAGTCCGGGTCCGGGCAGTTATGTGTGAAATCCGGGTCGGTCCTGGGCACCCCCAAACCCGGACCTGACCTGGACTTTTGCCATCCCTACCCACACATAGCCTTTGCCACTGCAAACATGTACATGTAATTTTTTTATTGTGTATATATAATAATTGATAATTAAAATAAATATTTTATTTTATTGATTTTATTTTTTATTTTATTATCTTAATATAATTGTTAATAATAATAATCTCTTTAAATTTAATGATTTTATTTCCTAATTGAATAAGGATAATTTTGAATTTTTATAAAATATGGGAGGAGATATATGAAATTGTATTAAGTATAAAATTGATTCTCAAAATCAGATTTTGAAAAGCTACTCATTGTTTGCTTTTCGAAATTTACTGTAGGGTGGAATAATCTTACTGAAAGTGTAGTAAAAGTGTAGGGGGACAAATTTCTATATGGGATGGGATATTTCCACTCCAGAGTTTGTGTAACCACCCCATCTTATAAAATTATTTTTAAAAAAAAATCACATTATTTTTTTAAAAAAATTTCAAATGAGAGAAATTTTAAAATAATTAACTAATTAGATTCTTTTTTTTTTTTGATAAAATCTCTTGACTATTGTTGATCACAAATGTTGCTGTAACAAAAATGGTCAAGAGATGTAAATCACAAAAACTAATTAATGAAAATTTAATTGGTCAATCATTAAAATTTCTTCTTGATTTAAACGTAATGTAATTTTTTTATAATTATTCTTTTGAAATGGCATGGGTTACACATTTTTAGGGTTGGAAATATCAAAATTGTTTCTATATGCAAGTTATATAAAATTTCTAATTTAATCCTGATCTTTCCTAGTTGCTTCACTTAGAAATTTTGATTAAGCGAAAAATTGATATCTATATTGTAGTGATGATAAAAATTTTTCCCAACCAATTAATTTAACAAAAGAAACCTTTCAAAATTAAAAAAAAAAAGTTAGAAAAAAAAAACACGGGACGGCTAACATTTTTTTTTTTTAATATTAACTCAGATACCCATTAAATCTCGAATTAGTACTTGATCCTTAGGAAAGTCACTAGAGCTAGACCTTAGCTTAACGGCTAACATAAATGACTAGGTGGTAGATAATTATCTATTCACATCCCAGAAGTTGTTTTCTACAAGTGTACTGTGTTGGCACATCATTAAATTCTCTATTGTAAATTTAGTAACAATCAATCTTTTTTATTTATTAAAACTGGATTTTATTAATGTAATGTAGTATGACAAAGGTTGCATCATCAATTTCATCTTTGTTTATAATTGTTTGGGAAGCGTCTCTGCCCTCGTGCTTCTGTGGTATTGTTTGTTATTAATTGATTATTTGTTACGTATGTATGAATGTTACTGCAATTCGTTGAAATGTTCATGGGCTATGAAACTAATTTAAAACGACCAATGCTCCTAGATAGAGTGCCCAAAACTTTTCTTGTTTGGGTATTTTTTTTTAATAATTTTTGTTTTTTGGGTTTACAACATTTGCATCATCTAGAGGTGGCCAATAGGTCGGACGGCACGAGGCACGGCACGGCACGGCACGAGCACATTTAAGTAGAGCACGCGGCACGACACGACACGCACGTGGGTTTTGCCGGGCTTAGATTTTAGGCACATGAGCCTTAAAAACACGGCACGATTAGAGATGGGTCAAAGTACGGCACACGAAAAAGCACGCAATAAGCATGTTTTATTTTTTAATGAAAGTAAACTTAAAATTTTATAATTTTATAAATAACTTGAAATTGAATCTTTTAATATAGTTTATTGGCTCAAGTTTTTAAATTTATTTAATTCTTAGTTTCAAAAAAATTATAATTGATTTATGTTTATAATTTATTAAATAAATAATTGATATCATGATTTTAATAAATAAAATTATAAATATCATGATTTTGTAAATATGTATTGATATTATTATAAACTATGATATATGACTCTACGTAATTCCAAGTTAACAATTAAATTAACCCTTTAAAAAATTATTATTGTTGTTGTTGTTGTTAAGTACTAAAAAAGAATTCTAATATCATAGAGTCAAACTTAGCAACTAATATTTTATTCTCTTATTATTATTAATTTATTATTATTGAATATGGACTTGAGTTTTGAATTTTTTATTCTATTAAATTTAAATAAAGGCACATGGATCCAAAAAAAGTACATAAGCTTAAAAAAAAATAAGATAACAACTTGGCATGCGCTCTAAAAAAATAAAAAAGGAAAAAAGTGTAGTGGGCTAGTTTTCTTAGGCACGGCACGTGCGGGCACGGCAGGTGTGCCGGGCTGGCACAGCACGACACAACATGAAATGCATAGTGGACACGACACGACACAAGCATGAGCACGCGTGGGCTTTCTTTAATGGGCCTGGGTCGGCACGGCACGGCCCGTTGGCCATCTCTAGCATCATCCTAGGACCTAGCTCTCAATAAGAGGGAAGACATTTTACATCCTTTTCACTAAATTATCTGTATTCTTAATAAATTTGGTTTTTATTAATTGTCAAGGAATATTTAATAAATAATATTACACTTTTAGATTCATTAAAAAATATTAAAAATGAAAAGCGAACGGCCTATTTCTGAGAGTTCGGAGTCTATTAACAAGGGGACTGAACTCATTTGACCGATAATAAGAAACAAATATCCAATTATTTTCCCCTAGCTAACAGCACATATACTTTAAATATATTTTTGCCTAATAATAGGTTAACATATGATATGCACTCGTTTGACAAATAACAAATAAACCAATTATTTTTCCCTAACAACACGTCTATTCTAGATGTATTTTTTTCCAAATAACACGTCAACATACGATATGGATTCATTTAAAACAATATACTTAATTTAGGATTGAGTGGATGCCAATTATTTCAGTTGAGAAAATTATTTGTGTAGAAATAAAAAGTCTAAAATTCGGAACTCACTCACGTTAATGGGGAAAAGGTTTGAGTTACTGTCTTAATAAAAAATATTTAATTTAAAATTAATGCTAACAGCACGTATGCATTAATGCTCCATTTTTTTAAAAAAATTAATACAATTTTACTGATATTCTTGTTAAAAGTTTACCAAGATCTATTTTGATATGGGCACGGCTACAGTACATGCATGTATGTGATACATGCAAGCAATAAAAAAAGGAAAAAAACAGAGCAATGGTTTGGCTGCCACAAACACTAAAAAAAAATAATAACTGGGAGCAACTGGTTGCTCCTTAAATGAATTAAATAATAATAAATATAATAATATTCAATTATAATAAATAAAAATAATATTAAAATAATTATTATTTTAATATTAAAGGACACATAACAATAAAAAATTATTTTTACAATAATAAAAAAAGAGTTTCAAGTTTAATGGTATAGGTATCAAGTTAATGGTCTGGATTTCATGTTTATTGGTCCATTAATTTCATTATTTTCATAGTTGCAAGTTAATTATCTCAAGTTTCATGTTTATTGCCTTAAGTTTCAAGTTTAATGGTCCAGGTATCAAGTTAATGGTCATGGTTTCATGTTTATTGTTCCATTAATTAAATGATTTTTATGGTTGCAAGTTAATGATCTCATGTTTTATGTTTATTGCCTTAAGTTTCAAGTTCCTTCAGTTTCAAGTTTAATGGTTCAGGTATCAAGTTAATGGTTATGGTTTTGTGTTTATTGGTCCATTAATTAAATGATTTTCATGGTTGCAAGTTAATGATCTCATGTTTCATGTTTATTGCCCTAAGTTTCAAGTTCACTGGTTTCAAGTTTAATGGTTTAGGTATCAAGTTAATGGTCATGGTTTCATGTTTATTGGTCCATTAATTAAATGATTTTCAAGGTTGCAAGTTAATGATCTCATTTTTCATGTTTATTGCCCTAAGTTTCAAGTTCATTAATTAAATGATTTTCATGGTTGCAAGTTAATGATAACATATTTCATATTTATTGCCCTAAGTTTCAAGTTGACTGGTTTCAAGTTTAATGGTTTGGGTATCAAGTTAATGGTCATAGTTTCATGGTTATTGGTCCATTAATTAAATGATTTTCATGGTTGCAAGTTAATGATCTCATGTTTCATGTTTATTGCCCTAAGTTTCAAGTTCATTAATTAAATGATTTTCATGGTTGCAAGTTAATGATAACATGTTTCATGTTTATTGCCCTAAGTTTCAAGTTCACTGGTTTCAAGTTTAATGGTTTAGGTATCAAGTTAATGGTCATGGTTTCATATTTATTGGTCTATTAATTAAATGATTTTCAAGGTTGTAAATTAATGATCTCATGTTTCATATTTATTACCCTATGTTTCAAGTTCATTAATTAAATGATTTTCATGGTTTCAAGTTAATGATAACATGTTTCATGTCTATTGCCCTAAGTTTCAAGTTCCTTTGGTTTCATATTTAATGGCCGAGGTATCAAGTTAATGATCATGGTTTCATGTTTATTGGTCCATTAATTAAATGATTTTCAAGGTTGCAAGTTAATGATCTCATGTTTCATGTTTATTGCCCCATGTTTCAAGTTCATTAATTAAATGATTTTCATTGTTGCAAGTCAATGATAACATGTTTCATGCTATGGCCCTAAGTTTCAAGTTCCTTTGGTTTCATGTTTAATGGCCGAAGTATCAAGTTAATGGTCATGGTTTCATGTTTATTGGTCCATTAATTAAATAATTTTCATGGTTCTAAATTAATGATGACATGTTTCATGTTTATTGCCCTAAGTTTCACATTCCTTTGGTTTCAAGTTTAGTGGTCCAGGTATCAAGTTAATGGTTCTGATTTCATGTTTATTGGTCCAATAATTGTATGATTTCCATGGTGCAAGTTAATGATCTCATGTTTCAAGTTAATGATTTAATGTTCCTTTAGTTTCCCTTGCTTCCCCCGAGAAGTTTCACCACCTGCCATGGAAACCAAAATCTTACTTTGAATAACAAATATTGTGTTTTAGGTCAAGATGAACCGATTAAATAGCATGCAAATGGGTTTGAAGTCAATGTGGGTGAGTAATTTCAGCAATAAGAAGTGAACGATTACTCAATTTTAGAGAAACAACCTCAGGCAAACCTATGGTTTTCAATTGGGTTTTTCAGTGAAATAAAGTTAAAGAGTAATTAACTAATGAAATTTGGATGTGTAAATGAAGGAAAATGATGAGGAGTTGTATATTTTCTCATTAATGGCTGAAGAAGCCGTGAATTTCGTGTGACAATGAGAGAGGTGGTCGCGGGTTGAAGTTGAACAATGAGGGAGACGGGTAGCCATTTTGTTAAAGAGGCTAGCCATTACAAATGTAATAGATTGTGGATCGAAAATGGCTAGCCTCTTTAAAATAAGCGGCTAGCCGTTTACGATCAAAATGCTTTTTGGAGTAAAAAGGGTTAGCTGTTTACTTTATTGCGGCTAGCCTCTTTCAATCCAGAGAGCATGCAACTCCAAACGGCCAGCCTCTTTATTGAAACGGCTAGCCATTTTCGGGAAACATGCTCTCTGGAGTGAAAAGGGCTAGTCGTTTCCCACGAAGAGGCTAGCGTTTTTCATTCCAGAGAGCATGCAAAGTGAAAAGGGCTAGCCTCTTCATTGAAACGGCTAGCCATTTTCGAGAAACATGCTCTCTGGAGTGAAAAGGGCTACCCGTTTCCTACGAAGAACCTAGCCTATTTCATTCCAGAGAGCATGCAACTCCAAACGGCTCACCGCCTTTTCACTACAGGCTAGTCAATTTAGCTCTACATGACATATAAGCGCAATTAATTTATTTGTACACCAACTCAGAAACCAACCAAATCCTTCCATTAATGGTGACATTAAATGTTTTAAAAACCCAACCCAGATACCACTAAGCTTCTTATTACATGGAAGAACTAGCACATTTTCTTACTTGAAGGATCGGGAATGATCAACGCACTCCATACAATAAACTCACCTAACCGTAGGCATTTTGCTACTTAAAGTTAGTGGTTCGCCTTTTTAATTCTGAAAACACTCCAAAATGGAATCAATTAGCCACTTTAAGTGTTAGCGGTTCAAAAATTACCATTTTATTAAAAACATTATGAAACTCAATCAAACCTATTTTCCAAGATTTCAAATAATACTTGTTAATTTTCAACATTATGAAAATTGTATTTTATGATAGATATAGATTTTTTTTAATAGTACATTTATTATAACTTTAAAATACATTTATTTTTTTTAATAGTACATTTATAATATAACTAGGGATGACAAAACCCCAGGCCGGGTCCGGGTATTGCAATGACCGGACCCTGCCCGAATGCAACCGGTCTGGGTCCGGGCCGAGTTTTAATCCGGGTACCCAAATTTTATATTTTTTAATATTATATGTCTATATATTTTATATTTTTTAGTAATTTTATAAGTTTTAAATTTATTTCAATAAAATTTGACATAAAAATATAAATTTTAAGTATTTAAAACTTTATATATGTATAATAAATGAGTCAAATAAATATAAATGTTTAAAATAATATATATTTTATAATTTTTTTTTTAAATCCGGGTTCAGGTTTATCAAGTGATGCCCAAGACCGACCCGGCTTCATACCCGAACCGAATAATACCCAACCCACAACGCCCGGGTACGGTCCGGACAGATATTTTTGCCACCTCTAAATATAACATTATAATTCTTCTCACAAAAATTTTTAATTTTGAAAATTTTATTTTGGTCAGTTACATATTGCAAAATTAAATTTAATGTTAAAACAATGATTTTTCATTGAGGGATTATTTTAATGCAAGATGGAAGCCAATAATTCTCAAAATACTATTAAATTAAAAGATTAACAAACTTGATATTTTAGTTCTTGATTAATTATGGAGATCACTCAAAAAAGAACAAAAAGGAAAATAAAATTAAGCAAACATCAGTAAAAAAATATAGGACAAATCACAAGGTCGTACAAATTTTAGACCCTGCTGTTTGCAATTACATTTGGTATCATCATGATTCGAGAAACAAACCCACTACACAATGCCACCAATATCTGAAACCAAACGAGAAAAAGAAAATGCTAATGATTCAAAATAAAAGAAAAATAAGAGAATTGCTTCTGAAATCCAGGTCCTCATTGGTATCTTCTTGCTCCTTGTCCAGAAACTGCTAATAACCGATGGCTAACTCAGTTCATAGCTGGGTAAAACTACAGATTCGTTCATGGAAGAGAAACAATATTGGTAGTACTTGAAACTGAGAGCTGCACCCTAAAAACAAGTAAAAGAAGATATAATCCCAAGAACGAATACTAGACAAAATTGCAATTGAGATAAAATACAAGGGAATCTTCCCATTTTAAAAATTAAAAAATAAAAGCAAAATGGAGATCATATTGAAATACAAATTATAGGTATATAAAAGAGCAGTTAAAGTCTTTTTACACAAACATTAGTAAAACAGTGCCAGTAAATTTCCTGGTGTTGTTTTTGCAGCATAACAGCAGCTAAACAGCACCTGGAAATTTTTTAATTTTTTTTAAAAAATAATGCATAGCAAATGTGAAGAGAGACTTAAAGATGCACGATAAAGGCAATCAGTACTTAAAAAAAAAGGGGCTAAAGAACCACTTGCTCTTAATAAAACAAAGAGGTACCAGATAACATTGGTAGATAAGTATAGCTTGCAAGCAAAACCATCTGGTTTGTATAATAACCATTCCTTTTGCAAACAAGAACCAACACAAAACTGAAACTCAAAACTAACCTCATTGTGGCTGTTGTATGGAAGGGAAAAACCGAAATCCAATAGCAAGGTTGAATTTGGGAATTTTCCATATGTTATCCATACCTGGACAATTACACCAAGTGAACTTCACAATTATGACATGGATTAAAGGTTTAAACCCCAGAGCACGACTTTACACATTTTAATGGATATTTTCTCTACACTGAAATATGTATGAAAAGTGTGTTTGTACGTGCCATTTCCCACAATCTATGTAGGGACTTCACAAACTGTCCAAGGTCATAACATATATATATATTCTTGAATCAATAACAAATATAAATATTTTTAAGCAGCAATTTCTATCTGCATACAACTATTAGATATGCAGATGCCAACCTTTAAGATGAAAGAAAAGCCATTGATGAGCCACTAAACATCAAAATTATTAATCAATGTAAAGAAAAAAAATTTCAGGCTCTTGTGTTAACCAGATGGCCACATATATGTTTACAGCTATATCCAGACAACACTAGAAGGCGGACAAGCAGGGAAAAAAAAACACAAGAAACTGAGTATACACATCTAATACACATTATATAAACAGAAGTAAGTTCCAGAGAGTAATCATAAAATTATTTTAATAGAAGAAAAGAATCATCAAATCCGCATATGACCTTTTCTTTAGGAGCATAATCTCGATCAGCAATAACCTGCACTAACAAATTCAAAGAATTAATATTAGAAATAGATATTTCCTTCAAGCCTACCAAATTTTACAAAATTAGCTCCAATAATGAAGACTTCCTACTTTATTAGGACCAGAAATAAGAGCAATGGTCAACGAGAACAAGCATCTTGTCCAGACCAATTCTGTTTTAAGTTTTAAATCAAGTTTTCCTATTGATTTTAAAAATAAAGAACAATTTATCAAACATTAGAGACCATATAGAACAGAGTTTTATTCTACTATTTGTCTCCATCACAGAGCTGGAAAATTAAGAGAAAAAGAGAGAATATACCTCTGACAATTGTTTATCCTCATCATGCAACACAACTGCTTCTGAAAGCCCATCGTGATTCAAAAAATCTGCAAATGGAATCTATAGAATAATTTAATAATTCAAAGAATTGAGCAAAATAAGGGGGAAAAATTACAAATGAAGTGAACACCAAAAGTTCTATACAGATGGCATTTTTATAATATGATACCAGTGATTCCCCCCTTGTGCTTCTCCATGCTCGCGACTCAACTGGTACATTCACACCAAACTAATCAAGATAACTTATTATATTTTAGATTCAAGAGTTTATTTTTAATTCAGGAGTTCAGATTACAAAACAGAAATATAGGAAAATAAGACAAAAGCAAGTAGAACTTCTAACACAATAAGCTATAAAATAAAAAAATAAAAAAAAGTCGATTAAAAAATTTTTGCATATCATTTGCAAAGTGAACAGATTATTCCATAAAGTTAGAATCTGAAACAGTATAGGATTTTCAAGCTGCAAGAAACTAAAGTGTTATCACATATTATGTTATCAAACAAAATAAAACTAATTTCCAAAATATATATGTTGAATAAAGCTATTCACCGCAAGCATAAGGCCATCACATTTCATTGAATTTAATAAGCATTCGATTAGGTTGGCATATCTATCCAGACATGCACAAATAAATAAACGAAGACAAGATATATCTCAACAAAATGAGGAACAAACAATTTCAAAATCTGATTTTTAATGTTCATCCAAAAGCAAACAAACCCTAAAAATTCACACAAAAGCAAGCCCAATTTCATAATCATATTAACGAAATTTTAAAAATTGGTTCTTAGCATTTTTTGGTAGCATGTGTGATTGATTAACAACATCATACCCAATTTCTTCACGACGTCGACAAAGAATATCGATTGCGGCTAAGAGATTGGACATTCATGCATGTCAGTGGTGGCTAGTGGCTGTGATGGTTTGTTTAATGGCAAGGATTGTCCAGCGTGCGCCAAAAAAAAATTAGCAAAAAAAAGAATTGAAAGGCTATGTAATCAGTTTAGAGTTAACCAAAATACCTGAAAATCAAATCCGCCGCTGACCATTGTGGAAGTTGTGCCGCCGTTGACTGTTGTGGAAGCAGAAGAGGAGAGGAATTAGTAATTAGGGATTTTGAATTTTTTTTGCCCATAAGCCTGCGTCAGGTGAGAGAGTGAGACTGAGTGAGCGGGGCAGGGGGTTGTTCATGCGCCGCCGTTCACCGTTGTAGAAGTTGTGCCGCCGTTCATCGTGCCGTTCACCATTGCCGAAGAAGAAGAGGAGAGAAGAACTAGCTTTGCGTGAGGTGCGAGCTTTTTTCTTTTTCTTTTTTTTTCACACGGTTAATTTTTAAAAACTTCCCCTGAGGTTTGGACTTGTTGCAAGTAGATGGCGAGAATCCATTTATTTGTGAAAAACCCCTTACGGTTTTGCTCCGCTTAGTTGCCATTTGGATAATCGTGGGTATTATTGACATTTCGCAATAAAACAAATCTTTTGCAACTTTCGTTGCCTTGAGATCAGTAGCTAGATTTCCCTATCTGTTTCATCCAACACTTCAAAAAATTTCAACTTCTATGAGCTATTGCATTCTCTGGCAAAGTAGGATTCTTCTAATTTTATCACAATACTTTCAGGAACAAGAATGGTCAACAAAATCAACTCCATTTGCAAATCGTTCGGGGTGCACGTGAGGCCCCCATAATCATAAATCAGGATGATGTTGCATCATTAATTAATATTGATTTCATGGAATCACAATGTCTTTAAATTTAATATCTTGAAATGGAAGGCCTCTCTTGGCAGAAGCCAGCCGTATTGGCGGTTACAGGCGCAACGTCTCTTGAATCACCATATTGTCAACCCCAGAAAGATAAGAATATTAATTAAATTGAATTCATTCTCAATTAGAACGGAATTTCAAAGGAAATGCAGTACTACTTGATGATAAATTAGGCCAAAGAAGAAACAGCCAGAAAGCTAATAGCGCTACTTTGTCTGTTCATTTGAAAAATGGTATTTTGAAAGTGGGAAAGAAGCAATTTACAGACCAAGGTTAGCTGCTTCAATTTTGTTGACCATACTAGTAGTATATTCATTTCACATTAAGTATAACCTCCCCTGCCGATGTCACCACTGGTTCAGGTACTTTCACCAATACTTAAGCCAACACCTAGCAATGCCCATGTCGTAGCCGCAGAAGCTACGACAAACCTCCGGACCCCGGCTAGGGAAAAGGATCTGTTATTGTCCATGCCCTAGCCGTTGCTTCCGCTGGATGAATGGGATCCCAATCTCGATTTCCTAGGTATGCTTGCCCTGTTCAGAAACTGAAGCAACTTTTTCTTTTTCTCTTTCACTACACCAAACCCACGAATTTTCACCCAAACGCATACAGTTGATTCCACAGGTACCACGGGCAACATTTAACCCCCGCGGCAGAAACGACGACACTTTGGAAAAATTGTGTTTTAGAGCTGGTTTGAGGAGTAGAGATTAGAGAAATTGGAAGGTGGAATCGGGACGGTCAAAGGATAGAGAGAGAAAAGGGAAGGGGAGCTGTTGGTGTAGTCTGCCGCCATTGGTAGAAGTTTCGAAGTGGGTTTCTGTTTAGATCCGAGTTTGATGAAGAAACGTGATGGTTGCATTTGGGGTAATATTATCTTTGCACAGTCAATTAACAGTTAAGGTAAAAATTAATTGACAGTAAGAAATTTTTTACAAATAAATGAATTTTCGCTATCTACTTGTAATAAGCCCAAATATCAGGGGAGTATTTTAAAAATTACCCTTTTTCACACAAATATATATAGTCGGTTGGGATGTGTGCCTGTTACCGTTTCTATAGGTTTCAGGTTTTGTGAAATTTTTAATTATTTATTAATTAAACTCATCTCAACCGTTGCATTCGTTATATTCAATCCAACGGTCATCTTTTATGCATGTATCACATACATGCAGGTATTGTAGCGTCAGTCTTTTTTTTTTTTTTGATAAGAAGCATCAGTCTTTTGATATAATGTAATTGAAGCCTAACTTGAAACACTGCTTCAAATAAGAGGCATAGTTGTAAATTGGGGAAAAACTCTTTAAGTTCACGCAAAAAGTAATACTGAACTGTCTAATATTGGGTAAATGATTCCAACGTCAAGTCACTTGATGATCTCTCTTTTCACAACTTCCTTGATGATGGGATTTAATATTCTCTATTGCTCTACTAAATTATTGTAGCAATCCTTCAACAAAATCTTATGGGACGTTTGCACAAAATTTCGGGCAATGCAAAATTAGGACTTGGTAGAATTCACATGGCCACTAAATTAGAACTTCAGTTTCAACAGCAACGGCTATAAAACCATACATTGGCGCCAAATATAGCCTACATTTAACGGCTAGTCACTGGCGCCTAGACTTTAGACCCGGCAATTCTTTTGTATACTTGCTGTGCAAGCAAATAAAACACCTTCCCAAACCAACATTTGTTCAACAGCTATAAATAACAACAAATTCGCTTGACTTGCACGTAATTGATATTCCGAAGTTCAGCGTTTTACATCTCTCTTGTTCTTCATTCTTCAATCTATTTAGTCACCAAAATTTAACGTATTCCCAAAATTCCTCAACCGTTTTTCTTTCCGGGAAAAAAGTTCTTTACAATCCCTGAGGTTGATTACAGATTTTATCAAACGGAGCAAGGACTGGTTTGCAGCTTCCTGTAGGACAAGATTACACAAAAATCCAGTTCTTGATGATAGTCTTGCGAAAGAGTAGGGTGTTTGTGGGCAAAAAGAACGACGGCAGATTTGGAACTATTCGGAGAACACGGTTTTCTAGAAGATAAAGGGGTCTGACTAGCGAGCCAGGCAAGAACAAAAATCGAGAGTCTCGGCAATTGTACAAACGATAGCTCAACATCTCCAAACGGGCAAACTAAAGCTCTGTAATTTTTTTTTTTTTCGGGGCCAAGTTGGCTAATGGTTCAAGAAGATCGGCGCTGTGGGCTTCCCAGTGGATGGAGCCAGGGCATTGGGGTTGCGAGTCTGATGATCATATAATGGGATTCAAGAAAAGGTTTCGGCATAAAAATATTAACAACCCTCCAGAAGACGGCTTGTGGATTATGCATGAATTTACGGTTAATTCATCGATATTAGAGGACTATTCAGATAAAGCAGTCCACTATGCAGAAAGCCAATTCAGGTAAGCAGCATAGGAAGCTGAAATAAGTGAGTGATAATGAAACTTTTAAGGGCTGAACAAGAAGCACTTTTGGTTCAAGAAAAGCAGTTATCAAGAGCAAACAACAACATTCAGTGAATTAATCTGACCCTGGTCTATGAAAGCAGTTGGTTTCATTTGCAGTTACAATATAATATTTTTTCTTTCCTATTGCAAGTACAAATATGGTTGTAGGATTCAAAGAATATGAAAGAGGACTTGAAAATGATGCCGAACCTCTAATTTTTTATTTTCAATAAGAGATGAATAATATGATAGTGCCCCTTTCAATGTGTATAACGAAAGGCACTCACAGTGGTTCAAATTACAACCGAGGTTATAAGCCAAAGCATTTCTAAAATATGCAACTATGAGATAAAAAGACAAATGCTCCAACATCATAATACCGCTCTACATCTCTCACTCTATAGAACCTAAAATCTAAATCTGAAATGTACACAAGCGCTTGGGTAATGATCGGGAAGAGCTCCATAACTCGTAACCATAGGTAGACCTATCTATCACGCCCTTGAGTTTTCTCTTTCACATAGTAACAAAATCTTAGATCCCAGTTCAAAAAGGAAGCAGCTGGATACAATCACCACTGCTAATGTAATATGACTATGTGTCAATGTTAAGGTCATCTGGGCCAGGGGGAGATTCTGGTGGGATTGCTAATGTGTAATTTGCATCATCAATAAATTCCAAGACCCTCCTTGCAGTTGCCTGTGATTGACCGAAACCACCAATCTTTCTTGAAGAATTTACAGATTTAGATTCTCGAGTATTGTTTCTACTTTCAACCGATGATAGAATTTTGTCCTTTGATAGCATTGTATTCGCTGATGCTATTACAGAGGCGTAAATCCCAGATTCCCGTAGTCCTTGATTAATGATCTATGAAGGAAAATAATATCAAACAGTTTTAAGACACTGGGTGCATACGTGCAACACAACATCTGTCAACTGCACAACTCAAAAGGACTCACCATGGGAGCATAAATGCGAGTCAAGATGCCCTTCATCATGAGTTTCTTTTTCAACGTTTTGTCAGCCCACACAACATGTTCACGGTACCTGTATCAACCGTAGCCTTGAGAAAGCAATAAATTTGCATCAACTGGTACCAATATTATGATATGAGAAACAAATTCTGGGGAAAACACAATGAATAAAGCTGTTTATATCCTGAGATATCCAGAAGCTTATAACTTGCGAAGCCCATAAAAGCTCAAGAGGTTCCAAAAAAGAAAAAAATTGAAACTTCTAAAGTGAAAAATTGTATTAATTCCTCAATAGAATACTATACAAGTTTTACATTATTTTACCAGTTCAGCATCTCATCCTCTGTTGCAGTTGAGGCAATTATAAACGCCTGCACAGAACATAATATGAAAGAGCAAGTGTTAAAACTGTTTCACCATTAGCCTCAAAAAAAGAAAAAAATTTTGAAGAACAGTCAATGATTGTGAATATTTTCCAGCAGCAAGGTGTGCCATAGGGAAGTTACATATTTTAATTAAAAGTTCTTATCAGTTATCCTTAAGAAAGTCTAAAGATTATTTTGTGAGGAATTTATTTGCCTATTTTTGTGTATACAACTTTGCTCTTAGAAGGAATTGTCTGTAGTTGCCATGTATCTTGAACAAATTCTACACGACAAAAACTTTACTTTGAAACTAATTTAACAAAGTAGAAAACATATATACATTTAGTGGTGAAAAAATTAAAAAGAGACACGTGAAATTAAAATAATAGGAGCAATGATGCTGAATCAGAATGAAGTAACATAGATGCTGCATTGTAAAGAACAAAGAGTGCAAAGGTAAAAACTCACAGCTCGGTCAAATTCCAGCATAAAGCATCTTCTAACATCTTCCTTTGTAGGCTTGCAGCCACACCGATCACGTCTTGAAGTCAGATCAGAAAATTTGGTGTATGTGTAATGCAGGACAGCAGCGTCATCCATTTTGATTTCACTATCAAAGATTTACACGGTAGTATTAAGCCTGTGTCAACAAATGAGAAAAAGGAAATATTCTGATCCTTACCAAAACTTTAAACCGAAAATAGATATAAGCTGAACTACAGTGACCAGTACTTCAACAAAAAGATTTTCATAATGACCATTTTCTAAAATTGTTAAGACACACAAAGTACCTAAAGGGGTGGGAACAGTATTGGTTCCCAATTCTAATGGGAACTGCAATAAACCCATCATGGCAGGGTAACGCTTTTCTTAAAATTTTGGGGATCAAGGAAATTTGAGGATAACAACTAAAAACACAAATAGGGGATGAGGCAAGGTCAGGCTATGGGTGCAACACCTGGCCAGCTTGACCTGGCTATACTGCCAAAATTACCCTGATGGATAATCCATATTCTTATTTGTTACCACTGCTCTCAACTCTGTAATCTCTTTCTTCTTCTCCCCCAGGATATTTGATCCACAATCAATTTCTATATTCTGATTACAGCTTCATATAAAGTATTGTCTTCAATAAATTAGTAAAAAGTAATCCATATAAGCAATCTACCAGAAGCTTGTAGCAAATAAGGTGTAAATAACACAGACATACATCATCCCAGTATAAACTAGTGAATCTCTCCAAAAGTTTTTGCACAAAGTATATTCAAGTAAATGTTCACTTTTTTTTCCCAATTAGGAGATCTATTCAACATTTAATAAGTTATATAAAATGTCTATTCATTCAGGTGAATTGGTCATTCAGAGCTTCACTTACTCTCCTTTCCTCTCTCCATTTCTCCCCAAACAAATTAGTTTGTGCTGCTGGTGCTACATATGAGCCCAAACATGGCCTGAACCCAAGGCAACCCATTTGGTTTCAGAATGATGGTTGGAATGAAGCATATGAAAGACCTGGGACAGGACATGCTGGTACTACATAGGAGCCTAAGCTATCCATATATACATGCATTTCGTGGTAATGTACTTCACATTATCTATCCATATAGCATCTCAATGAATAAATACATACATGGATGCAGATGAAATTCATTAATAAAGTTAGTGTAGTATAGAATCACCATACATTGGGTTCTTCATGTAGTTGTGCCATCTATGTGCACCATTAGGACGAAGATGATCTTGAACACGAGCAGCTGCTTTACCATTTCCATATGTCAGAAAGTAGTTTGGATTATTGCGGGCTGCTTCCCTATAGTTTCCAAAGTAAACATCTTTAGGAAGATGGTCATAGTTCTTCTTAAACATCGAGACCTGTGACAACGTGATAGATCAATAATTACGAATGTTTTGTCCTCATGTTAAGATGCAAACATCCAAAATAGTCAAGAAAACTTGCAGATGATAATCAGATTAGAAAAAACTTGTGAAGCCTTTAATAAACGAGCCTAGAATGACTCTAACTTTGATATTATATTGATTTATCTGTTTACCCAGCCAGAAGCATAGGAAGCAACCCAAAGAGAGATCCTACCTCGCTGAAAGGTTCCTTGATATCGTCTCGCTCAATACAACTCTCCTAAAACAAATTATATTGCACCATTATCATTCATGTCAACGCGAAAAAATAAAGGGACCATCAAAACAAAGTGTCAAATTCTTTTTGCACCAAAATATATACTAATGGGATTTTTCATCTGCATAATAAATACTGATCCACTCACATAATTAGGGAAGACTACCATATCGACATTGCTAGGTACATCTGACAGCAGCTGTCTCAGGGAGTACTCACGAGCTCCCGCAGGATGGATTAGCTCATCCGTATCAAGATGAATAATCCAATCCATGCCTGCATCCTAAAAGTTTATAAGAAGAAAGAGTTATCATCAAAACATATGAATATGACATACACAGAGGGTTACATGCTGCAGATGTAAATGTAGAACCCATACCCTTGCCATGACAATAGCCATTTCCATATTCAGGGATTGCTTCACAAATAACTCATAATTACATGGTTTATAGAAGAAGCTCGACAACCAGGTCTCATTCCAGATGCGGCTACCCCACATAATATAAACAAAACAAAATAACAATTCATCAGACACACAGTGCATAACATCTGAAAAGGAAATTTTGTATAACAATCTCATCATAAGAGGAAACCAAAGGCAAACTATAGCCATACAACATCAAAAAGAGAAAAGGGTACTGATCCCAATTAAATGTTAATGATGGTGGTTGGTGGAGGTTTGTCTATGTCCTGTTACACGACGTCAATCCACGGGTATTTAGTTTCAAGCTTGTGCTCTCACCGTAGTGGATACTTATTTTCTCGTCCTTTCTTTTTCCAAAGACAAAAGTTTCATTTTTCAGCCTACTCCCAAGACTTTCTTAAAACAGCCGAAAGTTTCATAAGACCATAAACAGAAGAAACTGAATAACGATTCCAGCTTTGCTACAAAATTAACCCCCCCCCCCCCCCCCAACCCACCCACTGCCATAAACTCCTCACATCCACATCACAGTTTTAAAACTTTATATATGCACATAAGAAACTCAAAACAAAGTGCATTGCGTCACAGTTGAAACAATTAGAAACTGGATAAAACTGTGCATGATTTTGAAAAAAAAAAAAAAAAGATAATCTCTATCATCACCAACTATTTAAATCAAATATCAGTATACACTGACCTTTTGGCTTGCTGTTCCTCTAGTTCTCTTGTTCTGTATATAACCTTCACCCCCTACAAACATAAAAGTTATAGCTCATGGCTACGGATATTTGAAAAAAAATAGTGAAAAGTCCTAATTATTACAGGCAAATGAGGAAGCAGATCTCACCGGAATTGACTCAAAGACTTTGGATACAGCAGGAGAGGCAGCCTTCCCCTCCACAAAAAGGAAAAAATTAGAAACACCAATAACCTTGTGATAAAAGATCCAAGGTATGGTCTGTTCAAGGCCAGCAGAAGTACTTGCCGTAATACATATCTGGACAAGGTCAAACCAATAGGGAGAGTACATGAATTAGTGCCAATACCTGAAATTTAGCAAATTTAAAATGATCCCAAAAACCAGATTCCAAATTTCTCTATTGAGTGGTGAGGAAAAAACAGAGTAATGTCACTGATCACAGCCTGATTTAAAAAATCCTCAGCTTGCAGTACAAATTCTATTGAATTCCACTCCATTCAGGGACATCAATTGTTAGGTACTACAGATTTATGAATCACAACCCATTCTACACGTAAATTTAAGAATTCTCTCAGAAAATTATGTTTCATGTACGAGGTATATAATTAAAAAGTGTTGTACATCTGCACACTTCCACATCACATCTGCATTAATGCATAAGCCCGTAGCAACCTTCAATACTCCACAGATGAGAATAATTGACTAAACGTTAAAAAGAGAAAAAAATAAAATAAAGTAGAGAAAGTAAATGGAATATTCATTTTCCTATTAAAAAAATGGAAGATTCATCTACATAAGCGTAAATAAAAAAAATAATATGGAGTAAATAAAGCTAACAGAAGAAAATTAACTTGATCACAGAAAGTGAAACAGAATCAAATTTTTCAACCAAAACACAACAAAAAAAATGCAACTTTGAATATGCAAGAAACAAGATCCAAAAATTAAGGAAAATAACAGATACCAGACAAAGAAAAAGAAAAAAGGAAAAAAAACAAAAGCAGAATACTGTGTCTACTATATAAATAAATACCAAAAAAAAAAAAACTATCAAAGATTGAATCTTCAAAAACCCATAAAGGGCATGAATCAAACCAAACGAAAATGACAAGAAAAGCGCTCACCTTGGGTTTTAGATCAGCTCCGTAATCAAACTTCCAGTCTTTGAAATAAGAAAAGGAAAGGGAGTTACTCCGGCCGAGAATATCAGCGCAACCACCGGAGGAGGTGGAGGAGGAGGAGGAGGAACGGACGGTGGTGGTGGCAGGAAGGAGGGAGGAGTCGATGTCCATGCCGGGTAAGTGGTGGTGATAGTGGGACCAGCGGGCGACGGGGTCGGCAATCAAGAAGCCGTCGCCGACGCCGACACCGCCGCCGCGCCATTGGAGAACGAAGGCAAATGCGGCTAAAGTTAAGGGCAAGAGAGTTAAGAGAAAGAGGAGACGCGAAGTGAAGCGCTGTTGATGTGGGTGTGATGATGATGTGGAAATGAGGGGCCTTGATGATGATGAACCGTGGAGACCCGCCATTTGAGTTTTAAGAAAATGAACAAGAGATTAAGAAAGTTAAAGTATTGCATGTGATTTTTTTCATTTTTTTTTTTGTTATATATATATATATATATATAATAAATGAAATAAAATGGAACGAAAATGGAAAGAAACTGAACTGAAACTTTGGAAGGAGATTGATACTAGGAAACCGTTTTGTCGTTGATGTTGTTTTTGTTTCATTACTGCCGTCGTCTTCAGTTTCGTTTATTTTTGCATAATATCATTTACACCCCTTGTCTTTTACTTTTTTTATTGAGGGATCAAATTCTCCCTTTATGAAAATTATGTCCTTATGGTGCAGATTCCCCACATTTAATTTAAATTCAACTGATGTGATAAATAAGATTAGTTTTGAATAAATTTTAGATTATCTCAGTTGCAAATAAATTGTCTTTAAATTACTTACTTTTCTTTTGAAAACCTCAAATTACCCTTATATTTAGTTAAAAGATAATGAAAAAAATAAGGTTGGAGTGATGATTTTTTTTTCTTCTTAACAAAAATAAAGAGTAAATTGAGGTTTTTTAAATTAAAGGTATATTTAAAGATAATCAATTCACAAAAAGGATAATGCAAAATTAACCTATTAATTTCAACGATATCAAACTAGTTATTAATATTTAATGTGATATGACATTTACAAATAAATTGTCTTATCAATTTGAACTTAAGTTAGAATTTAAATATTTGAATCCTTCGAATTATTGTCTTTAATTAGGGGATGAGTTTTTCGTTTGTAATAAATCTCTGTTGAGGTATGAAACATAAAAATTATTCGTAAGAAGAGAGCAGTTTTGTTGAAGTTTCTATTGATGTTCTTACAAAATAGAACATTATTTTCTAACGTACAAAATTGCATAGATTATGTGAATTCAATAATAATTGAAGGCAGCACATAAAGTTAGCAATCACTGAATATTTTTATTTTTACTAATTATGACACTATGAAATGAAAATATACATAATCATATCTTTAATAACACAATATCAAAATACATATTTTATCCCATGTTACACTAAATATAGTGTAACGCAAACTTTAATACTCTATAATAAATTACAATATAGTCCATTTGAATTTATTTATTTTACCTTGCTCCCATCGCCAACAAACACCACTTTGGGCATGAAATTACATGCTCTATCAACTCAAAATCCAATATGAAGTATTTTGGTCATTTTAAGATTAGGGACCTATTTGTAATTGAAAGATAAATTATAACATTTTTCAAGAATATGTAAATGCTTAGGAAACCAACATTACTATCATTATCCAAATTCATGTTATCTGTTTATTCACATATGGTGTGTGAATTTAACAGCAAGTATCCAAAACGTAAGATTCTCGCCTTACTTGTACAAATATTTAAAATTTGTTATGATTGAATTTTTTTAAGAAATAATTAACATATTAAACTTTTCCCAGGAAAAAGAAAAAAGAAAAAACCTTGATTCTGTTGCATTGAAATTCTAATTTATTAGATTTCATACCATATTATCTGTTTGTGATAAAGATATTCTTCTATGTATTTCTTCAATTTATAGATTTCTTTCCTTTCTGGTGAAAAAAAAAAGGAAAAATGCATTTTTCTATTTTGCAAATTTAACCTATAGTTGTAACTTGTCTTTTTTTTTTTTCTTCGTGTCATATTTTCATAGTGTATGGTCTAGTAGCTGCCAATTAATTTTTTCATTTTCCACATAAAACTTGGATTATATTAAACAACATGGCCCTTAACTATATAAGGAGAGTTGGATATTTAAATTTATTTAAGGAAAATTATCATTGCACAACCTTTATTTTGTTTTATGTTCACCACCACAAAATTTTAACATGTTCTCTGCACCATCTTTCTTTTTAAATTTGTATCAATTAGCCACTTTTGCACTAATACCGTTAAATAATTTAAACAAAATAGTAATTTTACCTTTAAATAAATTGAAAAACTATTTTATCTTATAAAAGCTTTGAAAAATAAAAAAATTATAATTATAAAAATAACCCTAAATTTAGTAAAAAAAAATAAATCCCAAAATTAGAATTTGTGTTTTTTAATAAAAAATTATAATTATAAAAATAACTACAAAATTTTGGGATTTAATAAAAATCCCCTAAATTATTAAAAATTTGGGATTTATTTTTAATAAATAAATTCAATTTATTTTTAATAAATAAATTCAATTTATTTTTAATAAATAAATTCAATTTATTTTTAATAAATAAATTCAATTTATTTTTAATAAATAAATTCAATTTATTTTAATAAATTTTTCAAAATTATAATTTTTTAATAAATAAATTCAGTTATTTTTTTAAAATTTTTCAAAATTAAAATTTTAAATAAAAATAATTATTAAAATTTTACAAAATCTAAATTTAATAAAAATCAACTGAGCAGCTCTATTTAAGATTTATTTTTTATTAAATTTAGGGTATTTTTATAATTATAATTTTTTTATTTTTCAAAGCTTTTTATAAGATAAAATTGTCTTTTAATTTATCTAGGGGTAAAATTATCACTTTATTTTAATTATTTAACGGTGTTAGTGTAAAAGTGACTAATTGATACAAATTTAAAAAGAAAGACGGTGCAGAGAATATGTTACAATTTTATAGTTGTTGGATAGATATAAAGCAAAATAGAGGTGGTGCAATGATAACTTTCTTTATTTAAATTTTAAGGTTTAGATGATGCATATATTGTTTTTTTTTTTTTGGGAGATTAATTTCTTTGCATCATTGCAGACACAACCCAATTACTACTAATTGGACTAAAAGAAAAATGGTTAATTTTATCCATTATCATCTTGTCTTTCAAATTTTAATCCAAAATATAATCTAGTAGTTCACTTATCAAATTTGTTATGATTAGAAGGCTCAAATGGTCGTAAATGAGAACAAATTATGGCAAAAATTCCATAATTTAATAGTCAAATTTATAAATTTCATAGTTTTTTTATAAAATTATTTGCGATGTACCATTATTTTTTTGTATATAGTCATTTAAAGTTTTCTTTTAACTTGTTTTACTTCAATATCTCTTGAATATACCAATTAAATTAAGGGTCCGATTATGTTGGAACTGCTCTAAGATAGAGCACCCTTTCATAACCACACAATTAAAATTATAATGAGTTTTTTTTTATGATTTATTACTTTGCGTATGTTACTATAATTCGTGCTCTACTTTAGAGTAACTCCAAAATAGTTATGGCCTTAAATTAATTATCAATTAATGTAATAATATTGTATGTTACAATACTTGCAGATATATCGTGATAGAAAATATATGACACTATTACAAAAAAAAATTGTAGTTAACAAAAAAAAAATCTTTTATAGTAGATCATTTATTAAGAAAAACTGATAAGCATAATTCAAAAAAAAAAAATAAAGATCTAATAATAACTTGGTCCTGCACATCTACCATTGTACTCACAATGGTCGCCCAAGTGATCCTATTTTATAGAAGTAAGTGGCAAATAGGTTAGTGGAACACTATGGAAAGAAATATCCATTAATAAGAGATAGCATGAGCAATAGCATTAGAGTAATGTATGGTTACGAAATCAGATTGCATGGAATCCACATTTCTCATTTATCTAATCATGCAATCCATTATTTATTTGATCTGGACAAAAAGTTTAAATGCAACCTCCCACCATCATTATGTTTTAGTTGATTGATTAATTAGCCTTCTTTTCAATCATTCGCGGATAGCACCTTGTTATCTAAAACAATTACTAATTTCAACCAGAAAAAAAAAAAAAAAAAAAAGAGAGGAGATAAGAGTAAGTGCTTGGTGGCATATGCACTCAAACTAAATTATCTTCCACAAATAGCTTTCAGGTTTCGCTTCAGGTATTTTTAAATTCTATGTTAACTTTTGGTGATAATTTTTAATATTTCATAAACTGAGTGTTATAATTTGATATCCAAATTCTATAATTACGTATTTTAAAATGTCACGTTTATGACAATAATAATATAATAAGGATCAATACATCCATGCCTTCATATTAATACCACCATTTTCATAAGCTTTAAGATACTCAAACTGAAATGAACAATTAAACCTCAGATATAAATTTTAATAACAGCTAAGTGTAACTACGTACCTAGTTTCTCTTTCTCTCAATTAATTATGTAAAATGTAGAAGTTAAACATAAGGACTACAAGAAACCAATGAATGAAGGATAATACAACCTAGAAGCACCCAAAATTTTTCCACCCTTATTCTAGAAATTTATGTGGAAAGAGAAAGGCCAAAGTTTGACCGCCATATAGATCTTCTATTGGATTCATGCACAACAAGGTGACCTCAAAAGAATTAAGAAACATACAAAGTATAATGAAGAAGGTAGACAAGAGTTGACACATCACAGCCCAAAAAAATAAAAAAGAAAGGCAAAAAAGTACCTAGGACTAGGAGGCACAACCAACAAAACTCTATTGCTCCTTGCTTTTTCCCACCATTTCTATACAAACCAATCCACCAACATTCAGCCAAAAATAGGAGTAATTTAACCCCAAAAAAAAAAAAAAAAAAATCTACTCGAACAAAGACATACACAAGATCGGCAGCGACAAATTTTCTTGGAATAAATGACTCAAAACTCCTAAACATTTTATTTGACAAAGAGATAAGCATGGAATACATCAGCAGAAATAATAACAGTAGATTTGGCAAAATACAGACATACGGATCTTTCCAGCAATAAATTTAGAATAATCGTTTCTTTTCTGAATTTTACAAGCATCATGTAATTTTACACAGCACAACAATGAATCGTACCTATGCTGACTCAAAGAGGAGCATTATTGGTTTAGCCATGCATCACATTCCATGATGACCTTAAGACCAATTAATGATAAAAGGTTTAAAGAAGGCATTTGACCGATACAGAAGAAACATAAAGAAAAATGATACAGAAGAAACATAAAGAAAAATGCAGCCGACGTCGGGCAGCATCACTTTTAAAATATTATACTATCTCTTTAATAGCTTTAATACATCTCCAACCAAATGCAATGAGCCAGTGACAAGAACCTGCAAATACACATTAAACAAATAGAATATTTACCAGAGTGACTGCTTAGTGCATATATACATACATAAACAACAAACAAGCAAAGCAAAAGTAACAGAGAAATAATCCATGCTATTGATATTTATCCAGGAGGGGGGGGGGGGGGTCATTGCTTCTGATGGCAGGAGTATGATCTGGTTTATAACACAATGGTCATGCAACTAACAACAAAAAATAAGATGCTGATGCACACCCAGAGAGACACAGAGAGAGAGAGAGAGAGAGAGAGAGAGAGAGAGAGTTATAAAACAACTTAAATACTGAGAACCCAGGTCCCAAAATCCTTCAAGAGTATGCACTTTTTCCATTAAAAAGTGATAACCAATATATTCATAGGTGGTCATTCAAGTAATTGAGAATCCCCAAACCCCAGTAGTCTGTGTATACAGTATCATATTAATGACACTGGGTGCCTACTGATCCTGTAGATTAAATAAGAATAAAAATTAGTAAAACACTAACTTGTCGGTTTTTTGGAACCCATCCTTTGTCGATTCTAAAAAAGCCAAAATTGCAGTTCATTTTAGTTCTATGTTCTACCCATTTAGCCATGTTGTCTCAAACCAAAAAGATATCAAAGAGATTATTCTTACCTGAACTCTTATGGAAGGGTTTTCTTGTACACTATCTCTCAACCACTTTATTGTCAATGGCAATGAAGGAATTACCGCACTGCAAGCAAAACATTCTTCTGCAGGACTGCAAAGAGGAGCATCCTCATAAAGGAACTTGCAAGGAGGTAAGATCTCAGTGCTCTCCTTCATAGAGCTCTTTTCAAGTACAGGATCTGCCATCAACCCAAACGAACACCAATGCATGTGAATGCATGTTAATCACTATCTGTTAATGCATGTGAATGGAATCTATACAGAAGGGAACTTTGAATAGAAATTTTAATCCTGATGACTCATCTTCATGTTGTGTATGTCGCATAACTGTCGTCAAGGGTACTCCTACAACTGTACCAAATAATTTGTGGAGTCAAAATGTTGATACTTATTTGCAATAAAATGAAAGCTTCCCTTTCTTGTTTGTCCCTGAATCCTGATAGTTTGTGCCTGAATTATTGGATGGCCTAAAAAAAATGGAAGTTAAAGGATGTGTTTGGCACATTACATTACTTAGGACTACATTGCATCAGTTAGTGCAGTCAAATGTTTGGCAAATTAAGATATGGTGCATTAAAATGTACCCCATAATATAGCACCTGCCGCATTAGACAAGCCCGGGGGACCCTGGGATTGCTCAGGGGATGTTTGGCACACTTTATTGCAATAGAGTACATTGCATTAGGGTGCATTGCATACTGTAACGCAACACCACGTTTGGTGTAGTATGGACTGTATTATGAACAATAATACATTATATTAATATTTATATTAAAAAAATCTAATTTAGATTTCTTAATATTTTAATATTTCATTATTAGCTATAATAAATTAGTTATTTAATTTATTATTAAGTAATTTATTCTATATATTAATTATAACAATATTAAAATAAGAAAATAAATTATTATTTATTATATTATAGTATACGATATTATTGAATAATATAACTAATATAATATTCATATATAATATAATATCAAATTGTGGATTCATTTTTATATATCCATTGTTATAGCATAAAATAAAAAAAGCCAAAAGGCTAATGAGGCAATTGTAGCATTAAGCATACCTAAGATCCCTCGAGATTATTTAATGCAGCAGTTTCTACATTATAGTGCATTGTAATGCAGTCTCTTAATTTGCCAAATATGGGGACATCATTAACTAATGCAATATAGTCCAATATAATGTAGTCTGTTAAACACACCCTTAATGCATCAACTGACACATTCATGCAGCAACAGCCACATTAACCCTTTTCTTCCGGTTATATTATAACAATTAACATATAAGAATGAACTTATAATTTAATATCACATTATACCTTTTTTATTTCTTTTATAGTATAATGATTAATATTTATTTATGCTAAATAAATCGTATTAAATAATATTTATATCATTTAATACCCTAAGAATTTTGCAGTTTCCTTTTCTAAACGGAGAAACACGAGCCTTCTTTCCTTTTTTTTTTTTAAATTATTACGTTATTGAGATAGAACAGGCAATTATTAATCATACTATGTTAGCTAAGTGAGCTTAAGACACTTATGCTGGAATCAAAATTGCTTTTGGCTGCTTGGAAGTCGAATTCATTACAGACTCCATCCTATGGTTAATTCAACCAAAGAGCCACTGGCATCTGGTCAACAAGAAATTACAAACTGTATTTACTCGAAGGCCACCTCAAGCTCAAAGTATTAACAGAAAAGCATAACTTATGTGTATGAACAGTAATTAGTATACCCATGTTAGCCCAATGAAAACTTTTGTTAGGTACAAATATAAAGGGGTGGGGGCAGCTTAGCGATTTTACTAATTCACTAATTAGGACTCAAGTATAATTAAGAGATTAAGGAGTCATTTAGGGTTTATGTTGAGTTTTGTCAAGTATTAGGAATAATTAAGAGTTTTGGGAGAGATTAACCTACCTCTCGAGTTGTAGGTCAGGATTGTTCTTTTTTTTTATTTAATTAATAAAAATTAGCCCTAATTTACCCCCAAGCCCTATCAACCCATTAGCTCATAATCTGTTATTCCCATCTATCATAATGCTTACTGAGTGGGTTAAGACCTGACAAAGAACATCAAGCAGAAAATATAGCTATTCAGCAACAGAGAACAAAAGAATTAGGTATTACCAGCCCCATGAATAATCCTCTCCCAAAGTCTCTGGAGGCTAAATTGCCAAGACAAGTCCTTGCCAGAGATAGCTAAAGGAATGAATGAGGAACCAGACATAACCTTGCTATATGTTGAAACACTTGGGACGAAAAGTGCTTTTGAGAAATGAGTGCCTGAGCAAGATCGCATTACATATTGAATTAATAGAAGCTCAAAATGATGTGAAAACATCAAAACAGCAATTGCCTTGCTGAAAGAAAACAAAAGATAAAATATCATTTTGACTTTCAGTATTCAAGTACAGTTCACTCAAGTGATTTTTCCCTAGGAAGTGTTTCTCCAAGAAATGAAGCAGCAAGGTGGGGGGGGGGGGGGGGAGGAATCTGATTCCAGGCAGTATGAGCAGGACCGACATGCATAGTGTAACATAAGGATGCCAATGGCTTACCAAGATAGAATAAAAATAGAGCAAACTCATAATGCAAATTCACACAGTTGAAAGAGGTGATATGTTGATGAATAGGCTTGAGGTGATCCATAATATAAGGTCTACATGTGTAAGAGACCAACAAAATGAAACTGATCATTTGTGTCTGAATTAGTGATACCTGAGGAAGCACATGTACTCACAAGCCGTGGAAGCAGAACTTGAGGGTGCCTCACCTCCATGCAATTGAATAAAAGAATCTACAATGAGGCATGTCAAGAAGTTAGGATTTTTCAGTTAGTTTGAAAGTCTTATCAGAATAAAGTTTTAGATAATTAGTTTAGTTTTAAAGTCTTATCGGAATAAAGTTTTAGATAATCATTTTTTTAAATTCAAGTTTAGATAAGTATCCTACAATTAGGGGATATCTATTAGGAGTTTGTTTTCTACATTCTATTTAAGTGTAACTTGTAGAATGAATGAAATAAGGAAAATAGTATTTTCAGACTCTAAATATTTACATGGTATCAGAGCAATGAATATTTAGAGGTCTATTTTTCAATGGTGAAAACTGCCATGACTGGAGCTACAAAGAGCTCATCGGCATCTACTGCCGAAGATGATGATAGTAACACCAGAACTCCTCAGCCGCTGTTGCAGCAGTCTGAATATAACCAGGATAGCTCTTCTTTGCAACTAACTGTTCATAAATTGAATGGAAAAAATTACTTAGAGTGGGCACAGTGCGTTAAGTTGGTAATTGATGGAAAGGGAAAGTTGGGGCATTTGACTGGTGAAGTAACAAAACCAACTGCTGGAGATCCTTCTCTTCCGACCTGGAGATCAGCAAATTCAATGGTTATTGCGTGGTTGATAAACTCAATGGAGCCTAGGATTGGTAAGCCTTATCTGTTCTTACCGACAGCCAAGGCGGTGTGGGATGCAGTCCGAGATACCTATTCTGATTTAGAAAATTCATCTAAGATATTTGAGTTGAAAACTCGACTGTGGCAGTCCAAGCAAGGTAATCGGGAGGTCACAACTTACTATAATGAACTGTTAATCCTTTGGCAGGAATTAGATCTTTGCTATGATGAGCAGTGGGACTGTTCGAGTGATAGTGTAAGGTATAAGAAGATGTTGGAAAATGACAGAGTATATGTGTTCTTGGCTGGGCTAAACCGTGATTTAGACGAAGTGAGAGGCAGAATTCTGAGCAGGAAACCCCTTCCATCTATTCGAGAAGTGTTTTCTGAGGTAAGAAGAGAAGAAGCACGACGGAATGTCATGCTTAATGATGTTAAAGCCACCAGTGAAGTAGAGAGTTCAGAGAGTTCTGCTCTTGTTTCAAAGGCACCTGAACCTGATGGAGATCGAAGGAATTCAAAGAAACCTTGGTGCGACTTCTGTAAAAGGGCTTGGCATACAAGAGAAACTTGCTGGAAGCTACATGGCAAGCCTCCTCATGTGAAGAAGAAACAAGGAGGTGATGGACGAGCCTTCCAAGCTACTTCAGATCAAGAGCAATCAGGTTCTTCAGAGTCATCACCTTTCACCAAGGATCAATTAGAGCACTTGTATAAATTGTTTCAATCCTCATCCTTCAATTCATCTACTCCCTCTTGTTCATTAGCTCAAAAAGGTAATTATCTTTCTGCTGCCCTTGTTTGTCATCATTCGAATCCTTGTTCTTGGATTATCGATTCAGGAGCAACCGATCACATGACAGGCTCTCCATCTTTGTTTTCTGCCTATAAGCCATGTGCAGGAAATCAAAAAATTAAGATCGCTGACGGATCCCTTTCGGCTATTGCTGGAAAAGGGTCTATCATTCTTTCTTCCACTCTCACTCTTCATAATGTTCTGCATGTTCCTAACCTATCTTGCAATCTTTTGTCTATTAGCAAATTAACTCTTGACCTGAACTGTTGTGCTAATTTCTTCCAAAATCATTGTGAATTTCAGGACTTGACCTCGGGGAAGATGATTGGCAGTGCTAGACAAAGTGGGGGACTGTATTTCTTTGAAGAAGTACCAAGTTTGAGACGACAACCTCCACGTACTTGTTTCAATTATGTTTCTGTTGTTAATAATGACAATGAAGTTTTGTTGTGGCACTTTAGGTTAGGCCATCCTAGTTTTCAGTATTTGCAATATTTATTTCCCAACTTGTTTGCTAATAAAAGTTCTTCTTCCTTTAAATGTGAAATTTGTGAATTAGCAAAACATCATCGTGCATCATTTCCTTCCCAACCCTATAAAGCCTCAAAACCTTTTTCTGTGATTCATAGTGATGTTTGGGGACCTAATAGAATTTCTACATTAACAGGAAAAAGATGGTTTATTACCTTCATTGATGATCATACCCGTATTTCTTGGGTATATTTAATGAAGGAAAAATCAGATGTGGGAATGATTTTTAAAACTTTTAACAACATGGTACAAACTCAGTTTCAAACTAAAATTCAAGTTTTCCGAACTGACAATGGGAAAGAATACTTTAACAAGTTTTTGGGAGATTATTTTGTGGAAAATGGCATATTTCATCAAAGTTCATGTACGGATACCCCCCAACAAAATGGAATTGCTGAACGCAAAAATAAGCATCTCCTTGAAGTTGCTAGATCCTTACTTTTTACAACTCAAGTTCCTATGTATTTGTGGGGGGAAGCTGTACTCACCGCTGCCTATTTGATAAATCGAATGCCTTCAAAAGTTCTACAATTTCAAACTCCATCTGATTTCTTTAATCAATGTTTCTCTACCTCAAGAATTTCAGTCACACTTCCGCCCAAAATATTCGGTTGTGTTGCTTTTGTCCATATTCACAACCAGAATCGGGGCAAACTTGCTCCAAAGGCTAGAAAATGCATTTTTGTTGGATATTCTCCAACACAAAAGGGTTATAAATGTTTTGATCCTATTTTTAAAAAAATGTTTGTTACCATGGATGTTACATTTTTTGAAAAACGAAGATATTATGTAGATAATCATCTTCAGGGGGAGAATAGGAGTGAAGATTCTATCTTTAACACTATTCACCTAGAAACCCCTTCTATTTCTTCTGTGCTAGACTCACTCTGTCCAGAAAAAAGTCTTGAGGCTGCCATACCTGAACCTAATACTGTCGTACATGTTCCAAACACTGCTATACCTGGTTCTACCATTCTTGATCCCATATTAGAACCTAATGCACCCGAACCACAAGAAAACCTCACTAAATCTAATAATGTAAATGCTAATCAACCTGGACAGCCCTCTAATGTGCCATTAGAACCAGATTTGTGTGCAAGACAGGGTAATAAACAATCTGAGTTTATTGTTTACTCAAGAAAGGGTACTAATCAAAGAAGAGAGAACCCTACTTTGCAGCAAGGCCATGATTCCAATCCAAGGTCAAATCAGACTTCTTCTTCCTCAGGTAATTCTAATTCTAATCCTTCTTGTGAGTTAAATTCAAATTCTCAGGTTTTTAGTGATCTGGACATACCTATTGCTCTTAGGAAAGGTACTAGAAGTTGTGCCAAATACCCATTGTCTAACTTTGTTTCGTATCACAACCTATCACCTCCTTTCTATGCATTTACCTCACAACTTTCTAGTGTAGAAATTCCAAAGAATGTACAGGATGCTCTAAGTGTACCTGAATGGAAGGCAGCTGTCCTTGAAGAGATGAATGCTCTTGAGAAGAATCAGACTTGGAAGGTGGTCAATTTGCCTAAAGGGAAGTCAACAGTTGGCTGTAAGTGGGTATTTACTGTCAAATACAATTCAGATGGTTCACTTGAGAGATACAAGGCTCGCCTAGTGGCAAAGGGGTTTACTCAAACCTATGGGATTGACTATTCAGAGACATTTGCACCAGTAGCAAAGTTAAACACTGTACGAGTTCTCTTGTCTATTGCTACAAACCTAAATTGGCCATTACAACAATTGGATGTGAAGAATGCATTTCTCAACGGGGATTTAAAAGAGGAAGTATACATGGATCCTCCTCCTGGTTTCTCTGAAAAATTTAGGTCAAATGTGTGCAAGTTGCAAAAGTCCTTATATGGTCTCAAACAATCGCCTAGAGCTTGGTTTGAGAAATTTACTACAGCTGTGAATAGACAAGGTTATAGACAAAGTCAGGCTGATCACACAATGTTCACTAGAGTTTCAGCTGAAAGTAAAATCACTGTGCTTATAGTGTATGTGGATGACATTATTCTTACTGGAGATGATTTAGTTGAAATGGACAGATTAAAGCAAAGCCTAGCCACTGATTTTGAAATCAAGGACTTAGGTGCCTTGAAATACTTTCTTAGAATGGAAGTTGCTCGTTCCAAGAAAGGTATAGTTGTCTCACAAAGGAAATACATCCTTGATTTATTGAAGGAAACTGGAATGAGTGGCTGCAAACCAATTGATACACCTGTGGAGTACAATCTAAAACTAGGTGAAGGAGAAAAAGCCTTAGTGGATGCACGACGATATCAGAATTTGGTGGGAAAACTTATTTACTTGTCTCATACTAGACCAGACATCGCTTTTGCAGTCAGTATAGTAAGTCGCTTCATGCATCATCCTCGGGAAGAACATCTTGAAGTTGTTTACAGAATTCTCAGATATCTAAAAAGTACTCCAGGAAAGGGACTTTTGTTTAGAAAAACAGAGAATAGAGGTATTGAGGTATACACTGATGCTGATTGGGCAGGTTCAGTTACAGACAGGAAGTCTACTACTGGCTATTGCACTTTTGTATGGGGTAATTTAGTGACTTGGAGGAGTAAAAAACAAAATGTGGTTGCACGAAGTACTGCTGAAGCTGAATTTAGAGCTATGGCACATGGGCTTTGTGAAGTATTGTGGCTAAAACAAGTTCTAGAGGATTTGAGAAGACCTATAGTTCTACCTATGAGGTTATACTGCGACAACAAAGCAGCAATCAGCATTGCACATAACCCAGTGCAACATGATAGGACCAAGCATGTTGAAATTGACCGTCACTTCATCAAGGAGAAACTTGAGAATAAGATTATCTGCCTATTGTTTGTTCCAACAAAACAACAAACAGCAGATATCCTAACCAAGGGACTTCTCAAAACTAACTTTGGACATCTTGTCAGCAAGTTGGGAATGATTGACATCTACGCACCAACTTGAGGGGGAGTGTCAAGAAGTTAGGATTTTTCAGTTAGTTTGAAAGTCTTATCAGAATAAAGTTTTAGATAATTAGTTTAGTTTTAAAGTCTTATCGGAATAAAGTTTTAGATAATCATTTTTTTAAATTCAAGTTTAGATAAGTATCCTACAATTAGGGGATATCTATTAGGAGTTTGTTTTCTACATTCTATTTAAGTGTAACTTGTAAAATGAATGAAATAAGGAAAATAGTATTTTCAGACTCTAAATATTTACAAGGCATATACACCAAATGAGGTGCCAATAAAGGTGCCCACGAAGATCCACATTTAAAGAAAGTAATACAGGATTTACATAAGCTTTCAAGGAATCACATGATGTAATCCACTCCTCAAAAAGTCTTTCTATTTGCAAAGTGTTTACCTGCTTAGATATTTTGTTAGCCTGCTTGGTTTTCTCCATTTTATGTCCAATGTAACCATTCCTTTGAACAACTTCTTCCATATTGTTAATTTTGGTTGTAGAAGACATTGATGATAGTGAAGAATTTCCGCGGCCTTTCACGACACTAGAGAACCATTTGGCACACGCTTCCATGCTCTCAGCAGTATGAGCTCCATCCAAGTAAAAGATCAGCTCTCCAGAGGAATTCTCAAATAACCCTGATGAATTGGGCACTGAAGAAATATCATAAACAATTTGAGCTCTCCCCAAAAGATGTGCAGTTGAAAGACCCCTAACAAATGCATCCGGCAAATCTGCTCCCTGGCCATCCTGTTTATCATTTCACCAATTTTCATAGTAAGTGCTCAGTTTCAAACCTAGATTGCATACTAAAGAAGAGGACCATTAATACCCATTGCAAAGATGATTACTATTTTTGGTGTCCACAGAATTTAACTGGAAAAGATGAATCACCAGATTCACACAACTTTAGGTTTAAGCAAAACCTAAGATGCCTCTCTCTCTCTCTCTCTCTCTCTATATATATATATATATATCTGTGTCTGTCTAATGCTCAAACCCACCCTATAGCCGCATGCATATTAAGAAAAAATTGAAAATAATAACTCCCAATATAATTTCCACTAATTTCAAAGAATTTCATGAAAAAGAACAAAATTACAAGTTTATATGCCCTCTGGTGTCTATCATGTAACTCCATGTTAAGCAGAAAGAATAATAAATTAAGGAAGAATAGGGGCACAACTGACATTGTGAGACACTTTCTCCCAGTTTCCAGTTCTTCGAAGCCAACATTCAGAGAGGGAGACAGCAAGACCAGCATTAACCAACTGGTGATCGCCAGACAAGCTAAGCTCTAGTCGCTTTAACTTTTCAATATCCAGAGGTGCTGCTACCTCCAGGGGAACCTGCAATTGAGAAAAATGTTCTCTGAGGAATGCTGGTAACAATTATAGTCTTTCTGCTGCTCTCCCTGTGTGTGTGTGTCAGATTCAGTCAGAGTGAGGTTTCCTTTTATTGGTTCGATGTGGATGGAGGTGAGTGATCTGCATCAAACCTACAATGACTAATGTTGAAAGCGATAGTTGAAGACGAAGACTATAGATGTATGATATGGGGAAATTATAAAATAAAACAATAGCAATCTACATTGGTCTAATTGCACATCAGATTGTACAAAAAACCATTACATAACTAAAGTCCATAAAAAAATTAGAGTCGAGTTGGACATGCTTATATCTTCTTTGGTGGAAATGGTTATTTTAAACTAGATTGTAATAAAACTAAACAAATTTCATACACGTCAGCATACAAGTTAAATTGGCATGCAAAATGGATCACAATAAGAAATCATTCTGATGCTATTCCCTGTCAATCCATTGAGAGAGTTGAATTCTTTTACAACATAGGATTCAGATATATTCCAAATACTTCTATAAAGACAGAACCAGGTGTTTAACAAGAAATATATAAGCATGTGAAGTAGGAATTAGGATAAAGGTTACAACAGAGAAGAGTTTAGAATGATACCATCAATTCAAGTGCCCTGTCCTGAAGAACACTCATTGCTTCAGAGAGCTGGGGTACAGTGAATGCGGGAATTTGTGGCTTCAGGAGCAGGAAAGACATCAACTCAGAAAATACTTGAAAATGAAAACTGCCCATTTGAACAATTGAAATACCAATAATGAAATAAATCAATGCTAAAGAAAACCATATATTCATGCAAGTTGAGTAGCTAGCATATCAGATTTATACCTTGAAAATTCCAGCTTTATGAAAAGCAATGTCGTTGAGGGTATTTCCTGCGTAAGACAAATACTGTTATATAAATAAGAGAATAACTCATTCATCTTGCATTGTTTAAAACCCACTCCCCCCCCCCCCCCCCAACAAAAAAAACAATCAGCGGCAAAATTTAGAAGAATGCACGGGCAATTTAGTATGAGAGCCACAAGGGTTTCCAAAACCACTAATGACACTCCCATGGAAGTGAAAAAAATAAATTTTCCACAAAGTTTGCAACAAATAAAATTCGAACTATCTGTGAGCAAGAAAATGAAATTTTCAGAAAACAACTCACCCAACAATTCCATATGATCCATGCCAAGAGAAGTAATGCCACAAACAACAGGTTCTTTAATCTGCAAATTTCCAACATCAAATCCCATAACCATTAAATTTATCCTTTACATCACAATCACTTCAAATAGCATGCTAATACAATGCACAAGGTCATCTTTAATTTTTTGCTTTTTTCTTGTAAAACCATAAGGATAAGCTCTCAAACTTTTTGTAAACTCTACAACAATCACAAAAGGCAGTTCTATGATGAGATCCTTACCACATTTGTTGAATCCGTTTCTCCGCCAAGACCAACTTCAATAATAGCAACATCTACCTGCGAACAAGAATTGATTCAGTGAAAGAGAGAGAAAGGGATTAATAACAGGTCAAAATAAGGCACCAAAATGTTAGTCTGTGAATCTGAAATTTTATAAAAAAAATTGCTGCTGGTGAACAATGATCGCATTAGGAATGTGCAAATTAAGGAGATCAAATGAAGGCATTAAAAATTTAATAGAACTAGAAATAGAAAATATAGGTGGAGAATTAGAAGGGGGAAAGGAGTCATACATGATGGAAAGCTTGTGGTGATAGATGACACTACCAATAGCAACAAGCATAGTTACTTTTATGTATATTATGAATACCTAATTCATATTTGCAAGCTGGCCCAACAAAATTTCATGGAAGTTTTTGTGGTGTGGCAAAAGTTTCATGGAGTTTAAAGTGGAAAATCTTAAAGACAAGATTATTGGGGACAATATAAGTGATTCAATTTTGGTTTCAAATCAAATGATATGATTGAGTGTCTAGAGTGATATTCATGGAAGATCTGAGGATCACTACTGGTTGCAGAAACATAGAAATTTTTTAGGAGGAAGATTTAACACTTTGGAAAGCCCGGAACTTGAATGGTATCAGTCTCTGGAAGAATGGAAAATAGAACATACTGTGAGTGAAGGAAAATAAACATCCTAGAATGTGGTTTAACAATAACTGCTCAGTTTTTACTGCCAGCATGAGTAAAACAGATAGCCACTGCAAGGCCAGATTTGAAAGATGAGCACTGATGAAAATTAGATATTTCCCGACTAACCTGTTCACATACAAATATTTTGAATGCCAATACAGTGAGGAACTGAAACAGTGGAGGCATCGGCAGGTCTTCCGTAACATTTTCCTGCAAATTGAAATGATCCCAAACACGATTAAAGTACTAAAACAATATTTAGCCACAAAGCCCAAGGAAAATTTACTGGACAAATTATCATCTAATGCAAGGTCAGATAGTTAAGAAGTGATCATAATCAACAATACACCTTCACATACCTAATCACCTAAATTTAGTTTCCAACATTCAGGCTGGGAAATCAGCTCCAACTTTTGTTTAAAATACCGCTCATATTCTGCCTTGGCTTCTAAAACATACAAATGTCTATTTTTGCCATTGCTTTAATATAGCTATTTGTATAATTTTTTCATGTCCAAAATGAGCTAGAAAGTAAAAACTTTTTCACAAATTCAGGTTAGTAAATGATATGAGATTTGAATTATAGTCCTTCACCGTAAGTATGAAAAAAGGAAGAAGAGTATAGGAATGCCAATTGCCAAAACTAGAAGCAACAGGGGCTGCTCCTAGTTTTGTTTAAAATACCGCTCATATTCTGCCTTGGCTTCTAAAACATACAAATGTCTATTTTTGCCAGTGCTTTAATATAGCTATTTGTATAATTTTTTCATGTCCAAAATGAGCTTGAAAGTAAAAACTTTTTCACAAATTCAGGTTAGTAAATTATATGAGATTTGAATTATAGTCCTTCACTGTAAGTATGAAAAAAGGAAGAAGAGTATGGGAATGCCAATTGCCAAAACTAGAAGCAACAGGGGCACAGCCACAACCAATTTCACATTTTACTCATTTAAGAGAGACTAAATGCAAAAAGAGTACCCATCAAGTACAAGAGTAGCGGAAAAGATAGACTTGGGAAAAAATACTTACTCCCAGAGTAAATATGTATCAAATCGAGACTAAAAATAGTAGTTACCATAAAGAAAAATATATCTTACCCTCAATAGGTGCCAGCACTCCCAAAAATAAAATAGAAATTTATCTTCAGTTATGTCCAACCTACAAAGGCATTTCAGCGTTAAAAAATAAGATAGAATACTTCAGAAATATCCGTAATTCAGGCAATTGATCGCAGCTAGTTTATTATTGAGGATCTCTCAAGTTGAGGTAACATTTATCCCAACCATTAAAATGACTTTTAGTTAGACACTAAGTGCCAAGTTAATACATACATGACGACAGTTAGATTTTGAATCTGCTTAATATTGATAGTAATACTTCCATATACATCAAGGAAATTGTTCTAATAATTTCCCCTGTTCTCATGAAACTATTAGTTCCCTTCTGAAAAAATTAATCAGATCACATTCAGCAAATGAACCATCCCTCCAGCCCCAATTATCCATCTCAATAAATAGTCAAAAGTTACTCAAGTTGATGTCTCATCTATGTTATAACTGAATTTTCTGTAGACCCTCAACTTTGACAGCTGAAAGAAATGATACAGAAATCACAAAGATGACTAAAGCAGATGACCAATGAAGTTTAATGTCCCTAAGTAAATTAATAATAATAAATAAGTGAAGGTCCAACCATACTGAAATGTCTCTATGATATCTTATTAAGAAATAGAAGGCTACAAAGTTTTCCTTCTACACTGAGGCCATCATCACAAAAATGAGTAAAGATAAATGATAAAAGGCATAATTTTACGGATATAGAGATTCTGTTGCAACAATTCCAGACACCATTCCTGAATTTGGCATAAAATGTAGCAATACTCCATGGAAAAAACCAGGAACTTTCATTTTAACAGCTTAGTTCTTTCATGATTCATCAATTCATACATCCGAACCAGCTTACAGGATGTAGAAGGCAAACGTGCATGGAAAAAACCAGGAACTTTCATTTTAACGGCTTAGTCCTTTCATGATTCATCAATTCATACATCCGAACCAGCTTACAGGATTTAGAAGGCAAAGGTGCTGGGCAAGGTTCAGTTCACGCATGGCTAATTGAGCATGGCAAATCAAGTACTTTCAAGGTAATGTAGATAGCAAAAATTTTACTGGTGTATTATGTGAAGAGGAAAGCATTGATTATGCAAGTGGCTTTGGAGTTTTGGTACAACCTTTTCAGCGTAGCTGAGATTTCAAGGGTGATTCCACCCTCCTGTGATCCTTTGATAACAGATCATTTCTGTTCCTATGGCAGGGAAAGGACACCAAAGTACTAATGGAGTTTCACTGTCATGGCAGTGTTCCCAATGATGTGGATGGAAAGAAATTTCATGGAAGGTGCATTTCTTAATTCTTAGATTCTCTTTTGACTCCAGTTTCTAAGGATAATGAGTGTGCATTAATTTTTAATTTCATGCCTTAATTGGGTTCTAATCATTTTGTTAATAACGAGATGTGTTTAGCAGACTGCTGGTCCACAGAGTAGTATAATATTTTGTTTCCTATCAAAAAGTAGATAAATAAATAGCCATTTAAACATGTACAAGAGTCTTGAGCAACATATCCTTCGGGAATGCAAATCTGGTCTCTAGTTATCTTGTCGTATTTTTATTTTTTTTGTGTAAAACCGCTCATAACCTTGAGTGATGCGTAATAAGAACCCAAAATGAAAATATTTGTCAAATTAGTTCTAAAAAGCTAGAAAATTTGAATATTACTAACCCATTGATGCGAAATCGTTCTCTCACATCAATGAGATGGGGTGAGGTGAAGAGTCCAGTTCGAAAACCACACTCCCGTAAAATAGCCTCGCAGAATGTACACGTTGAACCCTGAAATATGTATTCGTCAGCATTAACAAACTGAAAATACAATGAAAGGTGGGAGAGGGGTGTCCTCCAATTTTACGTGATTCAAATTCTCAAATATTTTTATGCATACGCCCAACACTTCTTCAAAACAGATACTGAAGTTTGTTATAACAATAAAGATTGATGCAGATATAAGAAGGGCAGGGATCTATAAATCCAAAAGACAATTCTTCATTACTAACGTACTAAAAACTCAAAGTACAATCAGAGGCAAAATCATTTAATTGGTATCTGTTCTTTTTTCTTTTGAATAATCAAATATGAGGATATCAGAAACATATAATGACATATTTATGAGTTGGAGAAGCAATATCTTTTAAAAGGCTCTAACAAAATGAATGCATTTTTCAATTTAACCATCGATTTTGAAGCATTTGTTTTATGGATTTGGCAGCTTTTTATCACTGGTTGACTAAATAAAGAGAAAATGTCCAGAACAGTTCTAATGAAATAATATTGTCCAACCACTACCAAACTGAATCAGCGCTTGCTTAATCTATAAAATTTATCGTTAACTGGTTGCACAGAGTAAAAGTTCAATTCACAGAATATTATTATGGTTGATCAATTGAGAATATCAGCCTAGACCATACTGTGGGTCCAATCCATATTAAAGGACTATTTTATTTGTACAAAAACAAGCAGAGCATGAAGGTTTCAAACCCTGCCTTATCCAAGAAGTAATGAATTAGTGAAAATGATCGATACCTTCCCTTTTGTTCCTGAGACATGGATAACTTTGAGCTCAGCTATACGATCCTCCAAGCCTAGTATCTATATAACAGATAACCAGATTTCAAAACTCAGGCAGAATCATTTCAGAAGGAATAAATGAGATTCCAAAATGGATATGCATCCAAAGTAACTAAGTTTCAATCATTGCTATTCATTCTAATAACTGAAAACCACGCGACCAGAAAAAAATGCAAACCAAATCATATCACTGACAACAAATCAGCACAACAAATACAACATAAAAGCATAAAAAACTAAAAGGAAATGGATAATGATAGGTTATAAAAGAGAATAAGTTTATATATGTACCAAAAACATGGAATGGAGCACATCCTCCTCGAATTTGAATTTCTCAACACATCTTTGGGTTTCAACATGGTTAGAGAAAGAAAAGCCAACATCTTGATTCCAAAAGTCTTTCAGTTCTCATCCACTATGAACTAATCTGCCATCCATGGTCCCAAGACCCACTCAACTACTAATTGCCCCAACTAAAGTGATAGCACTGGTCACAAGTTAACTATCTCATGTACTACCCACAAATAGTAAGAATTGGGAAACTACCCATATGGCAAGATGTGAAAATGAAACAAGAGTTCACTAAGTATACAGTTCTCTGGAGCAGAAAGTTCTCTCCTATGAATGACATACTGTAATTGCTAGCCTAATAACATCCTCTTTTGGTTATTGTTGGGTTTGACCTTAGTTCTTCGTGAGTCCTGAACAGTATTTGCCCTTAAGTTGATGTCACAAATATTAAAGAAAAAATTCAAAAGATGAATCTGCAAATAAAAGCCTTCTCTTTTCTTTCGTACACACCCAAAGTGTAAGACATTGCAGAGATACATAATATATATAGACTTCTGGGAAAAAAATTGAAGGCACTTTGGTCAATATTGAGCATCATATTAGTTTCTCATAAAATTAATGTTTGCCATGGTACCAACAAAGTAAGCTTCACTCATAAAACCAACAAGTAGAGATACTTTAAATACAGCAGCTAAGAGAAGAAAAATTTAGAGGTAACCAAAGAAGCCACATAAATGCTAAATTAAGGAGGAAAATCGCCCAATTTGTTTGGTACAATTAAAAAGTTCTTGAAAGACAATTACTATTACCTTAAACTTTTAAGATTACCTTAAGGATGGAAATAACATTGAACATTTCAGAATCCAACAACAAGCAAAAATGTAAAACCCTAGAAAAATGTAAAACCCTCAGACCAGAAATGCAAGAATTCCTATAAGATTCAAGCATGGATGTAGACCAAGAAACTAAGTTAAGATAAGAAAGACTGACTATTTCAGTGATATAACACAGGGCAGTGGTGAAGCTACTGCATCCAATTTCATTTCAAACATACAGAAAATATGGTGTTGCATTCATGTTTCATGAATTGTACGTAAAAAATTACTTTTGGAAGTCAGAAAGATACAATATTCTAAAAAATAAAGACGTGAAAATTTCAATCCTGCCAGTGTTACCTTAAGATACATCGACATTCTTTGCATTTTTCCATATCTACCAGCTATTTGTGATTGCTCTCCACGTTTCTGCCGTGTAATTAGAGAGGAAAGTGCTTGCATTGCATTTTCATATGAAGATGACAGAGGTAAATTTTCCTCGTATTCTGTCGTGAGTGCATTACTTACTGTTTTTCCCTTGACCTGAGATGACATCTTTGCATATCTCGAACCTAAAACATTAGTGCAGAAAAAACTCAAGCTCCTCATATGCACCTTGCATCAAGATAGAGGACGTAAAATTTTTGAAGTGACTAACACTGGGTGATTTGTGGATAGAAATTTTCCCAATCTCAAAGAATAACATATTACAATGTTTCAAATACAATCAATGATCCTTAACCAAACCTGTGACATCTCATAACTAAGGATGTTAAGTGAATGATTTGGTTTTACAGTCAAAGACCAGGAAGAAATTCAGACTTTACAGTTGAACGATCTTCAACACTCATACAAATTGTATAACATCAGAAAATTATAAATTATATATGCATTTCCAATGTGCAACCAAGTGCATTTACCTTATAATAATATATAAAAACTTGATCCTACCCTTTGTCATCTGGTGGAGATCATTGTTCCCAGTGAGATCATGAATGTTAAGGGAGGCAGGTAAACTAGTAAAGCTCCATTTTTTTCTCACGGAGAATTGACAATTACGGAAGTGTAAAACTCCAAATATCCCACAGTTCAGAGTAGTATTTGAATGAACAAGCATCAGAGAGATCAATCCTGCGTGTCAACCAAAAGCACAAGTAACAATTAACAAAATTAGCTGAAAGCATTCTCACTTAAAAATAGAAAATATTGCTTTGAATCTTTTATTCTACAACGTCATAAAGAGAGGCAGAGGGCCACACAACGGAAAAGGAGACAACCCCAGCCCCAGATACCAAATTTTTTTTTTTTTTTGTATGTAGCCTAATGGCAAACCAAATCAGCCACAATTGTTCAGCTTTGTTTTTCATTTTAAGAGATATGGTACTTATTATTTACCAGGACATAGAATAATTGTCAAATTATGAGTTATGATCCTTATTACTGCCAAGTATTCTCTTGATAAGGACAATAATAAAGTAGCAAACCAGAAACCCATCTTTGTGATTTCTGAGCATTCAAAACCTGCCCATGGTAACATTCAATCTTTATTTATTTTGTGAATACGTAAGCTACTGGAAAACAGAATCTTTAAAAATTGCTGCATCTAAGGACCAAATGAATGAGCATCATGATGATTCAACCAACACTAAAAGACCATCTCATGAATAGCAATCAAATAGTCAGGAATAATTAATTAATCCCAATGAAATGATCTCAACTCAACTCAAAATTTACATGTATTGATCACCTGAATTAACAGAACATCTGGCAACACCTATCCTCGCTTATTACTACTTTCTTGTTTCTATGAAACTGGAGCACTAGGCTAAGCTCCGAAGGAGAACTTGATTTTCCCAGGTCGTAAACAATGAGAAATCAGGTACCCAGAAGCTATAGCTTGAAGAACACAGTAATCATTTCTTCTTCAACTCAAGTAAAATAAAAAGAAAAAACCAAAGATCATATGCAAACATCAATGACGCACCCACATACAAATAACATGGTAAATATGTAGTGAAATAGAGGAGTAGAGTTTAGAGGCTCAATTTACAAGTAAAAGGAGAAGACATTGTCCTTCTTTTAGAATTTTGAGAGTTGGATGCCACTTTTATTTGTTGTTATTTTTCAATTGAGTAGCGAGTCGTTCGGTGGTACTTTTTGTTTTGCTTCCTTCTGTCGTCTGCTTCAGTGCCTTTGCGGCTTTAAGGTAAGCAACCACGGCTCATGATCAATGGCTATAACGGGTCTTTCTTTCGAATTACGGGAGTTCTCGTTCATCCTTATCAAATTGGTCCTTTTGATTCCTCAGATGGAATGACCAAAATACCATTTAGCAATTTTTTTTTTTTCTGAGTTCAAATACCATTGAGCACTTAGTTTGGTAGTTCTTTCATCCTTATCAAATTGGTCCTTTTGATTCCTCAGATGTGAAATACTAACTAAGCAACTCAAGAGGAGGGGTGAATTTAGTTTTTAAAACTTTAAGCTAAACAAATTGTACTATAATTTAATCTATTGCCTTAATCAAATAAAAAATAATAAATTCAATAAAGCTCAATAATAAAAAAGTAAGGGAAGAGAAAACAAACACAAGAATTTTTACGTGGTTCGGCAACTCCTCCTACGTCCATGCCTCCAAGCACACCGGTATTGAGGATTTCACTATCCAATCCTCCCAAGCCTTCAAATGCTTACAATTGACTTTCAAGATGTCAATGAACATTTACCACAAGAGATTATCTCTCCAATCTCTTCACCCCAAGTGTTTCTCACACTTGTACACTCACAATTTGATAAGAAATGAAAATTATAACAAACAACTCTTTTTTTAGAGTGGATATACAAATGATAGCTCAATGAAGATTTAATCTATGATGATTTTCGAAATTGAAGCTCAATATATGTTGTGTGCACTTGTTTATACTTGCAAAGATTGCTAAAAAAGAATTGGATTTGAGTTTATATAGTTTGAACTCAAAAACTAGCAGTTATTCACTTTTTGTTCATAACCGGCTTACCGTTTGTGGAATTCGGTTAGCCACTTGTATGTTACCGTTAAGGTAAAAATTTAAATTTTAGAACATCCGATATGCCGCTTACAACATCCGGATAGCCGTTTATGATCCAGAAACTTACTGCCCAACATCCGAATAGCTGCTTACGAAATCCGGATAGCCGCTTTCCATCCTAATAGTTTCTGCCCAATATCCGGCTAGCCGCTTGTCACGTCCGGTTAGCCGCTTGCTACAGTAACGGTACAATGAACTATTTACTAAAATTATAATTTGACCCTAAAACTTTATATAACTATACTATGACCCAAACTGTTATAAATTTTACAAATAGGTCCAATTTTAGAATCTCTAAATAATACTTGCTATTCCCAAAACTTTCTAAAATTATGATATGGCTCCAAATGCTATGAAACTTTTCAAATAAGTCCTCTAAAATTTCAAGCAATACTTGTTGATTTCAAAGTTTTCAAAACTCTTTCAATTAAACCATAAACTTGAAAAACAACTAATTTCATAAAATCATTTTTCCATTAAATATAAAATCTTTATAATGTGAAAATAATGGTTTATTTAAAATGTATAAAAAATAATTTAAGCTTAAAAGATTAATCATTCTTAATCTTATTTGTTATCATCAAAATCAACATTATGGAAACATATATGTTAACAAGATGGAATGACCAAAATACCATCTAATCTTTTTTTTTTTTGAATTTGAGAGATAATTTTATTAAAATCCAGAAGCATGATTACAACAAACTTAGATTAATAGTTGAAACATTATCCGACCATATTATGGAATTACAAATCCTTAATTAATACCAATTTATTAAAATATAAATCTTTTAATTAAAACATGCTGAAATATAAATATATAATTCAATATAATATATTGTTGTACACTATTCAGTACTCACTAATTACTTACACCACTTTGCTTATTAAATTAATGCACTATAGTTACTAAAACAGATCAGCCTTATAGTTATAAGGATGCACAGTATGATAACACGGTTCATGAATATATTATTAGGGATGGCAATGGGGTGGGGTGGGGGTGGGGAAGCCCACCCCATTTCCCACCCCATTAAAAACTTTTGCCTCCATTCCCCACCTCATTCTCGAATAAATTTAGTGGGGGTAGGGATGGAAAATCCCCATGTGGGGAATAATTTCATCATTCTCACCCCATTCTCATTTACCTATTTTATAGTAGGTATAGATACATGATTTTAGTAAATTAAAAATTAGAAATTTAAAATAAAATCATCACCATATTATAAAATATTTAAATTATTTATTAAAAAAATCTCTAAAAGTTTAAAATAATATCTTAAAATGATATTAAAAGTGAAAAATATTTAAAGAGAGCCGCACCTTAAAAGAGAAAAGAAAACATAACAAGATTTTAGAGTTAAAAAATATTGTAGGATTTTCTTTTATTCATATCATGTTTTTATTACATAAAAATTAAAAAATTATTAATTGACATTATAGTTGATAAAATAAAAATTATTAAATAATAATTAAAAATATATTTATTTATAATGGGGATTGGGGTGGGGGTGGAGTGAGGACTAGTAGGGATGGCAAATATCCAATTATGGATGGATAATATCTATCCAAACACATATCCATAAATATCCATAATGGATATATCCATATCCATATCCATTATTTAATATTGGACATGGATATGAAGTTTATCCATATAGCTATGGAGATCCATGGATATCCATGGATATTTTATTTTTATTATATAAAAATAATAATATAAAATAGTTAAAATTCCAATATCAAATTTGGCTATTAAATTATTTATATTAGTAATAATATATATATAAAAAATAAAATGGCGGTCCGGTGGTCGGTGGCGGCGGTCCGGCGGAGGTCCGGCGAGGTCCGACGGTGGTCCGGCGAGCTCCGGTGGTGGTCTGGTGACTTTCCGGTGGAGGTCCATTTATAATATTAAATTAATAAAATAAAATAATAATTATTAATAGTATTAAATAAGTTAAAAAATTAAAGGATAATTTTGAAAATTTTATTTTTTAATATAAGAGGAATTTAAAATTTTCACTAGTTAATATAATATTTTTATAATTGTTTGTTTATTATATTTTTAATTTTATAAAATTAAAATTTTTTAAACTTGTGTTGGGTTAAACGGATATCCATTGGGTAAAAATAATTATCCATATCCATCCATATCCATCTGGATATAATTTTAAAATATCCATTTCAAGATCCAAAAATTTTTGGATGGATATTATCCGATCCAATTGGATGGATATTGTGGATATCCATTATGGAGCGATCCAGTTGCCATCCCTATTCGTAGGGCACCAACATATCTCAAAGATTACATTACCTAAAGAATATTCGAGAATGAACTAAAAGAGGGGGCGAAGATCACAGCTGTGATTCTGTTATTTTGTTTGTTATTTTTGCCAATCATTACGTTGTTGGTTAGTTACGCATGTATTGTTGAGGGGTAACATATATATGTATAAGGAAACACGTCAGTGAGGAACTAATGAAAAAAAATTATAAATATTTCTTCTTTTCTCTCGGTCTCTTCTGCTTTCTCTGTTCCTCATCTAATTTCAATTCTTTTTTTTGGGTTTTTGCTGGAGTTAGTACTTACTCGAAAAGTGTAATTCGTTGATATAAACTCTGAACTGCAGAGTTGTATCATATATATATATTTTTTCTTAAAAAAGTTGGTATTCACAATTTGTGCCTGCATGTGTAAAATGTACAAACAAAATAAAGTTTTGACCTCATTTATGTTGTGTTTACTTTTGAGAGTGGGAGTGAGGAGTGTGGATTCCTTCCACTCTAGTGTTTACTTACAAATCTTTATATACTATCTTTATTTGAAAATATAATATTATTATGTTTATTTAAAAATAATAGTATTATATTTATTTAGAGTAATGATACAGCCACAAACTCTTGTACAAATTTATTTTGTACAAACTGACGTGGCATTAATTCATTGGTTGAATGAAAATATAAAATAATAAAAAAAAATCATGTGAGCCAAGTGATATTTAATTCAACCAATCTTATCATGCCACATCAGTTTGTACAAAATAAGTTTGTAAAAGAGTTTGTAGCTATATCATTACTCATTTATTTAATATTAATAATTAATAATAATAAATAGTTTATTACTAAGAAAATATTGATTTTGTACTAAATAATAATATTATTTTATTATTTTATATAATAATAAATTTTATGTAATTATATTTAATAAATTAATATATTATATTAAATAAAATAATATTATATTTATTTAAATATTATTATTATATTTAACTAAATAATAATTTGGTTAGATTCTAGGTTAAAATTACTTAAAAATAATATTATTACATTAATAGAGAATTAATAATATTACTATATACTATCTTTATTTGAATATATAATATTATTATATTTATTTAAATAAAATAGTATTATATTTCTTTAATATTAATAATTAATAATAATAAATAGTGTATTCTAAGAAAATATTAATGTTGTACTATGTTAATAGTAAAAATGTTTCATTTATGTTACCTTATCAATAATTTTTAATTTACATAATTAAAATTAAAATTAATAAAAAATTGTGATGTACATAATTAAGAATATTAATAATTATTATAAATTTACAAATATAATAAAATAAATGTTTATTCATCGAATATATTTTTTATTAACTTTATTATTAAAAGCTACAATTTTTTAAATAATGATAAAATTATAATTTGAAACTATTTATTCTCAATTCAAGACAAAGTAAACACATAATTTAGATTCTGATCTCTCCATTTCATACTTCCAAATAAATAACATATTCTCACTCCCACTCCATACTTTCAATCTTAGGATTTTCACTCTTCAAGATTCCCATACCAATCCAAAATATAATCGTTACCTTATTGAGTGTGGTAAAATATTTTAATAATAGAGAAGACTTTTGACTAGAAGCATTGAATGTTGTTGAAAATATGTATTTTAAGAAAACAACATTCACAATGTAAGCATGTGGTGGAATATTGTCAATGGTATTTAACAAAGTACATTACATGTCGAAAAGAATACATGTTAAAACTTCTTTTTCTTTTTTCATGTTGTTAAGAACTTTTTGCTTGTAGTAATATATAATTAAAGTTTCCGCACGTATCACTCCCTAAATCATAAAAAAGGAAAAAGTACAGATTTTTGTTTCATGATTAATTGAAAGATACAAACAATATCAAACTAAAAGAAAAAATGATTAAAAAAACAAGAGAGAGAGAAAAGGGGGGCATAAATTCTTACGAAGAGAGGCCGCCGCCAAAGTTACAGCAAGGGCCGTCCATTAAACCAGAAAAATTTTCCTGTGACCAAAAGCCCTTATTTGCATGCACTTATTACTGCCGCAACAAATTGTTGTCAGGAAGCATGAAATTGTTACCAATGTTGCCAATCTCACACAAAATCACTCATTAAAAGATTATTGCGATAAACTTGAGGCTAAATCGATGGTGGCGCAAATTGTTGATTTTTTTTCCTCCTTAATTATCGCCAATTCAATTGTCTTCGCTATACTCTCGAACACAACCCTCAGTCCCTCCACTGATGATGCTTCGTCTATTTTCGTTTCCAAAATCGATAACATCTTTTCAACGTTCGCTTTCTTCTTCTTCATCATCTTGTGCTTCTTACTCTCAAACAACTCTAGAAGGTCGAGCTGTTAGTTAAAAATACTTTTGCAACGAAAATACTTGGATCGTAATTCTCATATAATACATAAGATTACGATCATTTAGAAATCATACTTTTACTTTTTCGTAGAAAATATTTAGGCTCTTAAATCACGATTTGTCACCACCAATCTTTTTAGATTACTATCTATCATCAACGATCTTTTAGTCATCAATGATCTTCCAGGTTATTACTCAAGTTTGATCTGCACTTAATGTGTGGGCATTTTTATCACAACTATAAGCAACTAGTAAGAGAAAAGTTTCCTCTCAAAATTAGAAAGAAAAACTTTTTTTTTCTCTAATCTGAATATTGTGTCTCTCGTGTCTCTTTTTTGTAGAGAAACAAGTCCTTTTTATATCTCCTTTGGTGGAAATTCTAGACTCCTTATTTAACTCATTTTTTAAATTCTATTAAATCAAATTTGATTTAAATAAAAAATAAGAGAGAAACCAAAAGTGGCGTTACACTTGCTCTTCTTATAGAGCTCACCTTATAAAATAACATAACACTCCTTACACACAAGCATTAAATGGAGTCTCCTATTAAATAATATGTTTAAGCTTTTAACCGAACTAGCTAATTATCTTATTTATTAATCCAGTAGTAGTGCAGTCAATTAAATGAGCTTATTCGGGGATCATATGGGTATAAGGGGCGTTATCATTTAATGAATTTACTATAATCCAAACATAAATAGAGTGTTCAACTCTATTTATTAACTGCGACTTAATTTATTTAATCATAAAATTACATGTATTTATATCTTCTGTGAATCCATATGATGATCACATAAAATATATATAATATAATTAAACAGACTTTATTCAAAATATTTATGCAATTACGATGTTTGAAAATGTCTCACATATTTTATTAATCATAAAATAAGTAAATCAATAGGCTTTAAAAAGCAAATAATTCCAACAATCTCTTACTAGCTCTCAAAGCATATGTGGCAACTCATGCATGCTCATACATTATAAGTTTAGGTTAAAAAGTTTCCCAAGTATTGCCTTTGTGAAAGGATTTGCCAAGTTTTGTTCTAAGGCAATCTGGTTAACCTTTACATCACATCTCTGCACTATTTCTCTTATGAGATAGTATTTCCTTTCAATATGTTTTTGTTTCTTGTGGTTTTTTGGTTCCTTAAATTGAGCACTATTATCTCAAAATAGTTTAAGAGGTGTAGTTATTGCAGGTAACTCCTCAAGATCTTATAGGAACTTACGGAGCCAAACAACTTCTTTAGTAGCTTTATATGCAGTCACATATTCAACTTTTATTGTGCAGTCAGCGATACAACTTTGTTTCACACTCCTCCAACTCACAACTCCACTTCCTAATATAAACACATAACCGAAAGTTGATTTTCTGAAATCTTTATCTGACATGAAGTTAGAATTTGTATAACCCACTGAAATAAGATCATCACCAGAATACACAAGCTTATAATTCTTAGTTCTTCTTAAATACTTAATTATATGCTTGACTGCAGTCCAGTACTCAAGACTAAGATTAGATTGATGTCTATTGACCAATCCAACTGCAAAACAAATATATAGTCTAGTACATAGTATGACATACATGAGACTTCCTACAACTTCTGAACTCGCCTAATTTTTTCTCTTTCCTCAGGTGTTTTAGGTGACTAATCTTTAGAGAATGAAATTTCATGCTTAAATGGTAACAAACTAGTTTTGAAAATTTCCATACTAAATCTAGCTAGTATCTTATCAATATAAGCAGCTTGGGATAAGGCCAAAGTTTTATTCTTCTGGTCTCGTAGTAATTTAATACCAAAATTGTAACTTGCCTCTCTTAGGTCTTTTATATCAAATTTTTTAGCCAACCAATTCTTTATTGATGTTAATACTCATATATCGTTTCCAACTAAGAGAATTTCATTTGCAAAAAGAACTAGAAAAGCTACAATATTTCTTTGAATTTTCTTGTACACACACGATTCATTAATATTTTGTATGAATCCAAACAATTTTATCGCTTGATCAAATCTAATGTTCCATGACCGAGATGCTTGCTTTAATCTATAAATAGATCTTTGCAACTTACATACCATATGTTCTTGGCCTTTTCCAATGAACCCGCCTGGTTGCTGCATATAGATGTCTTCTTCAAGATGTCCATTAAGAAATGCAGTTTTTACATCCATTTGCCAAATTTCATAATCTAGTACTGTAGTAATGGACTACATAATTTTGATGGATTTAAGCATAGCAACCACTGAAAATGTTTTCTCATAATCGATTCATTCTTTCTGAGTATAAATTTTGGCTACTAATCTTACGTTAAACTTTTCCACCCTTCCATGTACTCTTTTTCTCTTGTAGATCCAGTTACACCCTATAGGTTTTACCCTATTTGGTGCTTCTACAAGTTCCCATATTTTATTGGAATAGATAGATTTCATTTCTTAGTTCATAGCATTTTTCTATAGTTCAGCATCTTCATATAATAGAGATTCATTGTAGCTAGTGGGATCCTGTACATGTCCATCTGAGATAGTTGTATAAATTCCTCCCAGTAACATGTACCGTGCTGGTAATCTAATTACCCTCCTACTATGACGAGGTTATATGGATGGTTGATGTTCCAGGATAGTGTTATGATGTTCCAAATATTGCTCTTCTTCAGGTTGAATAACAGGTATCGATATTTGAGCATCAACATAATCTCTTGATAATTCTTTCAGTATTGCCTTACTCTTAAGTTTGAAGCTATTCATATAGCTTTCCTCAAGAGAAATGAAATGTGTACTCACAATTACTTTTCTGTCTTGAGAACTATAAAATAAACTTCTCCTTGTTTCTTTGGGATACCCAATGGATACACAAACCTTAGAACTTGAATCGATTTCGTCGACCTTTGATTTCAGTACATGTGCTAGTGAACCCCAAATATGGATATGTTTCAAATTTGGTTTGCAACTTGACCATAATTCTATTAGGGTTTTAGGCACTAATTTAGATGGAATGAAGTTCAATAGGTATGTCGTAGTTTCTAGCGCTAGTCTCTAAATGAGACGGGCAATGTTGAATAAATAAGCATAATCTCACTATATTCAAAAGAGTTCTATTTCTTCTTTTAGTTACGGCATTTGGTTGTGGTGTTTCTAGAGCTGTTAATTGGGATATAATCTCATTTTCAACCAAATACTCTTTGAACTCTACGAGAGATATTCACCACCTCGATCGAATCAAAATTTCTTTATGTTCTTATCTAATTGCTTTTCTATCTCAGTCTTATACTCTTTGAATTTTTCAAGAGCTTCAGACTTATGACGCATTAGATAAATATAACCGTATCTTGAATAATCATCAGTGAATGTGTTGAAATACTCATAACCACCTCGAGCTTATACATTAATTAGTCCGCACACATTTGCATGTCCTAATTCAAGTGGTACTGTTGCACATATTCCTTTAGCCAAGAAAGGCCTTTTGGTCATTTTTCCTTCTAAACAAGATTCACAGAGTGGTAATAATTCATTTTCTAATAGACCTAAAAGCCTATCTTTGGTCATTCCTTGTATCCTATTTAGGTTTATATGACCCAAACACAAATGTTAGAGGTAACATTTGTTGAAAGAATTTTTTCTTTTCTTAGATAGGTGCAAATGCTCATTATTTTCAATCATTGTGTCATGCATAGAATGGATCAAAAAACTTAATATCCTCCAATGTACCAGAACATACTAGTCTATTATTTTTAAAAATGCAAATAAACGAATTAAAATTTACAGTATACCCATGTTTTGATAAACAAGCTACTGAAATTAAATTCCTCTTAATGTTTGGAACATAAATACAATTATTTAAAACTGAAGTCTCATTATTAAAAGATAATAAAATAAATCTAGTCTTTACTACTAACAGGAACTAGCTTGTCCCTAATTGCAGCTTGACATTTCCTTCACTTAGTTTTCTAGTTTTCTGAAACCAAAAAAAGTGAATTACCAATATGATTAGTTGCTCTAGAATCTAAGACCCAAGTCTCAACATCATTCTGAACTAAACAGGTCTCTATGACTAAAAGATTTCCCATACCTGATTTCACAATCTTAGGGCAATGTTTTTTTTTTTCCAATGACATTTTTGTTCACACTTAAAGCACTTGCTTTTCAGCTTACCATTTTTCTAAGTAGACGGTTTCTTTTTCCCAGCTTTCTTCTTCTTGCCTTTTAGCTTAGGCTTAGAAGAAGTACATTTTTCAGTAAGGTTAATGCTTCCTTGAGATTTTTCAACAAGATAAATCTCTTCAGCTAAATGAAGTTCATTCATTAATTCTGTTAAGGTCATATTTCTTTTATTCATATTATAATTGACCTTAAACTCTTTGAATGTTTCAGGCAGAGGTTCTCGCACCATGTCAATCTTTAAATTGTCATCAATCTGTGCACCTTGAATCTCAACCTCATTTAAATAGTTCATCAATTTTAGGACATAATCACGAACTCTTGTACCATTTCCCATCTTGGAGTTCATAACACCTTTCATTGTCTCGTAAAGCGAGTACTCTGCCCAAACATATCTTTGAGACTTTCCATTATTTCAGTGGATGTTTTCATGTTATGATGTTTGGTCTACAGAATATTAGAAATCGAGGCTAAAATGTAGCATTTTTCCATTTCATTAGCTTTTTGCCATTTCTCATAAAACCTCCTCTAATTTCTACTAGTGTCCTCTGCTAGTTTAGGAGGGCAAGGTTGGGATAAGACATATTTATAATTTTCAATAGTCAGAACTATAAATAGATTTTGTTTCCAATCTATGTAGTTCTTGCTTATGAGTTTGTTTTGACTTAGAATAATAGTGAGTGGGCTTAAGGAAGACATTTTCTAAAAAATAAAACATACATGCATAAATATTTCGAAACAAGTAATATTCACAATAAAAATCTAAAATGCAAAAACTATAAATGCATTTTATTTTATTGTAACAATAATCTAGTACTGCTTTGGCAACCTATCTTATGGGGAAGTCATGCCTACACTTAGTAGACCCAATTAACCATTAAATTATTTACTTTCATGTCGAAACATAATAAATAATTATCGTTATCTTTTAGGGCCAGAATTTGTTAAAAGAGCTTTATTGGGAAGGTCAATAATAAATTTTTGTTGAGTGTATAACTATTATTTCAATCTACATATCTTTTATATCATGTAGTCATCATTAGGGTGATCAATAGACTGAAACATATTTCGATCTTATCTATAAAGAAATTCATGAAATAAAATATATAATATATATACCCTCCATAGAGAGCATCACCGTCTCATTAAGTCGATGTATATATATAATTTTATTATTGAACTAACAATAGAGCTCGTGGGAAAACTTATCTTGAATTTTCACTCTCCCATTCAATATTTTAAAGTTGGTTTTTCATTTTAAACAATATATAGATTATATCCCATTTTGTTAATTGCATGCTTCCTAAAATAATATTATTTACATAAAATCTAATATTATTATTAAGCACATACAAATGCCAAACAATATATGTCTTGATTCATAATCTATAGATGTCATGTATTATGATGCATAGAGTGGCACTACCTATTCTATATGACATGTTATCATGACATGTTATCAACCAAACATAGCATATAGATAAAAGCAATTAAACAATCTCAATTCATGATTTTCCTAAGAAAAAATTGACTTAATCTACAAGCCTAATATCTATTAGGCTTCAAGTAATGTCCATCTTCCTTCTTTCTCTTTCTCGTACTTACTCTTGTCTATAACTATGGGCTTGGGGACTTTCGGGTTTTTAAATTTATCCTTGGTTCAATTTTTAAATTTAAATTTGGGCACCTTTTAAATAAAAATTCTATTGCGTCTTATTTTTGAATTTTTTTAATAAAATCCAGACCCAATTAATTTAATAAAATAAGCCCAAATTTATTTTCAAAAATTCTTGAGCCAAATAAATTTTATTATTGATCTTACCAAATTTTCATTTATATGACCCAATTTTGAAATCTCAAAATGGGCTTGGGACCAATATAAATAAATTTAGACAAATAATTACTATTGGGCTTATCAAATTTCTATTTGAGTGGGGCTATCGGCACCCCTCTGATATCCTTTTCAAACCCCTTTTTTTGTTTATTTCCTCCTCAATTCCTAAAATAGCCTTTATCTGTAATTTTTCCGCAAACAAATTCAACCTCCTTTCAGTTATCACTCTTCTACCACTCCCACTTCAAGTTTCTTCTTTTTGTAGGAAATGTTGTTGATAACAACCCAATATTTTGTATCTCATGCGCTTAATTTATTATGAGGTTTCTATTTGTTTTAGTTTTATACTTTTCAGTTTATGATATTTTATTTCAAAATAAATATGTATAAAATACACACAAGGTTTAATTATCTCCTAGCATTCTAATAACGTTAGTAATTTATGAAAATTTTATAAAATTATCTTTCCTATAAAAATAAATTGTCAAGTGAAAAAAAAAACTTTATATCAAATTCTTACTCTTTTACAATTGACCTTTTTTTTCTCAAAAAACAAAATTAACTTTTAAGAGCTTTAGTGGAGTAAGAGTCAGCGAGAAAAATCATATATGGATTTAATAAGATAAGATTTTATAACTAATACAATTCAAGATATAAGGGATAAAATTATAAATGTATAACAAGAGGGATTTTATAAGAAAAATACAAGGGTGCCAATAGCGCCACTCTTTCTATTTGTATTATCAATTGATGACCAGTAATGGGCTTAGATCCAATATAAATAAATATTTGAATTGTTCTGCCCAAAACCCAAATACTTTGGCTGAACCGTAAAATAATGAAACTATGGGGTGCCATGGGATAGAAACCAAAAACCTTAAATCACATATTCTGTTGGACTTAAATGTAACAAAAGTCCAAACTTTGACATAAAAAATAAATTACTAAGACCATAGGGTGACTAATGAAAAGATCCAAAAGAAACCCTCTCTCTCTCTTTGCTTTTCGCTGCAATTCCAGAGGCAATTCGTGGCTGCTGTTTTTTCTGCTTCTTGCGGCTTCAACCTGTTCTTTGTTTTCTTGAGCTCTTTGATATCAACTTCAAGGGCAAATCTCGGGGCGAAACGGAGAGGCGGCGGGTGCGTCAGGGAACCGGTTACTAGCGACGTCCCTTTATGTTGGCGATCTCGATTTCAACGTAACCGATTCGCAGCTTTTTGATCTGTTCAGCCTGGTTGGTCAAGTCGTGTCGGTTAAGGTTTGTCGAGACCTGAGCACCAGGCGCTCTCTCGGCTACGCCTACGTTAACTACGGCGACCCTGCAGATGCGGCGAGGGCACTGGATGTTCTGAACTTCACTCCACTTAATAATAAGTCCATCAGAATCACGTAATGTCATGGGGATCCTAGTATCCGAGAAACCGGTTCTGCGACCATACTTATCGAGAATCTGGACAAGTCTGTTCATCACAAAGCATTACGCGATACATTTTCTTCATTTGGGAGCATTCTTTCTTGTGAGATAGCTTCTGATGGTTCTGGCGAGTCCCAAGCACTACTAGAAAAATGATCTTTCGTGACATTTGTCTTCTAATATTTTATTATAAAGTATCAGTAATTATATGTATTTGAAGTATTTTTTGTGTTTAACAAATAAGTATCACAAATTGTTAATACTACGGTGTCAGTAGAGATGGTAATTGTACCCGTAAATTCGTAAATCCGTCCAAATTTACCCGTCAAAACCCGTCCGTTGCGGGTAATTTTACCCGTTGCGGGCGGATTTAGTATTATAAATTAAAACCCGCATATGGATGCGGATGGATTTGGTATTAACCTTATATCTGGTGGATACCCACATGGATATCCACCAAACCCGTAATATTTTTTTTCAAATATTTTTAATTTAATTTAAATATAAAAATGTATAAAGAAAATAATGTCATTAATCAAATTACCAAATAGACAAAGGCTCAAAGTTGTGTATGTGGCCCATCTCTTATTCTAAAGTCATAACCTAAAGAAAACTAAAGGCATTTCCCTTCGAATTAGTATTTGAAAATATTAATCTTAATTATTATTATATGCATTGTGTTGGATGGGTTCTTATGATGGTGAATGAAATGAATATCTTCTCTTAGATCTTATTTTAAATGATAATATGAAATGTAATTATTATTTTTAGATACTAGTTTGTGTTTTTTAAATAGATTTGTGTAATTTATACTTAAATTTGAGAATTTGTATTGAATTGATGTGGAAATTTTAATTTTTCATTGACATTGTTTAAATATAAAATTGAGTATGCTATATGGAATTTGAGGTTATTATTATAAATTTATATATTAAATATTTGTGATTTTAAATACGGAAACCCGCAAAAAATCCACCGGATACCATTGCGGGTTTGGTAATTATTAAAACCCACTGCGGGTGGGTTTTTAAAAAAAAATTAAAACCCGCTGCGAGTTGCGGGTGGGTTTGGTAATTTAAATTTTGTGCGGGTTTAGGTTTGGTAATGGCAAACCCGCTGCGGGCGGTGCCCATTGCCATCCCTAGGTGTCAGTAAATTAAATATCACAAATTCGTGACACTAAAGTATTAGTAGTTAAAAAAATAAAATTTTAATTTTGTATCTACTAATAATCGAACCGAAGACCCCTAAGCCATAACCTTTTTATTTTAACCGCTATACCACTGGGCCACAAATTGCATTTTTGAACTTATAAATTAATAAATAAATAAATATTATAACTTAAAACCTAAAACCTAGAAATCTTTCATGTATGGTCTGTGTGAAACCTAAAACCTAAAAATTTTTGTTAAGTCAAAAATCTATCTCACGGCCGCTGAAGCTTTCTTCCTTCTCTCTCCTTCCCTCTCTCTCGCTCTCTTTCTCTCTCTAACAACAATCTACCTTGAAAGCCGCCTCTGTCAACACCTTGAAACCCGTCGTCCTTAAGCTAAAATATCCCTGAAAAGAACCCAGAAAGTGCTGTGAAGAATTTGGGCAAAGCTAAGGTTTGAAAGTCCGAATCAGTGTTGTGGTAACTCTTTGTCTCATTCTCTATTCTCATTGTTTAAGTATTTATCTGTTAATTGATTGATGTTTATTGAGTGCAAATGAGAGCTTGCACTTGTTTGGAAATCTAGCCATCTAGGGTTTTTGTTGCTTATAATCTAATTTATTGTTTAATAAAATAAATAAAACGCAGCTTTATTATAGGTGGAATTCAGTTTATTAAGTGAAAGAATGATTACAATCGGTGATTATGGATTTAGGTTGAATGCAATTTGTTAATTAAAAGAATAATGGCAATCGACAATCATGGGTTTAGTATGTATTATATATTTCGTTTAATGGTGTGTATGAAAACCCAAACCTAAAATTTTCTTAAGTAAAAATCTCCATTCTCCCTCACGAAATTATGCTGAAAATTTGAGGATTGATAGACTGTTGTTGTGAACTTGGTTGTTTCCGAACTTGACTAAATGACTTTCAATTGATTTGAAAGTTTGATTAAACTAAGTTTAAATGAGAACATTTTAATTCTGGAAATTTTGGAATGAATTGGGTTTATATTTGATTTTGAATGGATTTCTCAATATGGTTGGTTGTTGTCCAATTTTATTAGAAATTACATATGTACCATGTTTGATATTGCAAACGTATAGTCTAACAGAGTTAGAATAAGCTGAAATTTGGATAAACTACACTTCTATTTGCATACTTCGAATCTGGAAAATTTTATTTTCATTGAACTTGTAATTTATTTTTAATGATTTTTCAAACTCTGCTGTCTCTGCAGTAACTTTTTTTGACAGAACTGTTCATTAATCTTTGATCCTATCAAACACCAGCCTAATGATATCGGAATAGCCTCAAATTTTAATATGTTGTTGAATTATATGTCCACTTAAAATCTGGAAAGTATCGTTCTGATATATTTAGTATTTTAAATTTAATATATATTCAAACACCTGCTGCTATTTTTACAGTTTCATATGCAATTTTAACTTATATAGTTTTATCATGTGAGAAGCAAATGTAGAGTTGTCCAAATGACTTGAAAATTTGATTTGTGATGCATTGACATGTCTAATTATGTTTTGTTCATAGCATTCCAAATTAAATTAAAGAAAATCTTAAATTTAAGCTGTCAACGTTTCCTATTAAATATGATTAGTGATAAATATACTAACTTGCAGTACTTTTTCAGGGAAAAAAATGTGTCAACACTGTGAATTGCAACGGGAGAAGAAAGTACCAAAGGCATAAATCTTTTTTCATTATATTTGGGACTATTCTTAAAGGTTAGACTTTTCCTTTTTCCTTTTTTTCTTTTTTATTTAAGGTAATCATATTCTTTTTAATTTTAATTACAATCAATTTGGCGTTGTTATACAACTCGCACCAACCAATCCAACAGCAAATGAAGATAACATTTTTGAAATGCATTCAGTTTTTGACAATAGCAAAAAGAAAAAGGGAAAATGATACTAGTTTAGGCTTTAGGAAATTTGCATCATGATTCTTGCATTGCAGTTGCCTCTATCTCGGTGCTCTCGGAGAAGTAATCTTGCTTGATTTTGCGTGATAGTTGATACAAGCCCGTCCTAGCCATTGCAAAATTGACACTAAAAAGGTTCTAATTTTTTATATTGTAGTTTGAAAAGTCTGCAATGTTTGCTATGTTGATGCCCCATTTGAATGTTGGAGCCCAAAAATGAATGGTTTTAAGACCAGCCGGGTGGATCCAGAAAGCTAGGAGCTTGTTAGCTATTCTTTTTAATTGAACTAATTTAACTTAAATATTAGCCCGATTATTGATTTCTATGGTTTGCGATTGATTTGAGTTTGACATTCTTGTTTTGTGTTGGTTTGAGTTTGACATCCTAGTTTAAGACTTTGAAGGCTTCCAAGAAATGATTTTGGATGATGAGCATATGAGTAATAGTTTGAAAATTAATTTACTGTATCAAATATATACTTAGTGTAGTATATTAATTTTAAGAACTATGGATTATTCCATGAATATTCTAGTAAATAGTTATGTTATATATGCATGTCTTAATATATAATAATTATATTTTGAAGTTTGTTTTTTTTTTTCACTTTCTAGGTTTAGGAAAAATGTTTAAAGTGATTTTGGGTTATGATGTCAACCAAGTTAAAGCAACATTATTTGTGAGTGGAAATATATAATGATTATATTTTTATTCTACTTTTTTTTTTTTTCTTAAAGTTTTATAATTAGGCAAAATTAATGAATACTTTATTATAATTTAGGGTGATATTCTTTAAATGGTTCACATGAATAGATTTAAGTAGTATAATAAATCTCATACTCACTTTATAAAGGCTTAACTAAGTTTGCAAATATTATTTCTTTTAGTAGTAATAATTTTGGATCGAACTCTCAAATTATTGAAACATTTTATGTCCAAACTTTATTATGCCTAATATAAATATGGAGATTCATAGTTATTTTATGCTCAGTTTAAGAAAACTGCAGTTTAAGGACTTATTTTTTGCCTTGTTAAATAAGTTTTTAGAATGAATAAATTGAGGAAATGAGTGGTGATTTATTTATAATAAAGCATTTGTGATAACTTTTAACTATGTACAAAAATCATTTGGTATATGTAGATAAAGTAACATGCTTGTGCTGAAAATAGATATTACATTGAAAACTTCTTGTCTGCTATAGTTTGCTATATATATAACCTTTACCAAAAGAGAATAATTGAGTTTATTTATAAATAGCTTATGAGTATTTTTTTTCTTTCAAACAAAATAATTTTATTTCTGTTAATTGTTGTTTCTCTAATGGCTGGATATTGGCAGCTAATTTTTTTTTCCTTTCCATGTATTCATATGCAGATTTGATCAATGTGTTTGAAGTGTTTATTCCTCAACTTCACTTATATCCTAACCCATACAGTCTATTGAATGGAGAAACTGCTGGTGTGATAACGCAATTATACTACTCATATTCAAAGAGTGAAAGACAGCCATCCTTCTCAATTTAACTTCTAGATTTATTGAATTTAGCCACAAGTAGTAGGCATTTGATTGGATGCTAGAAATTTTTGTGTATTGAATTTGGATTATTTAGTTATGAGAGTAGGATATCTCATATTTTTGTTATTGAAGTTTTGGAATTTGTAATATATACTAATAATATTTAAATGTGATATGAAAGATTTTGTGATATAAATTAATTTCTTTTTGTTATTTTGTGGTGCCTTTTAATTTTACTAATAAATCAATAGGCAATGATCCAATTCAATTTTTTATTTTTTAAAATAAATTAACTAGTGATGCCATGGTAACAGTAATTATAGACACTAATAAAATATCAATAACTACTAATACTATGGTGTCATAATATCGGTGATACTGTGGTAATAGTAATCACTGACACCACTTACAAGTGTCACTATTTTTCTGACTCCCAGATTACTGACACAATTAACAAGTGTCAGTGAAAGTAATTTCTGACACTATTCTAAAGTAAGTAAAGACCATTTTTCTAGTAGTGAAGACTATGGTTTTGTGGAGTTTGACGGCGAAGAATCTGCTCAAAACGCCATTGATGAGTTAAATGGCACGTTTATTAATGATAAACAAGTGTTTGTTGAACACTTTCTGTAAAGCCCGCATTTTTTCTTCATTAATAATTACGGTGATTCTTGTTTCGATTAATAATTATGGTAGTTCTTGCTTTGATTGGCTAATTAGGAATTTAGAGAATGATTGAAGACTTCCCTAATTTACTAAAGTTTTACAAAGAATTCCCTGTAAATTATCTCTTTTTCTGATTCCCCAATAGAGACATCTTTTAGACATTAAAAAAATATATAAATATGCGCATGCAAATATATACTGGCTGGCTTATGAGCACTCTGCCCATACAAGCCAAAATGACAATGATTAATAATTATGATAGTAATTATTATTATAATATTTATAATTACAATAATTATTATTTAATAATAAAATTAATTAATATAATAATAATTATAACAATAATTACTATTATTATAATTATGTTTAAAATAATAAAAATATAAAATTTTAATTCAAAAAAATTAATTCCCTCAAATAATATTATATTAAGCTCAATAATAGCTTAATAATAAAATGAATATGCATATATTTCATTTCAAAATGTTTACTTATTAATTTGTTGAAGAATAAATACATAATTTTAATTGGCAGAATTTTAGTAACTTGAATCAATTCATTCTAAGTTAAAGTAAATATATTAATAGAAGTACAGTTCATTGTAATTTCAATCATTTTGATTCTAGTCTCATTTCAATTCCAGCCCATTTTAATTCAACAAATTAAACGTACCATAAATGCGAATATAAGGGTCATAGGCATTCTCATTTCTCCCTTTACAATATGATATCGATGTAGTCAAGTCCTATTGACTTAATCAAGTACCAGCTTAATCCATCTTAATTAGTGTAAAATATGCCCACTTTTGATCTTTCGGCTGTTAAAGTTAAAAAAAAAAGTAATTTATTTTTTAAATTAATCCTAATTTTGGTAGATTTCCATTAAAATATTAGCTAACTTTCATCTTGATATTTTCCTTCACATAATTTTTTTTATTAGGTTTATTTTGATTAACATTTATATTGATTTGAATAGCACAGCAACACCACAACAGTCAAAATAGTGTTATTGTATCATGTAGCACACCAAAACGACACTCTTCATGTATAATATTGTTGTCAGTGCTACTCTAGTGTCATTGTGGTGTTCAAATATTATTTTTCTATTTTGTAAAATAATTTTTATTGGTGTATAAGATTAAAACCTCTATAAATTGATAAGTTCAATTAAATAATAATTTTTTTCAATTTTGAGTTTGGGCAAATGTGATAGATTAATAATTTAATAAATTTTGTAAGATAATAAATTTTTTAAAATTCTTATTATAATACAAGACCCACTTACTATATAAATTAATAATTACCTAATTTCAAATTAAATCTTTATAATATGTCTATGGAAAAATGCTTGTTGTCCTCATGAATCTTAACTTAAAGCTCACCCAAGTATAAATTATTTTACATTATTTTTTTATGCAATTTTTTTCCTTTGCAGGGTTTAATCGGGGTTTATTTTGGATCTATATCATTGCTCTATATCTATGTATTTTTGTAAAATAAGTTTTTATTATTATTTTTTTTCTTAAAATTGATTTTGACCTAAAACTTATCGCTAACTTTCTATAATATGAAATTTAGGTGGTGTTATAATTTTGCAACAAGAAATCATTCAATGTCAGTATTTTTATGAGTGCTTTTTCGCATGATATAAGCTCCATTTCTCATATTTAACATAAAAAATAAAAACTCTAAAAATAATGTTATTACTACCATTCGAGTGCAACTAATTAATATTCAAATAAAACACAATATGTTCCAAATTAATGTGGTTCAAATTCTATAATCGTGACTATATTTTCTAGAAAATGAATATTTTCATAAATGAATATTTTCATAAATGAATATTTTCATAAATGAATAATTTATTCATGATTAATTAAATTAAAAGATTTTTTATGGTTCTAAAATTATTAATTTATCGAGATTTTAGTTTAACTACATTATTTATTTTATTTTGCATAATCAATTAAATGAAAAACGAAAATAAAAATTAAAAAAATTGGATGACGACAATGCCACAGACTTTCATCATATTCAAGAAAATGCCCTTCTTCCCGCCTATTTAAGTGCCTCTCTGCTGTTCGAAACCCATTTCTGGGTCAAATTTTCACTTTTTTATTTAAAGAAGTTATTTATCAGGTTATTCTGAGGTAACCGTACCGTAGATGCATAAAAGTTCATTTGCAAATCTGATCCTAACACTCTCCAAATCTCCATATCCAGAACCGCAAAAATCAAAATCGCAGGTACTTTAATTTGATAAATCACTTTTATTTTGATTAATTAAGCTAAAAATTCTGTCCATATCACCTTAGCTTAAAACACGTTTATATTTTTTCCCTTATATTATAGATATCGATAGGCTGCTACTGACAAAATTAGCAATTTAGAGGTAAAGAATTGACAGTAGAAATAGCAGAGAGTGGAGGAACAGAAGAAGTCAGAGAGGGAAAGAGAGTTTTAAGGTAATGATTCCTGTTCCATTAAACAAGTGAAAAAACTCTTTATATAGCGTAAAATAACAACTCCTTTGTAGCTAAGACTTATAAAGACCAAAATAATTAATGGAAACATAATAAAGCACTACTTAACAAAATAGGATAACAACATAGAAACATAACAAAGATCCTAATAGATATTTTAATGAATGAAATGACAGTAACTCGTTATGTTATTACTTTTTTCACTCATTGTTTGGTTCCTGGCAGTTAGAGAATATTTGAAGTCCGGTAATGATACTACTCACTCGAAATCGGGAAGAAGAAGGTACACTTATTAGTTCAGTTTGAATTTCAATTATTTGATAGATATTTGGGAATTTTGTTGGTTTATGGTGAATTAACTATGGCCATTTTGTATTTGCGTTACTTGTATAGGGGAGGGGTATACTTTGTGCTTGTTAATCCTAAAGATGCTGAAGATAGGTGTAGTAAATCCTACCTTCAGGTACTTCTTTCTAAATACAACTTGCAAATATAAATGGGCTTAACATGTTACATCGAGCATTCCATGCTTCCCATGAATATTTCGTAATAGGCTCTATATTTGATGAGAGGCTTTCTGCATCTTTCTCTTTTGAATTTTATATATTAAGTATAGTGATGCTCTTTTTGATTTATTATATTTCCTTTTACACTTATTTGTATGTAGGCTATTGACTAGTTCTCTTTAGAATATATATTGCTTATAAGTAGCCGTTACTTGTTTTCCAGGACGTCTTGCAAATATACTCAAGAGAGCTACTTGCAATGAATTATGCTGGGAAGCGGTCAATATTCCCTGAAAAATGTGTACTGAATGGGTACATTTATTTTCACCCTTGAATACATTTTTATGACTGCTCTAGTTCCAGAATAGCCTCTAATCCTCATATTTTTAGCTAATAAGCTACTAGGTCAAGAAGATTGTGATCATGTCATTGTCAATCCTGCAAGAAACGCTGTAAGCTGCTTTCGGAATCTAATCCCATGGAGGCGATGATGTGGTAGGCTTGATCAATTCTTCAAGTATCTTTTCCATGTCTAGTTCTTCATAAGAAACAAGAGTTTATTGCTAATGGAAACTGCAAGTTATAAAATAGCAGCAAGAAGTCAACAAGAGTCACGTAATAAATCAGAGAACTCCAATCAGTTCAAAATACAGAAAATGAGAATTCCCCAAATGAGTCAATACACGATAGCAATTCCTCTATATTTTTTAACTAGAATCCACAATTACCTGACAAGCATGTGTACTGAACAAACAGAGTAAAGTATCTTGCCTAATGAACTTTATCAGTTATATATGGGTTCTATACACCCCCTGATTAATCTATGCTCAATGTACAAGGTGGTAAGTTTCTTGAACCTGGGAAAGGTGTGCTTGTATAAAGAATATTGTAGGTGCATAGGATGTTTAGTTGCAGCTTGGTTCCCCTTTTCTGAACAATATTTATGTCTACGTCCACCATTAAGTTCTGCATGGTTCGGCCAGCATTATCACTGTAGTTAATAAATTAGAGCACAAGAAGAAAGAAATTTAGGATGCTGTTTTTCCACGATTTCTTAGTAATTATTTCTCCTTTATCTCATTAACCAGGTTGTAGCAGCAGTTATTTATCAAATTGTCCCTGCAGATACACGGTACGCAGAAGTCCCTCTTGCTGCTGTTAGTTCAATCTACCAACATAAGGTCATTTCGCATTAATGTTTCTTGTTCTGTTGCTTGATTTCATTGAAAGTGTCAATATTTACTATTTTAGTCTCTTAGAGCAAAACCATAGCCAATTTTTTCGTCTGATTTTGGTCATTTAGAGAATATTTTTGGGTACTAATAATTTTTTGCTTGGTTTCCTGTTATATGATGGGGACATTATATCAGCAAAACACTCTCAGAGATGCAATATATGGAAGATTAATAAATGCCAAAAATTTGTTTACAAGAATGCAACATTTAGAACTTCTAAAGAAATTTCTTTGATTTGAAATCAGGCTGGGTGTTGGAACTTATCAATGTCTTGTAACTCAATGGATTTTATTCTTATTTTTTGATGTTTGAATCCCATATGTTTCTCATCCCCATTAGATGGCTTCACAAAATAATATATAGTTTATTACGGGATATTATTAGTGGGCGCTTATTCTTTTTCTCACTCCCATCAGTTATCATGTGGGGCAAATCCGTAAAAGTTTGCTCTTAACAACTTGTTTATGTTATAAATTTAGGGTGTTGGTCGATTGTTGTACTTGAAATTAAGAAAGAGACTTCAGAGTGTTGGTATTCGCACTATATTCTGTTGGGATGATAAGGAATCGTAAACAGGTAAGTTTTGACTGGAATTTCTGTTGAGATAGGAATTGGATTATTAGTAGCTCCTTTTGTGTTACTAAAATTTTGAAAAAATATGAAACCATTGGTAACAGAAATGGAAATAATTGATGTTAGTGAGAACTAAATTTTCTAGTGTTTTTATTTTTGTTTTTAATCTTTTATAATACACTAAGCATTTTTATTGAGAAGGAGTTTTTTCTTTCTGAAAGTAGCTAGGCAATTGTCTGTTTGTCAAGAAATATCTATCATTTCAGAGAAATTGGTTATTTGATATTTGATGCTTGAGTCAGTTAATAATTGAAGCAAGTACAGGATTTTGCATCAGTTGCAGAGGTAGACACAGAAGGTAGAGCTGGCAGGCTGCCTTTAAGGCAGAAATTCAGAAAGTGTTATGCTTTCCTGGTGGTTCCACCCATATGGTTTTTTATCATAACAAGAACACATCAGCTGATGCTGCAGTCTATCTGAAATTCTGTTTTCCAGTAAAGACCTGTGAGAAGTGTTCACTATTTGCTCTTAATTAGATCAACAGAGCCTGAAAGGGTTGTGATAGATGGGTGTTCAAGAGAAGGAGCTAAGTTAGGTGGTGAGTAGATCTTAGTATTTTGGTAATGCAAATTGCTTTTATAAAGAAGAAATTCCTGGGAACTTTTATCAATGGGCGTCTTATATTTAATTGAAAAAGATTTCATTGCCAAGAGTAACTGTTGTAATCAAAATGAGCATAGATCTGTGAAGCCTTCAAAGGTATGAAAAGAAGCTTCATGTTTCAGTATTTGGAGTACATGAACTTCATGTGGTTTTGAAATCTTTTGTCTTTCTTTCTTTTCTATGCAGTATCTAAGTGTCGCTTTTTCCAATTTGTCTTTACAAGCAAATCTTCAGATGCTCTATGCTGCAGAGCTAACATTTTCTGTTTGTTGTTAACAGGTTTCCCTCCGAGCCTGGACACAGTGCATGACTCTGGGGATCTGGCTACTTTTGAGAAGGTGCACTGCAGTAACATGACAGTTGGTGCAGCCCAGATTGGAGCTGATACAGGTGCTAAGCACTGCTCTTTTTCACAAGGACAAAGACGAGGTGGGAGCCTGTAGCGTCTTCACTGAAGTCAAAAGAAGTGAAAGGAAGCAATTGTGCTGACTGTCATTTAGATTCTAACCAGAGCTTAGCTTCAGAAGTGGTGAAACCGTTGGGCTTTTGGCATGTTAGCATTCACGGGAAATCACTGCTGGCAATCATGTAACTGTTGATTGCATGAGGGGTGATGCTAAAGAAGATAGGCCAGTAAGTATAACTTCAGTAGTTTTTGTCAGCAAAGAATTTCAGCCAAATGGAAAATGCTTTAGAATCACATTGATGAATATTGCAGATGATTCTAAGAAAGTACATCTCACGAAGGTACACCAATTTGATTTATTTTCCTTTGCACAAGGTGTATTTCGTTACTTGGACACTCTTGTAGGGATCAAAGAAGTTATTACTGTACAGTTGAGATTCTGACTAATATATGAATTCTTAGAAATATGGATCAATGAGTACTTTTTCATCTCCTATCCATCTTCACTTTTCAGGAAATACTTACAAATTTTGATGCTTCCGAAATTAGGCTTCCAAAAGGATTATCTCTAAAGGATAGCCTTGTTGTTTTGGCCTCTAGCAATTGAAGTAAGAGGTCGGGCAATTTCAAGGGGATGGCATTTCATTTCAGCTAAAATATATAAAGCTTCCTTTTTTTTTTTTGGGGTGAAGCTTTCACCGAGATACACTGTCTTCGCTTTTGTTCAACCACAATTGGATAAAAGAAATTTAGTTTTGCATGGGTTTTGCTCAGTTACATGAATAATCAACATTGAGTTTACACCAAGAAAGCTATTGCTTGAAAATGTTCCAAAAATTTGCTTCATTAGTCTCCTAGGTGTTTAAAGAGAAATAACCAAAATCTATATCAAAAGTTTAACAATTGATTTAAGGATAAATAACCAATGTATAGTTTATCTCTACCCCCATCTGAGCCATAGCTTCTCTTCAAACAAACAAAGTGATTTTTTGTTACATTGATTCTAGCTATCAACTCAGTTTGATTAATTCATATTCTAATTTACTAGTTTTGATGATTATTTTATCATCTAGATATCCTTATGACTAGGGAGTGTTCCTAAAATTTGTATTAATTTGGACCTATCTCTCAAATTAGTTTCTTTGCTTTGATATTTCCATTTTGTTGTTTTCCGGTAAATTGATGCCATTATTTTGTGTGATTACAAAATTATGCTTTCTTCCCTAGATCTTCACATGAATGTCTGTTTGTTATTCATTAATGTCTCTGATATATGTAATTGAGAACCTGGGAGGTGATGCTACTTCTGATGGAATTACAAGCACACATGTTGTCGCCGGAAAAGTGAGAAAAACTCCAAATTTCTTTACGGCTCTCTGTTGAGGGTCAGTCATTGCTAAATCCTCAAATTGATACCTTAATTTTGTATATCTACTCATAGATTTATTGGTTTTATATTATTATTAACAATATTGAGGCAATCACTCATAATGCAGAGCTTGGATTGTGTCACCCAGTTGGTTAAAAGAAAGCTTCGGAGAAGGCAGATTTGTGGGTTAGTTGAAAGGACTATTTAATTATATTATCAATGGAGAACTTCAAAGCACAGTAATTTCCCATTAACGTCCCATCTTGTTGTGCAGATGAATCATTCTACATGCTAAATGATGATGGTTATGTTTTAAAGTACAGAAGTGAGTTGAAAGATGCAGTTCTTAGAGCAAAGGCAAGATCAGGAGGCTTACTTAAAAGGATATAACATAATTATGGCAGCTTATGTTATAACATAATTATGGCAGCTTATGTTCAACCCCCTATCTAAACGCTATCTTCCATTGTCAGGCTGCTGGTGGAAATATAAGTTCTCTCTCTATCACAATGTCTAAATATTGTGAGGGAAATCCACAAGCTACTGTGAACAAATTGATTTTCATTCTAGACTTATTTTTTTCGTGATTAGCACAAGCTTTATGTGTTGAAGATTGCATGGAAATAGACTATAGAAAGACAAATTTCTTAAATGTTGGATGTATTTTGGATGTGCTACTCCTCAAGTGAGGTGCCTAGGTGGATCTGTTGTAAGTATTATAACAGAACTTCTCTGAACCTCTCTTTTCTCATTTTAATGCATGCTATATATACCAATTTGCTTCCCAGACAGTTTAAGCTCTTTTTGCTTGAGCTTTATTAATCATTACAATACAGTTATTCATTTTCCCCTTTCGGGTTCTGTATGTTAATACTCAATTTACTTCCCAGTGGTTATCTTGTTGAAAAAGAGTCGTGAAATCAAAGTTACCGCAGGGTCCGTAGCACTCCTGAATCGTTTAAAAAATAAAAAATAAGGGAAGAAAGGGCACAGATTTTTATTTCATGGTAAATTGAAACATACTTAACATTAAAGTTGTTTCCAATTGCCTGACCTCCTCTACTCTATAAATCAAACCGGAGAGAAAAAGAAAGAAAAAAAAGAAAAAAGCAGGACATCAATTCCTATGAAGAGGGGCCGCGTCCACAGTTACAGCAAGGCCCTCCTATTAAACCAGAAAAATTTTCCTGTGCCCAAGCACCCTTATTTGCATGCACGTACCCTGGTAACAAACTGTTATCAGGAAGCATAAAATTGTTGCCAATCTCACTCGGCAAAAAATTGTTGTCTGGAAGCATAACATTGTCGCCAATGTTGCCATTCTCACCACCATTGATTTGATGGTTTTGACTCGGAGGAAACAAAAAACTCTCGTGTCTCCCAAAATCATTATTATTATTATTATTATTACTACTACTACTAACATAATCACTCAATAAAAGATTATTGCCATAAACTGGAGGCCAAATCGGTGGTGCCGCAAATTGTTGATTTTTTTGCTCCTCAATTATCGCCAATTCAATTGTCTCCCTCATACTCGCCAACTTCGATTCCACTTTATTATACACAACCCCCAGTTCCTCCACCGATGATGCTTCGTCTATTTTCGTTTCCAAGATCGAAAACATCTTTTCAACAAACGCTTTCTTCTTCTCCATCAACTTCTGCTTCTTACTCTCAAACAACTCCAGAAGGTCGAGCCTCTGTTCGGCTTTCTTCATCAGTACCGGCATCTCTCTCAGTTCCTTGTACTTGTCGATCATGTCGTTGACTTTTGTCTTGTCCTCCGGCCACGTCTCGACTTTCCCGTCTGGCCCGTAACAGACGAGACAAACCATTACGTCGCATAGTGTCTCTAGCTCGTGAGCTTTGTTCTTCAGTGTCTCTTTTCTCTTCTCGAAATTGCCCTGTCGTGAATTCCCGCCGTGCTCCTCGATGAGCTTCACGGATCTTTTTCTTTTAACTTGTGTTGTTTCTGCGTCCATTGGATTCATTCAAGAACTGGGATTAATTCACGAAACAACGATGATTGAGAGCAGCTTTGATATTTATATATAGGTAGGGGGCGCTATGTTTCTTTCCCTAACAGACACGGGAAATCTTTGTGAGATTTTTTTCTTCCTATTTTCTTTCATAATAAGGAATCTTGTATTAGCGGCGCAGTTGTTTCTGCCCTTCCACAGAAAATTAAAAAATAAAATAAAATAAAATAATTCGACTTCCTCCGTCGAACTCCGTCCGGTTCCGTTCGGATCTCCGACGAATTTTTCTCTATTTTACGCCTCCTCTCCCGTCCTATCTCCGAAAAATTCGAAAGAAAAAAAAAAGAATTTTGAGTGTAGTTTTTTTTTTCCTTAGAATTCCAGTTTTAGGGAAAAAAAAAAAAGATTTTGTTGTTAGGTCGGTCGGTAGCTCTTCTCAGCTTGAAGCCATGGGATTTTTTATTTTTCTATAAAAATAATTCAGTCATTCTATTGTTGGTCTGTGACCGAGTGCTATATATAGTTTGTTTTCATTTTTGTCGGGATATTTTGTTTGCCAAAGGAACCAGACTCTAGTGCAGCTAATGGGTAACCTTTATCTTGTAATAGGTTATTTGAGGATATTCAACTGTTAGTTTGATATAATCTATAGGGGAGCTTGTACATGAACTATATTACATTTACCTAGGAAGTTATAATTTGTCTTTGTGTTTTCTTAGCATGGGGAATGCCATTCTTCTTCGTTTTTTCTGCTATCTCTTGCTTTTTGGTTATTTATTTCATGAAGTTCATATGATTATGTGACTCAAGACTCCAGAGCATCGCTTTCACTCCGAGCTGCTAGAAATTCTGCACCAAGTAATAGCGTCATTTCTCAAGCATCACACGATCCATTTTCTTCATTTGGAAACATTCTTTCTTGTAAGATAGCTACCGATGGTTTTGGCCAGTCCAAAGGCTATGGTCTTGTGCAATTTGACAATGAAGAATCTGCTCAAAGTGCTATTGATAAGTTCAATGGCATATGCTTATTAATGATAAACAGGTGCTCGTTGGACGCTTTCTTCGTGAGCAGGAAAGGGAAACTGCACGAATAAAACAAAATTCAATAATATATTTGTCAAAAACCTCACTGAGTCAACTACAGATGAAGATTTGAAGAAAATTTTTGGTGAATATGGAACAATTACCAGTGCAGTAGTGATGAGGGATGGAGATGGAAAATCCAAGTGTTTTGGATTTGTGAATTTTGAAAATGCAGATGATGCTGCCAAAACTGTTGATGCTCTTAATGGAGACAGAGAGTGGTATGTTGGAAAAGCTCAGATAATATCTGGAAGAGAAAAAGAGCTATAAGGGCGATTTGAGCAAGTGATAAGTGCATATTTTTCATATATTTTGTTATTAATTTCGCCATCTTTTTCTTGTTTTGATCTGAAACATTCTAGTTATTTTAGTTAATTTTTAATTGAATAGGGAATTAATTAATATACATATTTTACCTTTTATTATATATTTGCTAGTTATTTTTATTTATTATTTTTAATTAATTGTATTATTTTATTGAATAGGAAATTAATTGGAGATTGTGGATAAAAAGGACATGAAGAAGTTCAAATTGAAAAGGAATAAAAGTTCAAATTGGAAAAGGATTTCAATTAGAATTGAAAAATGATTTCAATTAGAATTGAAAAAGGATTTCTTTAGACTTGTTGGAGAAGAATTCGGTCAACTAGCATTATAAAAGGAGAGCTGCCAGAGAGCGAGAGGGGGGTGCAGACGCAATTCAGGCAGAGAAAAAAATCAACAGGCGCAAGGAGAAGAGAAAAATCAGCAGCCGCTTGATTTAATCTCCATGATTGGTTTTGTCAATTCTCTTCTTCCCAATTCAATTATGTTAGGCTAAATTTTTATTTGGTTGAGGGTGAATTCAAAACCCTAAACATGCTATGCAATTAAATTTAAATTCTATCATTCAATTTATTTAATTGAGATTGTTTATGTTCTTTTATAATTAATATTCATGGTTTATTCTTGTTTTATTTGAGTGGCCAATTAGATAGGACTTAAATAAATTCTATTGCTAGATTAAAATTCTTGATCCGTAATTGTCTTGATATTTTAATCATTAGTAGCAGGTTGGAATCAATGATTTCAATTGGAGAACATAACCTAGGTTAAATAATCCGAGCTTGTGTGTTTATTGCCTAGATCAACATAATATCTTTCTTTGTTTAATGCTTCCATTATCTTAAATTTAAAGAGCTTGTTTTAAATTATTTAATGGTTAGAGATTAGGTGAACAGCTTGTTTTGCCTAACGACACACTAAGGAAAGATTGAGACTAACAGAGCTTATTGTTGTCTACGGTTGATAGTTTCAATATAAATTGATGACAGAATTGATATATTATGTGCATGTTTGGTGGTGGCGAATGATCTTTTAACCAAAGTTTTCATCATCATTATTTCTTTTTCCTTTAACTAGAGTTTTTATTAAATTCTTGTTCGTAGTTTTAATTTCTTTATTTCTTACTATTTAGTTAAAAATTCATAAACCCCCTTTTTATTTATAATTGGCATTTTCTTTAGTTAGATTAATTTCTATTATTACTACTATTATTTTATTTTAAATCTTGCTTTAGAGTTGATAAATAAATATAACTAGCATAGTCTCTGTGGGATCGATCCTTACTCGCTTTGTATTAATTATTTATATTAGTGGTAAGGTTTTAAATTTGGTGCACCTTAACGACACTACCAAATTTTGGCGCCGTTGCCGGGGACTAGCGTCTAGTTTGTTTATTATCACTCGTTTTATTTTTATTTTTTTATTTCTTTTCTCATTTTATTTATTTATTTTATTTTAATTAGTTATTTTTTGTTCTATATTTAGATTTTCATGAGCATAGAGGACATTCGATTGAAACTCGAACAACTTAGAGCAACTTCATCATATTCAGAACTCGATTTTGCCATCCACATTCCACTCCCGAAGACAGAACCAAGCAGCCCAGAACCCGAACCAATGGCTCAGAATAACAACCGAACACTTAAAGAGTTGGCAGCTCCTAACTTGGACCAGCAACCCTTATGCATTGAGAATCCAAACCCTCAGGTAAACTTTGAACTCAAATCTGGGATGATTCATCTTCTTCCTACTTTTCATGGTCTTGCAGGAGAGGATCCAAATAAGCACTTGAAGGAGTTCCATGTGGTCTGTTCCACAATGAAACCAGCCGGAATTTCTGAAGAGCAAGTTAAGCTAATGGCCTTCCCATTCTCTTTGGCGGATTCAGCCAAGGAATGGTTGTACTATCTTCCCTCCGGTACTATCACTACATAGAATGAGATGTGTCAGCTATTTTTGGAGAAATATTTCCCAGCATCAAAAGCTGGCAGCATTCGAAAAGAAATTTGTGGAATCCGACAGTATAACGGAGAGCCGCTCTACGACTATTGGGAACGATTCAAAAAGCTATGTGCTAGTTGCCCTCACCATCAGATAAGTGATCAACTTCTTATTCAATACTTTTATGAGGGTCTACTACCTATGGATAGGAGTATGATTGATGCCGCTAGTGGAGGAGCACTCGTGGATAAGACACCAGAAGCAGCCCGAAATCTCATTGCTAACATGGCTGCTAATTCCCAACAGTTCAACACTAGGCACGATCTACTGCCGCCACCTAAGCGAGTCAATGAGGTAAGTACTACTTCTCTAGAAAAACAAGTTTCAAATCTTACTTCTTTGGTGCAACAATTAGCTCTAGGGCAACAAATGAGACCGTTTGGCGTATGTTCTATGGTCGGACATGCGACTGACATGTGCCCTGCTATCCAAGAGGGTTCACATGAGCAAGCCAACGCAGTTGAGGGGTTCCTAGGCCAACCAAGACAAAGGTATGATCCATACTCTAATTTTTACAATGAAGGGTGGAAGGATCACCCTAATTTTAGGTATGGGAACCAACAACAAGGCATTTCTAATGTGGCACCATCTCGACCACCGGGCTACCCCCAACACCGGGTGCAACAGCCTTACCAAGTTCGGCCACCTCCACCTCCTCAAAATCAAGGTACGTTTTTGGAGGATCTTGTAAAAGCTCTCGCTACTAACTCTATGCAATTCCAACAGACTACCCAGACACAGCTCCAACATTTAAAGAATCAAATTGGCCAACTAGCCACATCTATGAGTAGGATAGAGGGTAGAACTTCAGGAAAGTTACCTTCTCAACCAGAAATTAATCCAAAGGAGAATGCTAGTGCTATGTCTCTCAGGAGCGGAAAGCAATTGGAACCATTATTAGCTAAGCCATCAAAAGTATCCACAGCATTATCACCCTCTGTGACCAATTCCTCACCTGAGGCGCTTTCTTTAACAAGGAAAGATGATTCCCACTCGGCATTGCCAGTCGATCCATCTGGCCAGGTAAGTATCCCCTCACCTCGAATTAAGACTCTCTCCATTCCTCCACCATTTCCTAGCAGATTTAAACAATCCAAGAAAGAGGAGCAAGAAAAAGAGATCCTTGAGACTTTTCGTAAAGTAGAGGTAAATATTCCTCTACTTGATGCTATTAAACAAGTGCCGCGTTATGCAAAGTTTTTGAAGGAATTATGCAGCAACAAGCGAAAGTTGAGCGGTAACGAAAAGATAAGTGTTGGAGAGAATGTTTATGCTGTACTTCAAAGAAAACTTCCGCCTAAGTGCAAGGATCCAGGTATTTTCACTATCCCCTGCACTATTGGTAATACCAGATTCGAAAGATGTATGCTAGATTTAGGGGCCTCAATTAATGTTATGCCATACTCGATTTATAACTCCTTGAATTTAGGTCCAATGGAAGAAACTGGTATAATTATTCAATTGGTTGACAAATCTAATGCTTACCCGAAAGGGGTTATGGAAGATGTTCTTGTGCAGGTCAATGAATTGGTCTTTCCAACTGATTTTTATATCCTTGAAATGGAGGATGAGTTGTCACCCAATCCCACTCCTATTCTGTTGGGGCGGCCATTTCTTAAGACAGCCCGAACCAAGATTGATGTTCACGATGGAACCCTCACAATGGAATTTGATGGTGAAGTGATCCGCTTCAATATCTTTGAGGCAATGAGGTATCCTAGTGATGTTCATTCTGTTTTTTCCATGGATGATATTAATACTTTGGTGCAGGATTTCTTTGAATTATCTGGTAATGACAGTTTTGAAATTGCGATAAGTAAAAATCTTACGAAAGATGATTCTAAGGAACATGCAAATTTGATAAAGTTGGATGATGAGGTAGAGGAAGCTATGGCGATCTTAGATGGAGCAGTCACATTACGCACCCATAGGTATAATGTTTCTTACCTTGAATTGCCTTTATTAAACGAGAAACTTTTACCTTCAATTGTGCAGGCACCTACCTTAGAACTTAAACCACTCCCAGAACACCTGCAATATATTTACTTAGGTGAGAATGAAACACTTCCAGTCATAATTGCTAAAACCCTTACCCTAGTTTAACAAGAAAAATTAATTAGGGTGCTTCGGGATCACAAGACGACGATTGGCTGGACCATTGCCGACATTAAGGGAATTAGTCCTTCTATGTGCATGTATCGCATTTTGCTAGAGGAATGGTCTAAACCAACGAGAGATGCACAACGCCGCCTTAATCCACCAATGATGGAAGTCGTAAAAAAGGAGATACTGAAACTCCTTAATATGGGGATTATTTATCCCATTTCTGATAGTAAATGGGTGAGTCCTGTGCAGGTAGTTCCAAAAAAATCAGGCATCATAGTGGTCAAGAATGAAGAAAACGAGCTTGTGCCAACTAGAGTTCAAACTGGGTGGAGAGTTTGCATTGACTATCGTAAACTGAATGCAGCCACTCGCAAGGATCATTTTCCTCTGCCATTCATTGATCAAATGCTTGAAAGGTTAAATGGTCACTCTCATTATTGTTTTCTTGATGGTTACTCAGGTTATAATCAGATCGTTATCGCTCCGGAAGACCAAGAGAAAACGACATTCACATGTCCCTTTGGAACATTTGCGTACCGACGCATGCCGTTTGGTCTCTGTAACGCTCCTGCCACTTTCCAAAGGTGTATGATGAGTATTTTTTCTGATTATGTGGAGAACATCATTGAGGTATTTATGGATGATTTTACAGTTTATGGTGATTTTTTCGATAAATGTTTGGATAACCTTACACTTGTTCTTAAACGATGCATTGACACTAACCTTGCTTAATTGGGAAAAATGTCATTTTATGGTTAATCAAGGTATTGTACTAGGCCATGTTATTTCTGAAAAGGGGATTGAAGTTGATAAATCTAAGATAGATCTTATACGCTCCTTACCACCTCCCACTAGTGTGAGGGAAGTTCGTTCTTTTCTTGGTCATGCAGGTTTCTATCGCAGGTTTATCAAGGACTTCTCCAAGATAGCTTTACCTCTCTGCAACTTACTTCAAAAGGATGCAACGTTTAACTTCAATGAAGAGTGCCAAAGAGCTTTTAAGAAGTTAAAAGAGGTTTTGACATCAGCCCCTGTGATTCAACCACCAACCTGGGATTTACCATTTGAGATTATGTGCGATGCCAGTGACTATGTTGTTGGAGCCGTGTTGGGCCAGCGTGTGGGCAAGCTTCCTCATGTCATCTATTATGCCTCTCGTACATTGAATGATGCACAACTTAATTACTCTACCACAGAGAAAGAACTTTTAGCAGTTATCTTTGCCTTAGAGAAATTTCGTTCTTATTTAATTGGATCTAAGGTAATCGTTTACTCTGACCATGCAGCTATTAGGCACTTGCTCACCAAAAAGGATGTCAAACCGCGCCTTATACGATGGATACTTCTATTGCAAGAATTTGACATAAAGATTCTAGATAAGAGAGGTTCTGAGAATTTGGTGGCAGATCATTTGAGTCGACTTATCCATAACGAAGATGAACTTCCATTGCATGAGAACTTTCCAGATGAGCAGTTATTACAGGTAGGTACAATTACTCATTGGTATGCAGATATTGTCAATTACTTAGTTACCAGGATAGTACCAGAAGAGATAACCCGTGCACAAAAGGCCAAGATCAAGAGTGATGCCAAGTACTATGTGTGGGATGAGCCATACTTGTGGAAGCATTATTATGATCAAGTTATTAGAAGGTGCGTACCCGAAACTGAATTTACTTATATTCTCACCTTTTGTCATACTTTGGCTTGTGGAGGACATTTTGGACCAAAGAGAACAGCCCTTAAAGTACTTGCGAGCGGTTTTTATTGGCCATCTCTATTTAAGGATGCATATTTGTTTTGCAAATCTTGTGATCGTTGTCAGAGAACAGGTAATTTGGGACCATTTCCTTCATCGTTTGGTCATCTCTATATTGTTCTTGCGGTTAATTATGTTTCCAAATGGGTGGAAGCAAAAGCCACTCGAACTAACGATTCTAAGGTTGTGGTAGATTTTATAAAGAGTAACATCTTTACAAGGTTTGGAACACCAAGGGCAATTATCAGCGACATAGGCACTCACTTTTGTAACAGGTCAATAGAAGCCCTCTTTCGAAAATACAACATCACTCACAAGGTATCTACATCTTACCATCCCCAAACTAGTGGGCAAGTTGAGGTGTCTAATAGGGAAGTGAAATCAATCCTTGAAAAGACAGTTAATCCGAATAGAAAGGACTGGAGCCTACGGCTTGATGATGCACTTTGGGCATATAGGACCGCATACAAAACGCCTATTGGTATGTCACCCTACAGGTTAGTATATGGTAAGCCTTGTCATCTTCCAGTGGAACTTGAACATAAAGCATGGTGGGCTGTGAAACAATGTAACATGGAACTGGATGCCGCCGGCCAACACAGAAAGCTCCAATTGCAAGAATTAGAGGAAATTCGAAATGATGCCTATGAGAGTTCACGAATCTATAAGGAAAAGACTAAGGCTTTTCATGACAAGCAAATCTTGAGAAAGAATTTTGAAGTTGGACAGAAAGTTTTGCTATTCCATTCTCGCCTTAAGTTGTTTCCAGGTAAGTTACGTTCTCGATGGGTTGGGCCTTTTGTTGTTATTAATGTTTTTTCTCATGGTGCAGTTGAGATCAGGAGCTTAAAGACAGGTAAAGCGTTCAAAGTTAATGGTCATAGGTTGAAGCCTTACTATGAAAACTTTCAGACACTTAATGTAGATGAGGCTCCACTTTATGAACCTGTGTATGTTGATGAGTGAAACTTGAGAACCATGTCAGGTTGAGGACAATAAACCAAGCGCTTATTGGGAGGCAACCCAATGGCTGGAGAAAAGATTTTGAGAGCACGCCATAACAGATTTGATCTTTCTCCCTCTCATTCTCATTTACTTTACCTACGTTGTGTTGAATTTTGTTTGTTTCTGTTTGTATGTCTCATCTCATTTCCCCATGTTTAATTCTGTCTTTTGTTAGCTTACATTGAGGACAATGTAAGAATTAAGTGTGGGGGGGTGGATTTCGAACTTAGTTTTTGTTGCTTCATCTTTTTCTTTTTACAAAAAAAAAAATATTGTTTTGAATATTAGCCAGTGATAAGAATTTGATTGACAATGAATATGGTTCTTAGAAAGGGTTGAATATTACCTTAGTTTATACTTGATTCTTGTGTTGATTTCCTCTTAATTGAGATTCTTTAAACCATGAGCACTAATATCAATTCTTTCATAATTTTGACTTAGAATTTGAGATTGACGCAGCATGAGTTGAGAATTTTAGATTGAGTAAATGACTGTTTGTCTTGATTCTTATCTCCACAATACAGTGTAGTATACACATGCACCATAGTCAGAAATAGCTACCTATAACCCTTAAGAGTGAAGCTATCCTTGCGTAATTTGGGCCTATGTACCACCAGTATGTAGAGGATAATCTACCATGAGAAGAAGGCTACCTTAAGGGGTAGAGTGAAAGCTCCTGACTAAAAAAAAAAAAAGAAAAAAGAAAAAAAAGAACTTCAAAAGAAAATGCACACAAATGCCTGTAAAAGAAAAAAAAATTGGATATCAAGATGATAAGATTAGTTTGACCTACTCTTTTCTTTGTTTGAGACAAAGGCTGTTGATATTGAAGATTTTAGAAATGAATTTTAATTGAATTGATTCACACACACACTATGAGAATCAAAAGAGAGATGAGATTGACTATTGAATTAAAGTTAGAACTTCGATAATATTTGAAATTTTTTTTTGAGCTATATGACTTATACAATCTTTGAGGCTATTTTTATTCTAAATTCTTTTGTTCTTTGTTCTAAAAAAAAAAAAAAAAAATTCAATGATGTTTGTGGGTATCATCGCTGAAGCCCTCACGAGACTATAACTCGTCCACTAGGGCCGCCTAGGGGTTTAAAGGCTTGTTGCATATGCTAAATGCAATCGTGATTTCCTACGAAAGTGGACTAGTTTAGGTTTTCTTTTTATTTTTGTTCTAGGTTTGCTCGAAGACGAGCAAAGACTAAGTGTGGGGGAATTTGATAAGTGCATATTTTTCATATATTTTGTTATTAATTTCTCCATCTTTTTCTTGTTTTGATCTGAAACATTCTAGTTATTTTAGTTAATTTTTAATTGAATAGGGAATTAATTAATATACATATTTTACCCTTTATTATATATTTGCTAGTTATTTTTATTTATTATTTTTAATTAATTGTATTATTTTATTGAATAGGAAATTAATTGGAGATTGTGGATAAAAAGGACATGAAGAAGTTCAAATTGAAAAGGAATAAAAGTTCAAATTGGAAAAGGATTTCAATTAGAATTGAAAAATGATTTCAATTAGAATTGAAAAAGGATTTCTTTAGACTTGTTGGAGAAGAATTCGGTCAACTAGTATTATAAAAGGAGAGCTGCCAGAGAGCGAGAGGGGGGTGCAGACGCAATTCAGGCAGAGAAAAAAATCAACAGGCGCAAGGAGAAGAGAAAAATCAGCAGCCGCTTGATTTAATCTCCATGATTGGTTTTGTCAATTCTCTTCTTCCCAATTCAATTATGTTAGGCTAAATTTTTATTTGGTTGAGGGTGAATTCAAAACCCTAAACATGCTATGCAATTAAATTTAAATTCTATCATTCAATTTATTTAATTGAGATTGTTTATGTTCTTTTATAATTAATATTCATGGTTTATTCTTGTTTTATTTGAGTGGCCAATTAGATAGGACTTGAATAAATTCTATTGCTAGATTAAAATTCTTGATCCGTAATTGTCTTGATATTTTAATCATTAGTAGCAGGTTGGAATCAATGATTTCAATTGGAGAACATAACCTAGGTTAAATAATCCGAGCTTGTGTGTTTATTGCCTAGATCAACCTAATATCTTTCTTTGTTTAATGCTTCCATTATCTTAAATTTAAAGAGCTTGTTTTAAATTATTTAATGGTTAGAGATTAGGTGAACAGCTTGTTTTGCCTAACGACACACTAAGGAAAGATTGAGACTAACAGAGCTTATTGTTGTCTACGGTTGATAGTTTCAATATAAATTGATGATAGAATTGATATATTATGTGCATGTTTGGTGGTGGCGAATGATCCTTTAACCAAAGTTTTCATTATCATTATTTCTTTTTCCTTTAACTAGAGTTTTTATTAAATTCTTGTTCGTAGTTTTAATTTCTTTATTTCTTACATTTAGTTAAAAATTCATAAACCCCCTTTTTATTTATAATTGGCATTTTCTTTAGTTAGATTAATTTCTATTATTACTACTATTATTTTATTTTAAATCTTGCTTTAGAGTTGATAAATAAATATAACTAGCATAGTCTCTGTGGGATCGATCCTTACTCGCTTTGTACTAATTATTTATATTAGTGGTAAAGTTTTAAATTTGGTGCACCTTAACGACACTACCAGCAAGCCATGAAGGAAACTGTATACAAATTCCAAGGTTAGGACTTGTATATCAAGAACTTGAATGATAGTATTGACGATGAAAAATTAGAAGAGTTAGGGTGCGTTTGGTAATACTTTTTATTTAGTGTTTTTTACTCTTATTTTAGAGAAAGAGACTGATGTTTTTGTCGTGATGTTTTTTAAAATGAAAATTTGTTTGATAATGTGTTTTCAAAATAATATATGAAAATAATAACAATAAAAATAAGTTTGGTTGTTTATCTAAAAAAAAAATGTTTGGTTGTTTATCTAAAAATATAGAATTTTTATAGAATATTTTATAAAATAATTTTCTTCAATTTATTTATACATTTTATATTTTATTATTATAATTTTAATCAAAATGAAATCAAATTTCATACAACAATAATAATTTTTAGAAAACCCTCTTATAATTTATTAAGTTTAAGAAATTAAAATAAAATGAAAAATAAAATAATAAATGTAGAATTAATTAGCATATAAAAAAATAAAAATTCATACTACAATTATATTTATTATAGACATTTAAGTAGTTCATTTGTGCTAATTATATTTTACAACACAAAATATAAAGAACAAAAGAGTACAAAATATTTGTATCCAAAACATGTTTAAATATCTACATCTATTCCTTTCAACATGAAGGGCGTCACCTACAAATAAACAAAAAAAAAAAAGTAGCTATAGAATATTCAAAATAAAGCTACCATTATTCATTCTTACTAGGTAAAAATTACCAAAAAAAAAAAAAAGAGGGTTCTTCATCTTATATTTGATATAAAAGAAAATCATACAAAATTTTAATGCACAATAAACAAAACCACAAAATTCAAAAAAAAAAAAAAGCAACTGGATAGTGTTACTTGATATAGTGAAGAAAAAGAAGATAAAGTGTAATTGTAAATGTGATGTAACTGTAAAAGTGATTGCTTTTATGAAGAAAAAGATAAGGTGAAAATAAAATTAAATAAAAATTTAGTAAATAAGAGTGGTGTACCTAGAATAATTTTTTACCTTACTTTTTTTTTTATTATTATTCTCCAGTAACTCAAAAAGGCCAAATTGACATTCTTAAGTTGTCTTTACAACAGTTAGAAAGTGAAAATATTTTGTGCTTCATTTTTTTATTTATTTATCAAAAGATGACTTAACCAAACGTGTTTTTTATTTTCCAAAATGTTTTTTATTTTCTGTTTTTGGAAAATAAAAAACACCCATCAAGAAAACGTTAACAAACGCCCCCTTATTTTCTAAATTTGGCACAAATTACTTCATTCAAGGTTATGCGTGATCTTAGTGGAATTAGAAAAGGCGCTGGATTTGTGGTGTTTTCAACTCCTGAGGAAGCATCTAGAGATCTTGCAGAGATGAATAGTAAAATGATCGTTAGCAAGCCTCTTTATGTTGTTTTTGCTTAGCAGAAAAAAGTGAGGGCTAGGCTGCAAGCTCAGTTTTCACAAATGAGAACAGTAGCTATAGCTCCCTCGGTTCCTCCTCGTATGCCAATGTACCCACACGGTGCTCCGGGCATAGGGCAACAGTTTCTGTACGGCCAAGCACAGCAATAATTCCTCCTCAAGCTGGATTTGGTTACCAGCAGCAACTTGTTCTTGGAATGAGTCCTGGTGGCGCACCAATGCCGAACTTCTTTGTTCCAGTGGTCTTGCAAGGTCAGCAGGGCCAGTGACTTGGCGGGCGACGTGGTGCAGGACCTGTGCAACAGACGCAGCAGCCACTCCCTATGATGCAGCAGCAGATGCTTCCACTCCCTATGATGCAGCAGCAGATGCTTCCCGGGGCTCATGTCTATCGGTGCCCACTTGGCCGTAATATGCAAGATGTTCCAATGCAAGGTGTTGCTGGCTGTATGCTTCCTATTCCCTTTGACATGGGTGCTCGCATGCCTAGGCGAGATGCATCTGTTGGACAACCTACGCCGATTACGCCTTTGTCTACTGCCCTTGCAAATGCATCACCAGAACAGCGAAGGACGTTGCCGGGTGAAAGTTTATATCCTCTAATAGAGCAGCTGGAGCGAGATGCAGCAGCTGAAAAGGTAACAGGAATGCTTTTGGAGATGCACCAGACAGAGGTTTTGCATCTTCTTGAGTCACCGGAGGCTTTCAAGGCGAAAGTAGCTGAGGCCATGGAGGTTTTGAGGAGTGTTGCTCAGCAGCAGGCTAATAATCCAGCAGATCAACTGGCTTCATTGTCCCTGAATGATAACCTATTTTTCTTGAGCATCTTACGGTCATTGAACAAGTTTGGGTTAGTTGTGGTTTCAAACAATTAAAGTCTTCGTTTTTGGCATGGATGACGTAGGTGTTTATGTAGTTTGATCCTGGATATGCTGTCAATTTGTTTTGTAGGACTCGTAGTAGCTGCCGGCCCGCATGATTTGCTTGGTTGACTGTTCAAATTTTTATTAAGGAAAATCATTCACCACCTTTTTTTTTATTTATATTCATCCAATCACTAAAAAATTTTAACATATTTTTTATGTTATTATTTTTTAAATTTGTATCAACTAGCTACTTTTTAGCTAACACCGTTAAATAATTTAAATGAAATGATAATTTTACCCTTAAATAAATTAAAAAAACCATTTTATTTTATAAAAACTTTAAAAAATAAGAAAATTATAATTATAAAAATACCCCTAAATTTAATAAAAAAATAAATCCCAAACAAAGGTGCTCAGCTGATTTTTATTTAATTTAGATTTTGTAAAATTTTAATAATTATTTTTATTAAAAAAATATAATTTTACAAAATTTTAATAAAAATGACTGAATTTATTTATTAAAAATTATAGTTTTGCAATCTTTTATTAAAATAACTGAATTTATTTATTAAAAAATAAATCCCAAAATTTTAATAATTTAGGGGATTTTTATTAAATCCCAAAATTTTGTAATTATTTTTATAATTATAATTTTTATTTAGATTTTTATTAAAAATAAAAATTCTAATTTTGGGATTTATTTTTTATTAAACTTAGGGGTATTTTTATAATTATAATTTTCTTATTTTTCAAAGTTTTTGTAAAATAAAATGGTCTTTTAATTTATTTAGGGGTAAAATTATCATTTCATTTAAATTATTTAACGGTGTTAGTTAAAAAGTGGCTAGTTGATACAAATAAAAAAAAAAAAAAGTGGTGCAGAGAACATGTTAGAATTTTTTGGTGGTTGGATGAACATAAGACAAAAAAAAGGTGGTATAGTGATAATTTCTTTTTTATTAAATTTTGCAATTTATTCTTTGTATGAAGAACGTCGTCGCCCTTTAATTGCATTTATATTGAAAAATAAAAAAGCCTTATTTATGTAAAATGTATATATATCTCACACGCGATATAATTTTATTTTTCATTATTTTTCAAAAAAAAATTTAATTTGAAAAGTCACAATTAATATTTTATATATTCAATTAATTCTTTAAAATTGTTTGTCACGAAAGTAATAATTTAAATGCAAACAATCATTAACTCTTATAAATGTGAAATGATTCATCTTTAGATGTTTCCAATTGATAAAATCAAACAACTTAACAATGATATTGAGATATTCAAAAAAGAAAAAATAAAATAAAAACAATGTCTTTTCGATATACATATGGAAATATATAGTGCTAGGCTTACGGATGGGTTCTACCCATAGGTCATAACAGTTGGTATTAAAACAATCATCTCTCTCTTTTCATTTTTATTTTGCTTATTATAATTTTTTTTATTATTATTAAAATAATTCGAATTTAAGAAGTAATCCTACAAGCTAAAGCAAAATTCTTGCAATAAATATAGCAACTAAATTAAGATACAACACAATAGAAAAACAAATTAAATAAAATTTTAACCCACTGCAAATAGTTTTTTAAAGATTTTCAAACTACTTCCTGCACCCAAAATTTATACATACAATAATTTGGGGGTTGATTAAAACTATAAAATTGATTTCACCTACCATTTTAACCCTACTAAGAAGTGTTGCAGAATATACTTGAGCAAAGTGTTTAAACACAATGTATGTAGCTGCAAGAGCATCTGCTATCTCAGCAGAATCATCAAAACTTGATTTTTCATGTAATATTCATTTTTAAAAAAAAGGTTTTTCTTACTTTTTCTTTTAATTTCTTATTTAGAAATTAAATAATAAAATTTTAAAGAGAGGAATACAAATATTAAGAGAGAAAGAGTGAGAAAGTGATTAGAAATTGAAAGATTTATAAATAAAAAGGGTTTCAATATAATTTTGGAGGGGTGCCGATAGACAAACTCTTCTACATTAGGACCTACTTACTATATAAATAAATAATTACCTAATTTCAAACTAAATCCTTATAATGAATCTATGGGAAAATACTTGTCGTCCCCAAAAATGAACCATGACTGAATCTCATCCAAGTGTAATTCATATTTTTTTTAGTGCAATTCTTTTGCCAGTGCGGGGTTTAATTGGGGTTTGTTTTTTTTGTGTATATCATTACTCTATATCTAAGTATTTTTGTAAAACATGTTTTTATTATTGCTTACGTTTTCTTAAAATTGATTTTGAATTAAATCTTATTTCTAACTTTTTCTAATGTGAAATTCAGGTGGTGTTATAATTTTGCAACAAAAAAAATCATTCAATGTCATTACCGTTATGAGTATTTTTTTTGCGTGATACAAGCTTTATATACCATATTTAACGTAAAAATAAAAACTCTAGAATAATATTATTAGTACCAATATGATGCAACTGATTAATAATCAAATGAAACGTAGTAACATACCAAATTAAGGTAGTTGATATTCTATAATTGTGAAAATATTTTCTAAAATAAGGGATATTTTTATTCATTTATTGATTATTTAATATTCGCTAAATTAATAAATTTTTTGTGGTTTTAAAGTTATTAATTTATCGAAATTTTGACTGTAACTAATTTATTTATTTTATTTTGCATAATCAATTTGAATACAAAACGAAAATAGAAAAAAAAAATAAAAAATTGGATGACGATAATGCCACAGACTTTTATCATATTCACGAAAATGTCCTCCGTCCCGCCCATTTAAGCGCTCCTCTGCTATTCGAAAACCCCCCAAAAAGAAACCATGGCGCCAAAAAAGACATCGCATGTGTCTCAATCTCCAATTCCAATCGGTGGGCACTCCGAAAACCCTAAAAATTAAATCTTCTAGTTTCCCCATTTCCAGGTCAATTTTTCACTTTTTTCTGTAAAAATATATTTGGCAGGTAATTGTGAGGTCACCGTAGAAGCAAAAAAGTTCACTTGCGAATCTGATCCTAACACTCTCCAAATCTCCATATCCAGAACCGCAAAAATCAAAATCGCAGGTACTTAATTTGATAAATAACTTTTACTTTGATTTAATTAAGTTATCTTTTTTTTTTCTCTATATATTGATGTTTTAATAAATGAAACGACAGTAACTCCTTATGTTATTACTTTTTTACTCATCGTTTGGTTCCTGGCAGTTAGAGAAGATTTGAAGTCCAGTAATGATACTACTCACTCGAAATCGGAAGAAAAAGGTACACTTATAACCCATTAATTCAGTTTCAATTTCAATTATTTGATAGATATTTGGGAATTTTGTTGATTTGTGGTGAATTAACTTTGGCGCTTTTGTATTTGCAATACTCGTTGTGATTGTATAGGGGAGGAGTATATCTTTGTGCTTGTTAATCCTAAGGATGCCGAAGATAGCTGTAGTAAATCCTACCTTCAGGTACTTCTATTTATATACGACTTGCAAGCATACATGGGCTTAACATGTTACATCGAGCATTCCATACTTCCCGTGAATATTTCATAATGGGCTCTACATTTAATGAGAGGGTTTCTGCGTCTTCCTCTTTTGAATTTGATATATTATGTATAGTGATGATGTTCTTTTCGATTTATCATATTTCCTTTTACCCTTATGTGTATGTAGCCTATTGAATAGTTCTCTTCAGAAGATATATTGCTTATAAGTAGCCGTTACTTGTTTTCCAGGATGTCTTGCAAATATACTCAAGAGAGCTACCGACAATGAATTATGCTGCAAATACTGGGAAGCGGTCAATGTTCCTTGAAAAATGTGTGCTGAATGGGTATATTTATTTTCACTCTCTTGAATAGATTTTTATGACAGCTCTGTTCCAGAATAGCCATTAATCCTCATATTTTGAGTTAATAAGTTACTAGGGTGGAAAGTTGTGATCATGTTATTGTTAATCCTGCAGGAAATACTGTACGTTGCTTCTGACATCCAGTTTCATGGACGATGATGATGTGGTAGGCTTGATAAGTTCTTGTGTAGTCTTTTCAGTGTCTAGTTCTGCTAATGTTTTCGTTCTTATAAGAAACAAGAGTTTATTGCTAAATAGAAGCTGCAAGTTATAAGATAACAGCAAGAAATCAACAAGAATCACATAATATATCGAAGAACTCCCATCAGTTCAAATTACAGAAAAAGCGCCCTCCCTATATGGGTCAATACAGGAAAGCAATTCCTCTATAGTTTTTAACTAGAATCACAATTATCTTACAAGCATGTGCACTGAACAAACTCAGTAGAGTATCTTGCCCATGGAATTTTATCAGTTATATATGAGTTCTATACACCTCCTGATTAATCTACACTCAATGTCCAAGGTGGCAAGTTTATTGAACCTGGGAAAGGTGTGCTCAATCTAAAGAATATCGTACGTGCATATATTTTAGTTGCAGCTTGTTTTGCCTTTTCTGAGCAATATTAATGTCTACGTCCACCATTAAGTTCTGCATGGTTCAGCCAGCATTATGACTGTAGCTAATAAATTAGAGCAATAGAAGAAAGAAATTTAGGTAACTATTTTACCGAGATTTGTTAGTAATTATTTCTCCTTTATCTCGTTAACCAGGTTGTAGCAGCAATTACTTATCAAATTGTCCCTGCAGATACACAATATGCCGAGGTCCCTCTTGCTGCTGTTAGTTCAATCTACCAACATAAGGTTGTTTCGCATTAATGTTTCTGGTTCTGTTGCTTGACTTCATTCAAAGTGTCAATATTTACTATTTTAATCTCCTAAAGCAAAACCATAGCCAATTTTGTTGTCAGATTATGGTCATTTAAAGAATATTTTTAGGTACTAATTTTTTCTTGGTTTCCTGTTATATGATGGAGACATTATATCAGCAAAACACGCTCAGAGATGCAATATATGTAAGATTAATAGATATCAGAAACTCGTTTACAAGAATACAAGATAATTAGAACTTTTAAGAAGTTTCTTTGATTTGAAACCAGCCTGGGTGTGGAACTTATCAATATCTTGTAACTCAATGGATTTTATTTTTATTTTTTGATGTTTGAATCCCTTATGTTTCTCATCCCCATTAGGTGGCTTTACAAAATAATATAAAGTTTATTACAGGATATTATTAGTGGTCACTTATTCTTTTTCTCACTCCCATTAGTTTATTATGTGGGGCAAATTTGTAAAAGTTTGCTCTTAACAACCTGTTTATGTTATAAATTTAGGGTGTTGGTCGATTGTTGTACTTGGAATTGAGAAAGAGACTTCAGAGTGTTGGTATTCGAACTATATTCTGTTGGGGTGATAAGGAATCTGAAGGTTTTTGGCATAAACAGGTAAGTTTTGAGTGGAATTTCTCTTGAGATAGGAATTGAATTATTATTAGTTCTTTTGTGTTTCTAAAATCCTGAATAAAATTGAAATCACAGATAACAGAAATGGAAACAATTGATGTTAGTTTTTAATAATACACTAAACATTGTTATTGAGAAGGAGTTTTTTTTCTTTCTGAAGTTATTCTTTCTGAAAGTAGCTGCGTAATTGTTTGTTTGTTAAGAAATGTCTATCATTTCACAGAAATTGGTTATTTGATATTTGATGCTTGAGACAGTTAATAATTGAAGCAAGTGCAGGGTTTTGCATCAGTAGCAGAGGTAGACACAAAAGGTAGAGCTCGCAGGCTACCTATTAAGGCAGATATTCGTAAAGTGTTATGCTTTCCTGGTGGTTCCACCCTTATGGTTTCTCATCTTGACAAGGACACATCAGCTGACACTGCAGTCTCTCTAAAATTCTGTTTTCCAGTAAAGCCTTGTGAGAAGTCTTCACTAGTTACTGTTAATAGATCACTAGAGGCTGAAAGGTTGGTGACGGATGGGTGTTCAAGAGACGGAGCCAAGTCAAGTGGTAAGTAGATCTTAGTATTTTGGTAATACAAATTGCTTTTTTTAAGAAGAAATTCCTGGGAACTTATATCAACGGGTGTCTTGTATTGGAATCGCAATAGAAAAAGGTTTCATTGCCAAGAGTGATTGTTGTAATAAAAAATGAGCATAGATCTGTGAAGCCTTCAAAGGTAATAAAAGTAGTTTATGTTTCAGTAAGTACATGAACTTCATGTGGTTTTGAAATCCTTTATCTTTCTCTCTTTTCTACGTGTTATCTAAGCGCCACTTTTGTCAGTTTGTCTTCGCAAGCAAATCTTCAGAGGCTCTACACTGCAGAGCTAACATTTTCTGTTTGTTGTTAGAGCCAGTGCATGGCTCTGAGGAACTGGCTGCTTTTGAGAATGTGCACTGCAGTGACATGACGGTTGGTGCAGCCCAGATTGGAACTGATACAGGTGCTAAGCACTGTTCTTGTTCACAAGGGACAAAGAGGAGGTGGGAAGCCTCGACATCTTCATTGAAGTCGAAAAAAGTGAAAGGAAGCAGTTGTGCTGACTGTCATTTAGATTCTGACCGGAGCTTAGCTTCAGCAGGCAGTGAAACCGTTGGGCTTTCAGGATGTAAACCTTCACGGGAAATCACTCCTAGCAATCATGTGACTGTTGATTGCACAGGGAATGATGCTAAAGAAGATAGGCCAGTATGTACAACTTCAGCAGCTTTTATCAGCAAAGAATTTCAGTCAAATGGAAAATGCTTTAGAATCATGTTGATGAATATTGCTGATGACTCTAAGAAAGTACATCTCACGAAGGTACATGAATCTGACTTATTTTCTTTGCACAAAGTGTATTTTGTTGCTTGGGTATTCTTGTGGGGATCCAAGAAGTAATTACCGTATGGTTGAGATTCTTACTAATATACTAGTGCTTAGAAATATGGACCAGTGAGGATTTTTCAATCTCCTATCTGTCTTGACTTTACAGGAAATTCTTACAAATTTTGATGCTTCCCTAATTTAGGCCTCCAAAATTATTATCCCTGAAGGATAGCCCAGTTGTTTAAGTTCCAATTTTTTAAATTTTTTTTCTTTTAATGTGTGTTTCCTGTTGGGGGGTGGGGGGGGGGGGGGGGGGGGGGCGGTGTTCGGTGGGAGAGGGGAGAGGGGAGAGGAGGTTGAGGATGATGTACTGTGCTAAACTTTCACCGAATTGCATTGTCTTCCCTTTTGCTCCACCATAATTGGATAAGAGAAATTAGTTTTGCGTGGTTTTTGCTCAGTTATATGAATAATCAGTATTGAGTTTATTAAAGTTATTACTTGAAAACATTCCAAAAATTTGCTTGACAAGTTTTTAAAGAGAAATAACCAAATTCTATATCAAAAGTTCAACAATTGATTAAGGATAAATAACCAATGTCTAGTTTATCTCTGCCCCCATCTGAGCCATAGTTTCTCTTCAAACCTAGTGATTTTTTTGTGACATTGATTCTAGCTATCAACTCAGTTTGTTCAATTCATATACTAGTTTACTAATTTTAGTTATTGTTTTAGTATCTGGATATCTTTGTTGCTAGGGAATGTTCCTAAAATTTGTATTAATTTGGATCTATCTCTCAAATTAGTTTCTTTGCTTTGATATTTCCTTTCTTGTTGTTTCTCAGTAAATTGATGTCAATGTTTTGTGATTACAAAAATTTTGATTTCTTCCCTAGATCTTTGCATGAATGTCTGTTTGTTATTCATTAACGTTTCTGATATAGGTAATCGAAGACCTAGGAGGTGCTGTTACTTCTGATGGAAGTACAAGCACACATGTTGTAACAGGAAAAGTGAGAAAAACTCTGAATTTCTTGACAGCTCTCTGTTCAGGGTCAGTCATTGCTGAATCCTCAAAATCTTACTCAATTTTGTATAAGGACTCATAAAATTACTGGTTTTATATTGTTATTTACAATATTGAGGCAATGGCTCATAATGCAGAGCTTGGATCGTGTCACCCAATTGGTTAAAAGAAAGCTTCAGAGAAGGCAGATTTGTGGGTTAGTTGAAAGGACTATTTAATTATATAATGAATGGAGTACTTCAAAGCACTGTAATTTCCCATTAAGTTCCCATCTTGTTGTGCAGATGAATCATCCTACATGTTAAAGGATGATGATTATGTGTTGAAGTACAGAAGTGAGTTAAAAGATTCAGTTCTCAGAGCAAAGGCAAGACCAGGAGGTTTACTTAGAGGACATAATATAGTCATGGCAGCTCATATTCAACCCCCTATCAAAACTCTCTCTGCCATTGTCAGGTCTGCTGGTGGAAATGTAAGTTCTAAGTACCTCTGACACAATGTCTAAATTTTGTGAGGGAAACCTGCAAGCTTCTATGAACAAATTAATTTTCATTCTAGACTTTTTTTTTTTCATGATTAGCACAAGCTTAATGTCTTTAAGATTGCATGGAGATAAAACTATAGAAAGACAACTTCTTAATATTGGATGTATTTTGGATGTTGTGCTGCTCCTCAAGTGAGGTGGATCTGTTGCAAGTATTATAACAGAACTTCTCTGAACCTCTCTTTTCTCATCTTATTGCATGCTATAGACCAATTTGCTTCCTAGAGGTTTAAGCTCTTTTTGCTTGAGCTTTATTAATCATTACAATAAATTTATTTATTTTCCACTTTTGGGTTCTTTATATTAATACTTAATTTGCTTTTCAGAGGTTTTAAGTCTTTTTGGTTGAGCTTTATTAATCATAACTGTAAATATTTAGAGTCTGAAAATACTATTTTCCTTATTTCATTCATTTTACAAGTTACACTTAAATAGAATGTAGAAAATAAACTCCTAATAGATATCCCCTAATTGTCGGATACTTATCTAAACTTGAATTTAAAAAATGATTATCTAAAACTTTATTCTGATAAGACTTTAAAACTAAATTACTTATCTAAAACTTTATTCTGATAAGACTTTCAAACTAACTGAAAAATCCTAACTTCTTGACACTCCCCCTCAAGTTGGTGCGTAGATGTCAATCATTCCCAACTTGCTGACAAGATGTCCAAAGTTAGTTTTGAGGAGTCCCTTGGTTAGGATATCTGCTGTTTGTTGTTTTGTTGGAACAAACTATAGGCAGATAATCTTATTCTCAAGTTTCTCCTTGATGAAGTGACGGTCAATTTCAACATGCTTGGTCCTATCATGCTACACTGGGTTATGTGCAATGCTGATTGTTGCTTTGTTGTCGCAGTATAACCTCATAGGTAGAACTATAGGTCTTCTCAAATCCTCTAGAACTTGTTTCAGCCACAATACTTCACAAATCCCATGTGCCATAGCTCTAAATTCAGCTTCAGCAGTACTTCGTGCAACGGCATTTTGTTTTTTACTCCTCCAAGTCACTAAATTACCCCATACAAAAGTGCAATAGCCAGTAGTAGACTTCCTGTCTGTAACTGAACCTGCCCAATCAGCATCAGTGTATACCTCAATACCTCTATTCTCTGTTTTTTTAAAACAAAAGTCCTTTTTCCTGGAGTACTTTTTAGATATTTGAGAATTTTGTAAACAGCTTCAAGATGTTCTTCCCGAGGATTATGCATGAAGCGACTTACTATACTGACTGCAAAAGCGATGTCTAGTCTAGTATGAGACAAGTAAATAAGTTTTCCCACTAAATTCTGATATCGTTGTGCATCCACTAAGGCTTTTTCTCCTTCACCTAGTTTTAGATTGTACTCCACAGGTGTATCAATTGGTTTGCAGCCACTCATTCCAGTTTCCTTCAATAAATCAAGGATGTATTTCTTTTGTGAGACAACTATACCTTTCTTGGAATGAGCAACTTCCATTCCAAGAAAGTATTTCAAGGCACCTAAGTCATTGATTTCAAAATCAGTGGCTAGGCTTTGCTTCAATCTGTCCATTTCAACTAAATCATCTCCAGTAAGAATAATGTCATCCACATATACTATAAGCACAATGATTTTACCTTTAGATGAAACTCTAGTGAACATTGTGTGATCAGCCTGACTTTGTCTGTAACCTTGTCTATTCACAGCTGTAGTAAATTTCTCAAACCAAGCCCTAGGCGATTGTTTGAGACCATATAAGGACTTTTGCAACTTGCACACATTTGACTTAAATTTTTCAGAGAAGCTAGGAGGAGGATCCATGTATACTTCCTCTTTTAAATTCCCGTTGAGAAATGCATTCTTCACATTCAATTGTTGTAATTGCCAATTTAGGTTTGTAACAATAGACAAGAGAACTCGTTCAGTGTTTAACTTTGCTACTGGTGCAAATGTCTCTGAATAGTCAATCCCATAGGTTTGAGTAAACCTCTTTGCCACTAGGCGAGCCTTGTATCTCTCAAGTGAACCATCTGGATTGTATTTGACAGTAAATACCCACTTGCAGCCAACTGTTGACTTCCCTTTAGGCAAATTGATCACCTTCCAAGTCTGATTCTTCTCAAGAGCATTCATTTTTTCAAGGACAGCTGCCTTCCATTCAGGTACACTTAGAGCATCCTGTACATTCTTTGGAATTTCTACACTAGAAAGTTGTGAGGTAAATGCATAGAAAGGAGGTGATAGGTTGTGATACGAAACAAAGTTAGACAATGGGTATTTGGCATAACTTCTAGTACCTTTCCTAAGAGCAATAGGTAGAGCTGGCAAAACGGGTCATCGGGTCGTGTTCGTGTCGTGTCAGCTTCATGTCGTGTCAAATTTAGGTCGACCCAAACCCGACTCATTTAATAATCGTGTCAAAATATTGAGACCCAAACCCGACACGAAAAAATAATCGGGTTACCCAATAACCCGTTTAATATCTATATATTGAATAAAAGTTACATCAAATATTTACACACTATCATACATACATATGTACATAAATACATACATACATACATACATACATACATAATTTATCGATATTATAAAATATACATATCTACCAATATATTACACATTTACACTATTGAGGTTTTAATTATATATATATATAATTACCCGATCAATGACCTGATTATATTTTTTATTTTAAAATAATTTACATATTCTTATAATTAAAACTCAAATATTAGAGATGATTTTCTTTTTTTTATTCTTTAAAAGGGTGAATATAAACAGTGTTTTATTTATAAAATTTTACATACATTTAGAGCTTCAATAGTGTAAATGTGTAAAAATTAATAGACATGTATATTTTATAATATTAATATATAATATATAAGTAGGGTTCTCTCTTCTTTGATTAGTACCCTTTCTTGAGTAAACAATAAACTCAGATTGTTTATTACCCTGTCTTGCACACAAATCTGGTTCTAATGGCACATTAGAGGGTTGTCCAGGTTGATTAGCATTTACATTATCAGATTTAGTGAGATTTTCTTGTGGTTCGGGTGCAATAGGTTCTAATATGGGATCAAGAATGGTAGAACCAGGTATAACAATGTTTGGAACATGTACGACAGTATTAGGTTCAGGTATGGCAGCCTCGAGACTTTTTTGGACAGAGTGAGTCTAGCACAGAAGAAATAGAAGGGGTTGCTAGGTGAATAGTATTAAAGATAGAATCTTCACTCCTATTCTCCCCTTGAAGATGATTATCTACATAATATCTTCGTTTTTCAAAAAATGTAACATCCATGGTAACAAACATTTTTTTTAAAAATAGGATCAAAACATTTATAACCCTCTTGTGTAGGAGAATATCCAACAAAAATGCATTTTCTAGCCTTTGGAGCAAGTTTGCCCTGATTCTGGTTGTGAATATGGACAAAAGCAACACAACCGAATATTTTGGGCGGAAGTGTGACTGAAATTCTTGAGGTAGAGAAACATTGATTAAAGAAATCAGATGGAGTTTGAAATTGTAGAACTTTTGAAGGCATTCGATTTATCAAATAGGTAGCGGTGAGTACAGCTTCCCCCCACAAATACATAGGAACTTGAATTGTAAAAAGTAAGGATCTAGCAACTTCAAGGAGATGCTTATTTTTGCGTTCAGCAATTCCATTTTGTTGGGGGGTATCCGTACATGAACTTTGATGAAATATGCCATTTTCCACAAAATAATGTCCCAAAAACTTGTTAAAGTATTCTTTCCCATTGTCAGTTAGGAAAACTTGAATTTTAGTTTGAAACTGAGTTTGTACCATGTTGTTAAAAGTTTTAAAAATCATTCCCACATCTGATTTTTCCTTCATTAAATATACCCAAGAAATACGGGTATGATCATCAATGAAGGTAATAAACCATTTTTTTCCTGTTAATGTAGAAATTCTATTAGGTCCCCAAACATCACTATTAATCACAGAAAAAGGTTTTGAGGCTTTGTAGGGTTGGGAAGGAAATGATGCACGATGATGTTTTGCTAATTCACAAATTTCACATTTAAAGGAAGAACTTTTATTAGCAAACAAGTTGGGAAATAAATATTGCAAATACTGAAAACTAGGATGGCCTAACCTAAAGTGCCACAACAAAACTTCATTGTCATTATTAACAGCAGAAACAGAATTGAAACAAGTACGTGGAGGTTGTCGTCTCAAACTTGGTACTTCTTCAAAGAAATACAGCCCCCCACTTTGTCTAGCACTGCCAATCATCTTCCCCGAGGTCAAATCCTGAAATTCACAATTATTTTGAAAGAAATTAGCACAACAGTTCAGGTCAAGAGTTAATTTGCTAATAGACAAAAGATTGCAAGATAGGTTAGGAACATGCAGAACATTATGAAGAGTGAGAGTGGAAGAAAGAATGATAGACCCTTTTCCAGCAATAGCCAAAAGGGATCCGTCAGTGATCTTAATTTTTTGATTTCCTGCACATGGCTTATAGACAGAAAACAAAGATGGAGAGCTTGTCATGTGATCGGTTGCTCCTGAATCGATAATCCAAGAACAAGGATTCGAATGATGACAAACAAGGGCAGCAGAAAGATAATTACCTTTTTGAGCTAATGAACAAGAAGGAGTAGATGAATTGAAGGATGAGGATTGAAACAATTTATACAAGTGCTCTAATTGATCCTTGGTGAAAGGTGATGACTCCGAAGAACCTGATTGCTTTAGATCTGAAGTAGCTTGGAAGGCTCGTCCATCACTTCACTGGTGGCTTTAACATCATTAAGCATGACATTCTGTCGTGCTTCTTCTCTTCTTACCTCAGAAAACACTTCTCGAATAGATGGAAGGGGTTTCCTGCTCAGAATTCTGCCTCTCACTTCGTCTAAATCACGGTTTAGCCCAGCCAAGAACACATATACTCTGTCATTTTCCAACATCTTCTTATACCTTACACTATCACTCGAACAGTCCCACTGCTCGTCATAGCAAAGATCTAATTCCTGCCAAAGGATAAACAGTTCATTATAGTAAGTTGTGACCTCCCGATTACCTTGCTTGGACTGCCACAGTCGAGTTTTCAACTCAAATATCTGAGATGAATTTTCTAAATCAGAATAGGTATCTCGGACTGCATCCTACACCGCCTTGGCTGTCGGTAAGAACATATAAGGCTTACCAATCCTAGGCTCCATTGAGTTTATCAACCACGCAATAACCATCGAATTTGCTGATCTCCAGGTCGGAAGAGAAGGATCTCCAGCAGTTGGTTTTGTTACTTCACCAGTCAAATGCCCCAGCTTTACCTTTCCATCAATTACCAACTTAACGCATTGTGCCCACTCTTAAGTAATTTTTTCCATTCAATTTATGAACAGTTAGTTGCAAAGAAGAGCTATCCTGGTTATATTCAGACTGCTGCAACAGTGGCTGAGGAGTTCTGGTGTTACTATCATCATCTTCGGCGGTAGATGCTGATGAGCTCTTGGTAGCTCCAGTCATGGCAGTTTTCACCATTGAAAAATAGATCTCTAAATATTCATTTCTCTGATACCATGTAAATATTTAGAGTCTGAAAATACTATTTTCCTTATTTCATTAATTCTACAAGTTACACTTAAATAGAATGTAGAAAACAAACTCCTAATAGATATCCCCTAATTGTAGGATATTTATCTAAACTTGAATTTAAAAAATGATTATCTAAAATTTTATTCCGATAAGACTTTAAAACTAAATTACTTATCTAAAACTTTATTATGATAAGACTTTCAAACTAACTGAAAAATCCTAACTTCTTGACAATAACAATACAGTTTTTTATTGTCCTCTTTCAGGTTTATGTTATACTCATTTTTTCAATGCAGCGTAAGAACTTGTAGTTTTTCTTGCATACATACATACAAGAGTGCTTTGATAGTCATCTCAAACTGTCTTTGGTGCTCTCTTAATATAAGTCAAGTTCATCATTTTCATGCTTTCGGTTGCATGGATGTTCCTAGCCATTTCTAAATACAGAAAAGCTATTACAGGCAAAACTTTGCTTCTAGAAATTAAAAATATTGATTTTTCAATATTTTTGTTTTATTTTAACATGTTAAAACACTGAGTGTGACAACTCAAACGCACCCACTGTCCTCTTCATATGAGTTGAACTTTGATCGTCCACAAAGAGTGGGAAGTTCTAGTTACAGAGCTGATAGTAGCTCAATTCATGATTAGTAACACTGATAACAATTAAAGTTCAACGGCTTATCATAGTGATATCATCACAGCTGCAATATGAGGTTTGTGTCATTCATACCATCTTTAGTATCAACAAACCATGTCATTAATTCAGGTCATTTCGAAGTTGGACAATGTAAAGGAAACATCAGAGACAATTTTTATTGCTTGTGAAGAAGACATGGAAGAGGCGTTATCAGCGGCGACGAAAGGAATATGGACGTTCAGCAGTGAGTGGCTGATGAATTGTATCATGAAGCAAGAGCTTGACTTGAAGCACTCCCAGTTTGCAGAGTCATTGTGAACTGACGGTGCATATTATGTTCAGCTTGAAAATGCTAAATTTTGTAATATTTATGATTCATGTTTATGCTGTTCTGAGAACTCAGTTAAGTACATAAGTTTCTGAATTGAGGGTGTTAAGGCACCCAGTTCTATTGCAGAGATCAGTGTACCAACAGGTATAAAACATTGAAGTTCTTCAACCATAAAGGGATTCACATAATTATTCAATAAATCACTAAGAAACAGATGCAGCTCTAATGATAAAACAGAAAAGATAAGCCAAAACTGATAGCATTGTTCATCTAGTGACTGCCACATAAGATCTTCCCCATTGTGAACTCGAGAAGCAAGAAAATAATAATCTTCGACCACCAATAAATATTCCAGCCCACGTTCAGGCTATACATGGTGGTAATGATGCAACTTGTATAATAACACTTTTCCTGCAGCATTTCCCACAGCCATAAAACCTCCACCAGGACCGAAATCCAAACATCGAGGATATTGCAGATTCCTATTCGGAGGAGGCCAGTTAGAGAAAACATTATATGATGGAACGTGTATCAGCTTCAAACTGTTCTTCTTCATGGTAGAACAAATAGCCAATATTTGTGCACCATTATTAAATTTCATAAAATCCACTTTGGTGGTCAGATTTTCAATTGCCTTGATTGGTTTTCTGTTAGGCCATCTCCAATGCATAACACCATTTTGGTGTAACACCAACACAAAAAATGTACATTTTTCACACCAAATTACTATTTCATCTCCAACCCATTTACACCAAATTTTACACCAAAAAGAATATTCTTCTTTTTATTCTTTTAATTCTCAAGAATTAATTCAATTAACACAATAAATATTACTATTAATATAGATAATTAAGTAATAAGTAATTTTATATCGATTAACAAAAAAAAAAAATTATTAAATTTGCATTTAATTAACTATATTAGTACATTATGAAAATTAAACATTACATTAATATAGAAAATAAAATAACAATAATAAGTGCATATGAAAATTAAACATTACATTAATATATAAAAATACAATAACAATAAATAACAACAATAATATAGAAAAATACAATACAATAACAATAATACTCTAGTTATTCGAATTACTAAATTCATCACATAAATGATCAATTAGTGCATTTCGGAGTGCAATGTGAGCCTCTTTATCCTTAATTTGTTTGTGTCGAGCAAGAAATTCTTAAAATCTAGTATTCTCATCTACGCTCATATCAACGGTTGGTATTGGGGCTTGCATCCAATCATTAATTGTTGCATTAACATCACGTTCATCTTCAATTATCATATTGTGCATAATAATGCAAGCAAATTAAGATTTAAGATTATTATATTGGAGATGGTCACATATCGTGAAGAAAATAAAATTTTACTTAAAGATTTAAATTCAATAAGTGATCCGAGCTTACGTCAATATTTTCAAAATGAACAAATTAAGATTTTGCAGAGAATATCTCAACAAGACCAAGCATCTCAAAATACTTCCAATAATATTGGCCAATATTTTGATGATATTGGAGGATCTAATAATAATCTCCCACGTTACTAAATAATTGTTCTAATTTATGTTAGTAGTAGTAGCTTTTTTAATTTGTGTTAATTTAATTTTATAATATGTAATCTAGTAATTAATGTTATTGACATTTTATTTTTATTATTAATTTTTGTGTTGAATATTTTTTATTTAAAATATTAGTATAATATTCAAAAATTAAAAAATAACAAAAATAATAATAATAATAACTTAAAATATTATATAAAATAGGACATATATATAAATAAAATAAAATAATAAAGATATTTGAGATTTTTTCTCTCTAATATTAAATATGATGTAATGAATAGTATTGCACCATATTTAATACAATACTATTCATTACACAATTTTAGTATTGATTTTAGTGTTTCATTAAAAAAATATTTTACTAAAAAAATAATTTAATATTAAATTTAATGCTACATTATAGATGCCCTTACCCGATAAACTCTCCTCTGCTGTAATTATTCACCATCCCACTGTCAGAACCTGCGGCAAAGAAAGCTCCATCGGGGGAAGTGCAAAGAGCTGTATCATTAATGCACCCCGCCTTATGGATGCTCATTCTTGTTCTCAAATCCCAATGATAGACCTGCCCATCACCTCCAGAACTCAGCAATTGCTTCCCACCATTGGCGAATGCCAGAGAACGAACGGTTCCATTCATCTTTAAAGTTCCAATCAGCTCCTTTGTTTTAGACGAGACCAACAAGATATAACCCTCATTGCCCACAAATGCAATTGTACTTGGATCAGGGAGGACTTCAAAAAATTCCAAGCTTTCCTCCTCCCTACCAACCAGGGGACCTATTTTTCCAACCTTTGCTTTCACTAAATCAAGACTGTAAAAGAACTTTCTTCTTCCAGCTATTATGACCTGAGAACCATCAGGTAGGAAAGATGCCTTTCGAACAGGACACTCTTCAAGGAAAATGCTCTGTATTTTGGTATTCCGTTTGCCATCAATCTGAAAAAAATCTTAGTCTTCTATCCAACCCAGCAACAAGTAGGAACTGAGCATTTCGATGGAACTGAACTGAATTTATAGGACCATTCGATGAATCCTCAGCATTTGCATCTACAAGTCTCGAGAATTCAAGGAGTCCAGGAGACAACTTGGCGCTGCTCTTCACAACAAGATCTTCATCTGTTCTTAGAATATCATCAACAGCTTCAACATCCTCATGACCACGAGCCACCACAGCCCCAGTTTCTTCATCTGATGATCCATCATGAGGGTCACCATCCCTTGACCGTGAATCAACTGGGCCCACTCTGTACGTTCAGTTTAACATGCTGAGCCCTCAGTCTTGAAACATAATCCGCACCAGAAATCAAACTCTCATCCTCTTCCTTCCTCAGCTTCTTCAACCTGTTAACTTTAGCTATATTGACAATGGTATTTCCCTCTTCCTCATCCACCCAGGCAGGTTTCTTTTGCCAAGTTTCCCCTTCATAATCACTTTCCTCTGAGAATTGTGCATCATCTTCATTAATAGACAACATGCTATTAGCAGAAGGGTCCACAAAGTATAGGGATGGCAATGGGGAGGGGAGGGGAGGGGACCAATCTTTCCGTATCTATCCCCGATATTTTGTGTATGTCCCCGTCCACTTCCTGTCCCCGTCAAAATTATTTAAGAGTATCCTCATCTCCTCCCCAAATAATAATAGGGGATCCCCGAGAGTCCCCGATCCCCGAATAACTAATACGTTTTTTTTTTTTTTTTCGATTTTGAGTTAATCATATTAAAATAAAAAATTCAAATAAAAGGAAAGTTCGAAATATATCTTACATTAATATCCATTACAAAAGTCACATACATTAAATTAGTAGGTGTTAAGTAAATAAAAACACCAGCTCGGCCATGACATTAACCCCCCAACGAGGTGGACCACCGCAGCCGAGTGGTACAAGCAGAACACTGGTGATGAGCCTTCTACAAACATGGGCCGACCAGAGACATATACTGAGCCGATACCCATCCCCCAAAGAGTGGGCGCACGATCCAGAACCATTGAGGGCGATCCGAGATCCCACGTTTGCCCATAGTAAAGCAGTTAGAGTCCCACTAGGGGCTGCCACTACCCGAAAAAAAAGGAGGGAAGAAAGCAGTTAGAGTCCCACTAGGGGCTGCCACTACCCGAAAAAAAGGGGGAGGAAGGGTGAACAAAAACGGGGGACAGCGGCTATAAAAGGGAAAGAAATCGATGAAGAATGGGGAGAAAAAATTGAGAGAAAGGAAAACTTTGCCTAATTGTATCTAGACCCCTTTCCGGTACCAAGAGTGAGCCAATTCTAAACAATTGTTGAAACCTTAATTGCACCGTTTTCCCGTAAATACCTTGTGCTAACTTAGGCATCGGAGGGTTTACGCCGGCAAAACCACCGGCGTCTCTGACATATTTTTGTGAACGCATGCATAGTGAGAAAAAGAAGGAGAAGTCTAACGTCGGCAACAAGAGCGATCGTTGAAGCAAAGAGAGACTGACATCCTCATTGTTGATACTACAAACGTTGGTGTGAAGATCTGGTCGGACAGAGGACGAGCAGATTTTGGCATCAACAAGTAAGTAACGCAGCATGCAAGGGATACAAACTATCATGAATAAATTAATAGCCTAATACAAAATTGTTACAAATAAAATCAAATTTAGATTCAAAATTAACTTTTCAATGGTGGCGTGGGCACTTTCTAAATGTGGATTATTCTCTTTATATCACAATAGTTAAGTCAAAGCAAATCAAGAGCAAATATTATATTAGATTATATATTAAAATTGTGATTTGCTGTGGACAATTATAACATCTAAAAATAAATAAAAAATAGATTTAAGTTTAAAATATTTAATGAATATTAAAATTAAAACAAAAGTTTTGGGCTAATAGAATCTGTTCGGTCTTTTTAATGTCCTAAATAAAAATTTAGGACTTTAATTAGTTAATTATACCTAAAAGTTTAATAATATAAATATTTTGATATTTTTTATTTTTACCAATACTTATAATTTTATAATTCAAATTTTATAATTTATTTATTAGTAATTTTAAAAAATAAAAATAAAAATAGGGAAATGGGTAGGGGATGGGGATTCCACCTCATCCCCGTCCCCTCCCCGAATAAGAAATTGGGTAAAAAAATTTCCCCGTCCCTTCCCCGAATAAGAAATTGGGTATGAAATTATCCCCATACCCTCCCCGAATGGGGAAAATCTCCGAGGGTACCCGTCCCCGTGGGGATTTTTGCCATCCCTAACAAAGTACATGGCAGAACCAGTCTCAGCTTCATCTTGGACCTTTTCCTCATCTTCCTTCCCAAATTCAATAGGATCATAGAGAGATCCAAACAAAACGTTCTCCAACCTTTTCATTTCCTTCACTTGCTCTATTTCCCTTCATATTTCCTTCTCTCTCTTTCTCTTCTTATCCCGTGATGTTTCCAAATCAATCTTTTCCATCCTCAACATCTTTGTTCTCTTCCTTAGCCAAAGGAACCTCACGATCCTCTGTTTTTGTCTTCAATCTATTTCTAGAAACAACATTTTGAGATATCTAACTCATTTTAACAAAATAAGCTTTGCTTCTGCACAAAAAAAAAAAGTACATAACTGAAGTGTACCCAACATTTCCAATTTAAAATTCTAAGGTTTGGCTGAGATCATAATTGACTGTAAGAACTACGATATGAACTGTACTTAAATATTCCAAGCAATTTCTCGCTGAGAATAGAAACCTAGAAAAAAGTATAACGAAATTCAATCAAAGGAAAAACGAAGCTAATCTAATTAAAAATAACTTAAAAACAGATGGCAAACAAGCGCAGAGGCGAACCAATCCTACACAAATAAAAATTATACAATTACTGAAGATTAACTAACAAGTATCAAACTCGAAGATAGCGGCGTAAGGAAGAAGGAAGATGACGGATGGCAGAGTAACGGCAGCGGGTGGTAGCAGCTGGGCTGACGCTTGATGTGCAGGCAGCAGGTTCTTCTCGCCCGAATTATAGGGATTTTTCGTTTGGCGGGTTTTGTTTTGATTTGACTAGGTTAGAACGAGGGCTCCGTTTTAAAAATATTTTTTAGGGTAATTTTTACTTTCCTCTCCTGAGGTTTGGACGTTTTGCATTTAGATGGCGAAGATATGTTTATTAGTGAAAATTCCTCTACCGTCAGTTAGTTTTGTGCTTGACTGTTAGTGGAAGTAAAAAATTCTAAAATGCCCCTGTTTGAATTTTAACTTACACATTTGAAAATAAAAAGACAATTGTAACCCTAACAATAAATCATATTAACCAAAATACTCACATAAAAAGACAAAAATTTAAGTAAAGGTAAAACAAATACTTACTGTTGTAATTGGACCGTTGAATCCCAACCGTCACATTGCCACAAATCTGCTTATTTAGATACAGAGCCTTGTTTGCAAGCTTCACCACCTCCTCTCAACACTTTCTAGACTTAACTACATTTCTCTCAATCTTTCAATCCCAACAACATGGATTTAGAGGGGTTATGTGCAACAACCATCAAGAAGAGTAGATACAATAAGGGAAGTATGAAATAGAAGAGTCAAGTTAATAGAAATTTGATCAAGTTTAGAATTTTAGTTGTGCTTGCAAAGTATGTGCCACTGTTCGAATTTCAGAGTCTGAAGATAATCCAAACAAGCTATTCTTCAACTGCCCTTATGATGTCTGTGATTTTTTTCCATTGGTGGTGCCTAGAAGGCTAGAACCAAGTGATTTCGACAATAGCGCATTCTTTGAAGGTCATAGAAGTTGTGCAGTAACGCAGAAACAAGTGAATGCACAACTTGAAGAAGTACTAAGTGCCCTAAATGAAGTAAAGACTATTTTGAAAAACCTTTATCAAGCTCAAAATATTCCTGCATAAGATCTTAAGTGATGTGCATAAAGTGAAGAAAATAGAACAAGGTGGGGTGATGTGTGGCTTACTAAAAGTTGTACTCTGTTTCAATAACTTATTTATTTTCCTGAGTGTTCTTATGGGTACTGCACTGAAATGATTAACCTAAGTTGCTAGCTTAGCTTTTGTAATAAGTTGTACTTTGACTATTTTAACGAGTAATGATAAGATGAAAATGTAGTAAAGTTATAATGTTCTTTTTCGTAACTAGTCATAGTGGCTTAAGTCTTCATAAAGTTGTAATACTATGGTGTTATTTGTTTTTTAGTCTGAAATCTTATTTAACTTTTTTCAGACATCTATTTATTTTACGTTGATTTTTTTTAACTTATCACTTATTGTTAGACAATTTTATCTAAATAGAAAAAGTAAAAAAAGTTCACTTTTATCTGAAGTCTGAAGTTTAAATGAAAAATTTTAATTTCAAATCTCAAAAATACCCTTAACAATTCATGTATTTCCAATATTATCTATAAACCTAATATTTTTGTATTATTCTTATTTTTTTTAATTGCTTTAAATTTTTATTCACATGATAACATTAACTAAACTGAAATATTAAACAAATCAAATTATGTCCATTGTGATGAATCAAAACTAAAACAACAGTGTTGACTTTATAATAAAATTTGATGTTATAATTACATCTTTTATTACAAAATTAAATTAAGATCAACAATGATAGTATTTTTTATTTAATGCTACCAAACTAATCAACCGATGAAAATTATAAATTGTGAAGAACAAATATATGCACCACTTAAAATGATATTTATGTCAAACTACTATTTTTTAAGTTTTTTCTCTTCAAGTGTAAAAAAAAAAGAAAACAAATATGTCATTCAGATATTTTTATTCAGACCTATTCAGACTTCAGCAAAATTCAGACATATTCAGATTTCTTATAAAAAAAAAATGCAACTTATATTTGCTAAGTGCATACAATGTGAACTACGTTATTTGATTTGAACATAAAATTAAACTTCAATACTGCAGCTCTTATCTAATAAATAACATGAATATTTTAAGCATTATCAGAAAATTAAGTGAAATTACAATAATTTGGTTATAATAATTTCAATTAACAGTAGCAAAACTGAAGTTGAATTGAAACTATAATACACCAACAAGCAAACCAACCCAGAACAAGTGTGAAGCTAATCCATTAAATTCCATTCCAGCATTAAATAATTGAAGCCGTATCATACATGGCTGCATTCGAAAAGCCATCACAAAGCATGAAGTAACTAAATATAAACAGGCTCCTACAAATTCATGGATAGTTTGCAGGTATTAACCAAGCAAGTTTATCTTTGGTTGCACAATAGTATCATGTACGAAAAAAATAAATAACAAAATGCTCAAACCTATAATTAGTCTAAGTACACCATCTCCATCATTCTGCTCATAATAAGATGTTGTATCATCTGATCCCTTTAAAAAATGGTCAATCTATGCTTCACTGCTATTTTATTTCATTTACATTTGCACTTGATCTGCTTCACATGCTGGATGCTATAACTTTAATGGTTTCATTCTTGAGTAACATGTCCTGTTGTCATGAATAAAACAAACAATCTCATATTAAAATTATAAAGATGGATGCTGATTGCTAAAACCATTAAGAGAATTGTGAATCAAACTCACCATTGTCATGGACACTAGATTGAGATAATGCAATGCAAGTAGTCCTTTGAGTTGCAGGCTGATCAGAACTAGATCTGCCTTAATTATTCATAGCATGTGGCACACACTACATCAAAAGTAATTCAATTAATTCAATTTAACTACTTAATGAAATAGAAATGATAACTAACCTGTTTGCCAGAGACTGTTGCCCTTTTGCATGTCCTCTTGTTATGACTTGATCGCAATAGGTGGTTGCAAATTATTATTTAGAACCAATAGCCACTTATTCTCATCGGGCAAAGGGAAGTATTGATACTTGTAAGTGTTGACAAAAGCTTGATTTTTTAGATAAGTATGGATTTAATCCTCAATGTTCAGCCTCTTTGCATCAATAGAACATACACTCTGCTTGCAAGGTAGGCCAGATATCTGCCATTCCCCACAATCACAAGTCTTTTTACCTAAATCTACCATGAACACTTTAGAAAAATGTTCCATCACTTCAAACATGTTTTCATGACCAAATATCACTGTCAAACATCTTGCTTCAATTTGTGCTTCCACAATCTTCCTCCTGCTAAGAGGTAGTAGATGTTCATTCCACTTTGTTGCAGCCTCATTCCTTTTATGAATGAGTTTCATAACCTTTCTCTTTATCTCTTCAAGCATTCTAACACTAGGCATGCCTCTAAAACTATTAATCCAATTGTTGAAGGATTCAGTCATGTTGTTAGTCACATGATTACACTTGGTGTAGCTAGGGAAAGTATATTTAGCCCAGTATGCAGTTGGAATGTTCATAAGCCACTAGTGACCAGCATCACTGATTTTCTTCAATTTCTCAATGTTTTCGTTGAATTCTGAGTAGTTTGGACTTATACATGCTCTCCAAAATACTTTCTTCAACAATGTGCCAAGAAACTTTTTCTTAAAATTGGCATAAATATGCCTACAATAGTATCTCTTGATTGCATTTGGAAATACCCTATCAATTGCATTGAGCACTCCTTTCTGCCAATCCCTCATGAAACATAGGCCTTCTCCTCCATAATAGCCAATCCGATCATACAACCTCCATGAAATGCACCCAAGAGTGAGTGTTTTCACTCTCTACTAAGCATAAGGCTAGTGGGTATATCCCATAATTAGCGTCAATGCCCACTGCCGTTAGTAAAACTCCTTTATATGGCCCTTCAAATGGCAACCATCAGCCCCTATAAACTGTCTGCACCCTTTAAAAAAAAAACCCCCTCCTACTTGCATCAAACATAATGAAAAATCTTTTGAATATTGGGTGAATTGCATCTCCATTAAATTCCATCTCAATAGCTATTGTCGATCTAGGGTTATACTTTAATAGAGCATGTTGGTATCTACTCATTTTGCTGTAACTCTTCTTGCGATCTTGGCCAAGCATATCAAGTACTTTATGTTTTACTCTGTATAACTTAAGGATAGCGAAATCCGGGTTCGGGGCTGGGTCCGAGTTTGGCCTTTCCGGTTCCAGACCTGGATACTAAAATATTGTTCTGGATCCAAATTTAAACTCGAATTTATTGCCTCCGAGTCCGGTACAAGTTCAACTCAGAAAAATTCAGGTTTCCGAATTGTGAGTTTTAAACCTGGATCACTTAATCAACTCAAGAAACCAATTACAAATACAAATCCCAAATTCTAAAAGATCAAACACAAATACATATTCTAATTTCAATGATTCGAAGCAATAAAACATTCACAAATACAAATCCATAACATAGATCTATAATTCAAACTGATGATTCACATATTCAATATTTATGAATTTTAAGGATCTGTATCCAGCGAAACAACGAATGGAGGCCGATGATGATGATGATGAACATAGTGCCACAACCGTGATTACTTACAATCGTGAAGGCAGACAAACGTCGACCAAAACCGATGAAAAAGATAGACAAGCGACGGCCGGTGATGATGATGAACATGAAACACAGTGAAGGTGGCGAAGCGATGACGAGTGACGACAATGATTTGATGAAAAGAAGAGTTGAAGAGAGAGTAAAAGAATACTTTACTTTGGCTAGGGCGACTGTGAAAGTGTGAAGATGATGAAGATTAGATGAAAGAGAAAGAGTTGAAGAGAGAGGAAAAGAATGGCTTTGGTTTGGTGGCTGCGGCTGTAGAAGTGTGAATTAGGGCTAATTTTTCTTTTCTATTTATATTATAAAAATAATTAAAAAAATAATACTAAGATAAATATATTCGGGTTCGGGTTTCGGATTTTCGGGTTTACCCAAACTCGGAACCGGACTCGCATATATGCGGGTTGATAAAATTAATTTCGAATATTGGATTTATTTTATTCTGGTGCATGTTGAACCCAATTCAGAATATTCGGGTTTGTCCAGGTTCGGGTTAAATTGTCATCCCTAGTATAACCTATGAACACTACACTCAATTCCATACTTCTTTAAGAGATCAACTGCTATTATTTTGACACTAACTTCAAGAGTTGACTTAAAGACATGGAGACAAGTGGCTGCAATCTAGGTTGAAGTAGCTTCTTTATTGTCATCATCAATCCCACTACACGTATGAACATCACATAGAGTCTTGATTTGGAATGACTTGCTGTTCCAATTTGGTCTAGCATGGATTCTCCATGTACATCCTAGTTTAGCACATCTAGTTGTCACTATGGCCTTTTCGTTCTTAAGTCTATGCAATTTGAACCCATTTCTAATAGCATATACGCTCAACACCTTCCTCAACTCATAAACATCCATAAATAACTGACCAGGCCTTAGAACAATGTTATCTCCATGTGGTGTGAACTCAAATCCACCTGAGTTAGTGTCGTACCTCACACAAACAGCAACTTCATCATCAGAAGAATCAGATTCATCACCAGTGTCATCACCTAACTGGTAATCATCAAGACCGTGGTCACTCTCTTCACCATCTAATCTTGTATTTTCATCATTAATCGCATTAGGCAAACCATCAACATCTTCGAGTTCGATAGCATGATGCTCTATTTCATCACTTGAAGTTGATTTAGAAATAAAATCTGACTCAATTGAAATCTCACCACTTTTTCTAGAATTTTGAAAGCTGAGCTGAACTGCAATGTCATCTTTGAGTACAAAACCACCACCAAGGCTGACTTGTGTCATAGTATGCTTATTATTGTTAATTTCTTCAACATCATCTAGTTTATTCTAATTAATCTCAGGATCAGTGTTGAGTGTTAGAAAATGTATATTTATAAAGGAGAAAATCGTCATTTTACACTTCAAGTTTTACTAACACCCTTACTTTTATGTATTTAAACTTCTTGTCATTTAATTATGTGTGTTGTATTATAATTAAGTATTTTATGTATTTTAGGGGCCTCATAGTCATTTCATAATGAACGAGAGATCAGACGGCAAAACAGACATCATTTTTGAACTCAGGACGGTCGAAAACCTTAGGAGGAGCATAAAAGGAAAAATGGCACTGTTCACATGTACAGTATTATTCACATGTACGGTACTATTCACATGTACGGTATGTCTACGTTACTGTTCACGACACTGTTCACATAGACGGATCGATGATGTGGCATTGACTGATGATGTGGCATTGACTGATGAGGTATCACGATCCTGTTGGACTAAAATTCTTATACACTGTTGATCGATGATGTGGCAGCATACCAGTGGACCAAAAATCTCACGTACGGTACATTCATTATACAGGATTATTTTCAACCAAACCGTGTCATTGTTCAACCCGGGTCAAACCGTGTTACTGTTCAAACTGCGTGGTCAAACCGCGTACTGTTGACTGATGACGTGGCGCAATTCTAAGCGTTCGAAATGTTTTTGATCCGATGGCCATGCTTTACTCAATATATCTATAAAAAGGGGGCTTTCCTCCCCTAATTTGATATCTCTGAATCTATTTTTGGAATCCATTTTCTGTAATTCCTTCTCCATCTTGTATTTTCTATGTATTTTAATAAATTCTCATTTTGCCCCTAGTTGAATTATGAGTAGCTAATTTTCTTTCAAGCTTGGGTTGAATGTGAAGTCTCAACATGTGTCATGGGCTTTATTTGATAAATTTATTTTCTCTTCCCCTCTAGTTTTTGTGGATGTTTTGACTTCTCGTCGACAAATAATAATAAGTTTGTCTAGATACCACCCTGGTTTCACCGGCTCCCTAATACAAGGTTATTATTATTTGGCACGATAAGCCCTTAGCACCATATTGATTAGAGTGTGGTTCATGAGTTATGGATTCCCCCCTCATGATTTAATTGGCATTAATAACGAATATTTAGCCCATGGTGCATGTTGATGCGGATCCAGATACCCAAGTACGTCAATTTAATAGATTTTCACTTCAATTTATTCTTGCCATCTTAATTCAAATTTTAGGATAATCCAAATCATTTTCACCACAAATCCAACCACCCATTTAGTAAATTAATTTTACACACAATTAAAATCCACCTCCTCGTGGGATCGACACTCGTCACCATTGATCTATACTACAATAGATTCGTGCACTTACGAGTTCAATAAAATTTGCACAACAATCAGCATTGAGATTGACAGAGAATTGATCTTTAGGAGTTATCAAGTCTTGTGGTTGTTCTTTGCTTGTGTTTTGTCCATTTAAAGATGTTACTATATGTTCATGCCCTATAAAAGATGCCACTTTGAATCTTGCCCATTTATAACATTTATCCTTCAGTTCTTTGAAAGCCTGCTGCATGTCACTGTCACTCAACAAGTCCCTGCCATCAGATGTCCAAGGCAATAGCAGCTGAGCTCTAAAGCCAGTAGCATGTCTAATGGGCTCACCCCAACAAATGTCCCTAATGTTAGCCCAAAGCTTGGCCGGTGAATAATGGTTAGGAATAACATAACCAATCTAAGTTACTTTGCTATTAATTACTACTTCAACATCATAATACATAACATTGCAATGCCATAAAACAACATAAATAAATGATACATATATTAAAGAAAAAGCTAAAATGTATTAAATACTAAATGCAAACAGTATGTGACTATAATACCAATGTGCAAATCAGCCCAAAACAAGTGAGTTACAGTACAACATTAAATAATGTTAAGGGGTGTTTAGTATTGTTTCTCAAAGTTAGTTCTATGTTTTCCATAAACAACAATGAAAAAAATGATTTCCAAAACAAACATTCTATAAATGACTAAGTGCAAACGGATAAGTTTTTTTTCTCATCTTTCTAAATAAAAGTTGAAAATGTCTTCAACAGTTTCTGGACTTGTACTGTTGTTTGATAACATATGCTATGATAAAAGTATTACTATTTTAAAGAAAAAAAATTTATTATTGTGTTGGAGATTACACTAACTATCTAGCTATGATAGTATTTTTGATATGTTACTGACTCGCTAGTTCACTAGTGTTTTGCTCTATAATGCAATGATAGAATGTGCATCAATTGATTATAACCAATTCCACTCTTGTTTGGAGCATTGATACCTTCCTAAATAGTTAAAAGAAACTAAAAGCTACTTTGATAGATTCTTTATAAGTTTTGACTAGTAAAATTGTAGTAACTTTCAAAGCATTTTTCCCTAAATTCCACACAATTATTTTCTAATGGATCAATGATATAACATTCCCACATTAGCTTTTACAAATGTTTGTATTCATATGTGAATTCAAATTTTAACAACACTTCTAAAATTGAAATTTCAATTTGTTAGGTCCAATCTTACCTTAATCCCAGGAATATGCTCCAAAAATGAGGAGGTACAAACAAAAATCAGAGATGTATTAACTTATGATCACTAAAAAAACTGCCTAATAATAATTTAATTAAACATTAATCCATCATTATGCTATATTGTTAAACTCATCACTTAAAAAAGTTCATCATGTGCATCACATGTTCGAATTTCAAATGCAGACATAAGTTGAAACCATTTGCTTGCACCTACTCGACATAAGCTAAAACCTTATCGTTCTGAATTTTATACTCTATAGTTCCACAAATTTCATCAAAACAAGAAATCAAGCACCCACTTGACATTTTTGACTTAGAGTAGTATCAAAACACTCAAAATTTGGCCAAACAAATTGTAAGAAACTAACATGTTATTGGCTTCAACATAGTGATTTCAACTAATGGATACTGCTTTACGAACAAGGAAGATTTTTTGGCCTTCGAACGAAGAGCTCTTAGTCGTGCTTCATGAAAGAGAAAAGTCCACTTTGAAATTCAAGACAAAAAGATCTTTTTTAAGCTTTGAATTGTTTTGCAAATTTTGCTTTATAAATTAAGACATAATTTTTCAAAATGATTTGACAACTCACTGGCTCATGTCAACCAAAATGTGTAAAACTTTTGCTTGTCAAATTAGATTACCAAGTGCCCATAATTAACTAACAGAGAACTGCTGTTTGCATTTCGTAGGGGGTTTTCACTAATAAACATACCTTTGCCATCTAAGTATAAAAAGCCCAAAACTCAAGGGAGGAAAGTAAAAATTACCCATATTTTTTATTTTTTGGTTTGGCCGGGTTGACCCAGTTTTGAATCGAAGCTGTTGGGTTAGGACCAGATCATTAAGGTTCGATTTAAAATTCTATCTTTATTCACTTTTGACATTTTCTATTTGTTGTTAACAAGTTTATCTCGGAACCTAGACCCTATGCAAATCTCTAGGCCTTGCTATATTTTTTAGAAGGTCCAATACTGCAACGCAATAACATGACCGTTAGTGCGGCCCATATCGGAATTGAAGGTGTAGGTGCTAAGCACTATTCTTATTCACCAAGGACAAAGAGGAGGTGGGAAGCGTCAATGTCTTCGTTGAAGTCATAAAAAGTGATAGGAAGCAATTTTACAGAATTTTATTCAGAATTAGGAAAAGGTCAAAAAAAAATGGGTTAATTGAACTGAACCGACCTTTCGGTTAATTTAAAAAATTGTCGGTTTACATAAAAAAAATTAGAAATCGGGAAAAATTACAAAATATACAAGAATTAGTTAAAAAAATAAAAAAAATTGAATTGATTTGAAACTGAATAAAAAATTGAATCAATTGAATCGATTCCATTCAATTTATATAAGAATATCAAAATTCTCTATGTGTTTGGGACCTCATAAGGCCACATCCCAAAATGAGGTGAATTTTAAATAATTTTTGGGGAATAAGGTGGAGAATTGAAGAAAAATAATTCCAAATTTTTGATGGGATAAAGTTTTTTTTGTAATTCCTACACAGCCCACCACAATCCCCATTATATGTAAATATTTTTTTTAATTTTTAGTTAATAATTTTATTATTGGTTAATATATTTTCTTTTTATTTTTACATGATATAAATAGAGTATAACTAAAAGAAAAACCTAAAATATTGTTTTTATACAACCCTTAACATTGTTATATTTTTCTTTTCTCTCTTAAGTTGTTGTTCTCTTCAAACAAATCAAACCTCATTCTTCAAAAATTTTGAGCAAAGTTTAGTAAGTTAGAAATATTCTACTATTGACTAATAGTTTAATTGTAGCTTGATCTTGACATACAAAAGTATATGCAAACATTTTGCAGTTTAGATACCATTTTAAGATATTGTTTTAAACTTTTAGATTTTTTTCAATAATTTAAATACTTTATAATATAGTGATAATTTTATTTTAAGTCTTTAACTTTTAATTTAATGAAATTATGTATGCGGTACTATCAATAAGTAAACAGGGAATGGGGGTGAGAATAGAGAAATTATTCCCCATACGAGAATTATCCATCTTCACCCTACTAAATTTATTAGGAGAATGAGGGTGATATTTTTAATAGAATGAAGAGAACCCCACACCATTGTCATTCCAAAATTTATATAGTGGACATAAATCAATTGATTTAGATCTAAATCAACCCCGTACCCACTCCTATTTAAAAATTTTAACCTTTAAAGATATTACTACAAAAATACTAATTTTCTTCCTAAAACAAATGAAATTAAAGAACACTAATTGAAAAATAATACCATTTCTCATTTTTACCTCAGTTATTTAGGGAAGGTGATTTTGATCATGTAGACAGCTGACATGGCATGAGCAAATGAACTAAACATGAGGATAAGACGCGCCAAAAGAGAGAGAGCGAGAATCCAGTACGTGGACTCGCACGCACGTCTCAACTCTCAAACTCAATCAAACAAACAACGGAGCTTGCTACGGTACATTATCTGTTAGGTACACAGCCAATGGTGGAAGGACACACATGCACAGGAGAGAGAAATTGCTTACCAAATGCACCCTTTGTGAAGCTGGCTAAGGTGCAGCTGTTAGGTACAGCGTCTGTACCTTAGCCATCTCCAAGGTACACAGACCAAATAATTAACAATCAGACATGACGCTCCCCTTTTGGAAAGCCCGCGATTTTATCTTTGTTTCTACTTTCAGCTATAATTTGTAGCTCAAAAAAAAAAAAAAAAAAAAAAAAGAGAAAGTAAAATGGCTGCGGAGCCTTTATTTGTAAGAGGAACTGGAACTAATAGTTCAGCTTCATGGCAAGCTTGTACAAGTAAGAACAGAAGCAAGTCACAAGCTCAGCTTCTTTGCTTCACAATCCGAGCTTCTCATTCCACTGATAAGAAAAACAAGGTCTACAAACAACTGGGTTCGTCTCTTTTTGCTGAAACTGCATTAATGTCCCTTTCATGTGTGTGTGTGTGTGTACATATATATATTCTGTTCTCTTCCTTCAAATGGCTTCCACCCGGTTAAAATTTAATTGCTTAATGTTAAAATTTTGGGTATCTGGGTATCTTTGATATTGAAGTGCTGTGGTTTATTACCTTGCTGCTGTTGAATAAAATCACTAATTGTCAAGTACAGCAAGTGCTGAACTTACTTAAGGTTTGCTAATTGTTGCTTTTGGAATATGTTAAGTAGCTGTGCCTTAAGCTTTTTCAGACAAGGAGAAGTGTTGTTACAGTGTTAATTGTAATGCTTACTGTCTAACAAATTTAACTTAATCCAGTTATTTTGTCATAGAAAAGGTTGTGACCACTGGCTTTGAATTATTCGCCCGTTCCATTTACATGTGGAAACTTTTATTAGTGATTTGATATTGAGCACGATGGCCATTTTTTTTTTTTTTTTTTGGTTTACAATGCATTAGGTGAACAACTTGGGACCTTTTTCACTTGAATTTTGGCCTAAAACATTTGGCAGAAATTCCAACCATCCTTCTTCTTTAATCCAATGGTGTAGATTGACATCACTGATGTCACTAAATTAGAATCTGTAATTTAGCTTCTAACGTAATTGGTACCATTACTAGTGAATTAGTCACTTTGCAATAGCTTTGTGTTATTGTACATCTTGGTTTCGATTTGAAATAAAAATTGGACCTGTTTAGGTTTGTTTTCGTTGAAAAAGAAGATTGAAGACGCAGTTCTTCGTGCTGAGAGTTTAGCAACAACAGCACTAGAACTCGAGGAAGCAAGAAGAATTAAGCAGGAAGAGATGGTCCGTAACTATAACCTTTGGGATGACCCAACTAAATCCAATGAAGTTCTTGTCAAGCTAGCTGACAGTCTCAAAGTAGTTAATGCTCTCAAAGATCTACGATATAAGGTAATGTGTTGCTTATACTGGATTTATTGGATTTCTATGTGTGAATTCTTATTTCACTATAGTAACAGATCCACATAGATGAACCTTGTATGCCTATGATTTGACAGTAGCCATTGTTCTGATTCAGTGTACTTTCCTTGGCCTCTTGATACAAACCATACATGACCTTTAGATGTCTACAAATTAAATGTAAAACATACTCATCTTGACCAAACTCCAGTTTATTTGTTTTGATGTATGCTCATAAATCTTTAACCTCAATAAGCTTTTTGGACAATCTCAGAACTTTGTCCCTAGACAATGTTATTCTTTCTAAAGTAAAATTAAAGATTGGAGCTTGTTTGCTTGTTTCTGCAGGCTGAGGAAGCAAAGTTGATAGCACAGTTGGCTGAGATGGAAGCTATCGATTATGGGCTTTTCAAGCGAGCATACCGTGCATCTTTAGATGTGAGCAAGCTATTGGATCAGTATGAGATGTCCAAGCTTCTTCGTGGCCCAAATGACATAGAAGGAGCATCTGTAACTATTAAAGCTGGATCAAATGGCATCTGTCCTGAGGTTTGGTCTTCATGTTTTGCTCTTAATTTTAAGTTTGATTGAAGTAGTAAATCTTGAAAAATGAAAAATGAATGCAGCTTCAATATCCAGGTCACAAGTTGCCTTTTCTTTCAAATTAGAAGAGAAAAAATGTGTAAACAAAAGAGTTGCCTCTCTGGAGGACTTGTTATAAATGGCAGTGCACATAGGTAAACAATGCGTATGTTAATGTTTCATTCTTGTTGGTCCTTGGACAACAAGCTTTTTCAGTTGATAGTAATACATCTTCCTAAAAATTTTGTCCAACTAGTGGTGTGAAAAAATTTTGTGTTGCTATCAGGTTCGCAGATGCTTATGTCCAAGTAAACCATAGATGCATATATTGCTGATTATTATAGCTGAGCCGTTGTGGATGCTGGGTTCCTACTCATGATGGGAACTGTTAAGATTTATCATCGGTTCTTTTTCCCCTGAATTCCGCATTTTTAATTTGGTCTGTGAGATGTTGCTCCAAATTAGATGTTTCTTTAATTTCAACGTAGGCTCATAGCTTGTTGATTTTCTTGTTTTCAAGAATTTACATTAGCCTTACTGTTACAGTTGTCCTTATCTCTAGTTTGCTCCTATTAAAATCTTATCATGCATTGTTGTTCACTTAAATGGTTGCAACTCATTGTTGGCTCTTTTATCGAATATTATTAGATAACCTTAACAAGTTTCAGTATTCAACTACTGAATTGTGCTTCCTCCTTTTCTTTATCTTTTACCCCAATTTACCAATTCTGAGAAGAAATCTTCATCTTTATAAGCCTCACCTCTTGTATAATTTTGCGAATTGATTGAATTGTATATGTGGATATCCAAGTTATTTAAGGTGTTAATTCATTCAATGAGCATGGTAGTCCTGCATGGTTTATATGAAGTTCTATTGGGTTGAGTTGCAATATGATCTGTGTATATGAAACAATGGAATGTGGTACCATCTCTTACTCAAAGTACTAATGTTTTCAAATTTAGATATGGGCAGAACAACTTCTCAACATGTATGTTAGATGGGCTGACAAGGAAGGATATAGAGGAAGGGTAGTTGATAAGTGTTGCTGCAAGAATGGTGGTATCAAGTCCGCAACTATTGAATTCGAATTTGAGTATGCTTTTGGCTATCTTTCAGGAGAGACAGGTGCCCACCGCCTCATTAATTTTCCGAATGGTTCTGTTCCTCATGAGGTAAAAACTACTGTTTCCATTCTGGCTAAAGTTTGAGGTTATCCACATTTCTCTCTTCCCCTGGAACCAAAGCATCCACCATAACATTCTTGATTACTTTCTATGAATTCGTTTTTGTCCTATAGCTTCTAATATCAATTTTATTTCAATTCACCTTTTTAGGTGAGTGTTTTACGAATGTTATGCTCATTATGCAACGGTTAGCCTTTTTGTTAATTAAATTTGATCTTGCAGGCTACGTTAGCATGTGTAGATGTTGTTCCTCTCTTCTTGGAAACATCTCCTGACCTGCAAATTAGTGATGAGGATTTGCTTTTCTCATCCCCTTCCTTGCCAGGAGAAAGGCAGAGTATTGCTAAACCTGCAGCTTGCATTCAGCATATCCCTACTGGCATTGCAGTTCAGTCCTCAGGTGCTTGATGATCTTCTAGGTTTCATTACCGATATATTATTGGGTTTTCGTCCTATCAGTATTTTTACTTCTTTTAGAAAGCTTGTCATCTAATCCAGTAACATGCCAAACAGACAATCTTCCTCTGATCCTGATATTTAGAAAAATGTTTCCACGTACACATCCTTAGAGTATTTAGCAATTTCAAGGACGAGCAGCAACACATGAGGGATAGGATATGATAAATGGCACTTCTGCCACTCCTAGGTTCACAATGTTACTTCTTTCGACGGTTTTATGAGTGTTAAGGAACTTGAATGAATGGGATATCAAACTGCATGGAGGTGGAGTAGCTCCTGCATTTTCGGTTCCATTCTTTGTTTCTGCGTTTATCTGGAGGTTGAAATGGAATCATTTTTATGAGTTTCAGTTATGCTACTTTCCCTCACCCTTGAGTTTTTAGTGCGCAGAATGATAAGTTGGAATGACACATCATTTGACTGGCTATTGACAAATAATACACTGAAGAATTTTCTTTTAATTCACCTAAGGAAGCCTATCAAAATACTTCTGTTGCTCTCTTGTTTTTTCCACTGTCCTCAAGATGAAACACTAATAGCATAGCTTTAGGTGAAGAAATTATGTTTGGCATTCTTTGTGTTTCATTGAAGGAAATGTTTGAATATGGCAATCCTAGTTTGCCTAGAGTCATTGATGAAATGGTACTGTACTGCACACTGTGAATAATTGATTCACTTCCTAACCATATTCTCTTCTCTTTTCACTAACAGAGGAAATAACTTTTAATCTTGTTTCTACCGCATTTCCTCCCTGGTTTCTGTTACTTCAAAGAAGAAGAAAAGTGATATTTTCATCTGCAGGTGAGAGGAACCACTTTGCAAATAAGATGAAGGCTCTTAATCGATTGAATGCCAAACTTCTTGTGATTGCGGGAGAGCAAGGAGTTTCCAATGTAAGTTGCATAAAGAGAGAAGCCATTGTCAATATCTGGCAAAAAGAGACGCGAAGGTATGTCTCTCACCCATACAAACTAGTACAAGATGTAAAAACTGGCATCCAACTGCCTGACTTCAATTCTGTTTTGGACGGAAACATTAAACCTTTTATTGAAGCTTATATCAATAGTAGACGGTAGTAGACGGCTGAGTGATACGGACTAAGTCTTCACTATTGCCTACTTCTCGCCGTACCATGGAATTGTGATGCCTTAGTTATTGTCATTATTTTTTTATTATTGTGAAATTTTACAGGAAATCAACGCATATTTCTGTGAACACAACCACCCTTCAAGATTGTGAAATGGCTGATGATGTGAAAAATAGAAATTTATGAGTTCACCTAGTATACAAATTTATTTGGTGGAAGTTGGGTCTAAATTCATACATTAAATGTCCCATATTCAACCTAATGTGTAGTTAACCAATTTTCTCAAGTGATGGTGACAATTTTGAGAGAAAATGGACCATGAGAACTCCAAAGCAATCATCCTATTAGGGTAATGGCTGAAGTCAATGTGTGGCAACGAAGCAAATTACAAGTCTCTTGCATTATTCTTTTGTTAATGACAAACATTAACAATTTGTTCTTGCCTGGTGGGTAACACAAAGTATGATTTATATGGTTCATAAAACAATTTTTCTTGAGTCATGCCCAAAAAGGCCATTCAACAAAAAAGAGAGATCAAATTTTTTTTTTTATTTGATTTTTTATTTTTGTGACAAATGATATTGATTGATGCTTGAGTACAATTTTTTGAACGTGAGGTTTTCATAATGAGTGAAAGAGGACGTCTAAATGAAACGAAAAGTTCTGTTATTACAATCAGCAAAACATCGATTCCTATTAAAGTATATAAAAACAGAATATTAAATTAAAAAAATAGATAGAAAATAGTTTTTCTGGACTCCTAAGATTAGCGTGAGACAAAATCAATTCCTTTGAACTCTTTATTACAAGCAACAAACCAACGGGGTCTTTGCTAAAGAAAACAATCATATTGTTCCCTCATTAAGTTTTACTTTGTTACTACAATAAATAAATAAAATAAAAAAACAAGCAATTAACAAGAAACACAAAACCCATTAAACCATACAATGATGATCACGTGCAAAATTTTTGTCTGGACGTAAACAAAGAGACGCCCGGTTGCAGGTTACTCAAAAATCTATGGAAAAATACTTCATTGTGATGTAATTACCAATTGGGGTCTCTATACTTATCAAGTGATATTATTGTATTTTTTTTTACTTTTTCTTTTATAAAATAAGATTCTATATAATATATAGAAATGTCAAAATCCTCCATGGGTTTGAGGGTCCATGGAGCCCCATCCCAAATGGAGAAAATTTTGAATAATTTTTTAGGAATGAAGTGGGAAGTGGGAGAAAAATAATCCCTAAATTATTAACGGAATGGAGTTTGATTTTGCACTCCTCAGTACGAGTTGAACCTTTATGGGCTCCTCGACAACCTAGGCTTCTTCCTTTGTTTCAAGTGCTGGCTTATAATTAATCTCGATTAACTTAACGGGCCAAGTTGTATCAATATCTATACACACATTTTAATTGCAAGCTTTTGTTAATATTAAAATTAACAAATACTAATAATATATAAATTCAAAAGAATCCATTCACATCCTTATATATTTGTCAATACAAAATTGTTTAACAAGTATAACGTACAAGAATTTAATAACCAAAAATAGCAACTCTTATATTGATCTCTTCTTTTCTCAATGGTAATTGCACATGATATTAGCAAAAACTCTTAACCAAATCCAATTCTTCAATCTCTCTATGATCGCATTAGCAATAAACCTCAAATTATCACAATTATCACATCGTCAATTCCTGCACAAGCAAGACCAAAATTCATTAAAAATTAAAAAAAATAATTTAATACTGAAATACTAACTAGGCAACCCAAGAGAGGGGGTGAATTGGGATTTTAAAATTTAAGCTAAGCAAACCACACAACAATTTAATCTATTGCCTTAATCAAATTGAAAACAATAAATTCAATCATGCACAATATTAAAAGAGTAAGGGAAGAGAAAACAAACACAATGATTTTTACGTGGTTCGGCAATCCCCGCCTACGTCCACCCCTCCAAGCTCACCGGGCTTGAGGATTTCACTAAGCTAGCCTCCCAAGGCTTCAAACGCTTACAATTGACTTCCAAGGTGTCAATGGACCTTTACAACAAGAGATTATCCCCAATCTCTTAACCCAAGTGTATCCCAACACTTACAATCTTTTAACTTGATTTTACAAAAAAGATTACAAATGAATCTCTCTCACACAATGTGTTTGATCACAAGTGAAAGCTCAATGTGTGAATGAATGAGATGAATACAAAGATTTAAAGCTCAATGAAAGTTGTATTCTCAATATTTTGCTCAATGATGATCGTTGGAATTCCTTCTTGTTTGAATTGGATTGAGCTTATTTATAGTTGGAGCTGAAAAACTAGCCGTTATAGACTGTCTGCTCGAAAACGGTTCGCCGTTAACCATTAACGGTTAACCGTTTAGGCCGGTCAAAGTTACCGTTGGGCCAATTTTCAAATAAACGGTTAGCCGTTTAGGCTTACCCTTTCGCCGTTAATTTCCAGAGACCTGTAAAACAAATTTGGTTTAACCGTTCTTACTAAACGGTTCAAGGTTAGCAATCTGAAAATAATCGGTTAACCGTTTTCAGTAAACGGTTCACCGTTAGTTTCCATAATCATCATTTTAACAATACTTTGCAAAACATGCTTTCTGGAAATTATCGGTTAGCTGTTTTAAATAAACGGTTAGTAGTTTTAAATAAACGGTTAGCCGTTTGCTACAGTGATTGCTACAGTGAAAATATTTTCTAAATTTATAGTTTGACCCCAAAACTTTATAAAACTGTATTACGGCCCAAAATGTTATGAAACTTTGCACATAGGTCCAATTTCAGAATTTCTAAATAATGCTTTGTTAATCCCAAAACTTTCTGAAATTATGGTATAGCCCAAAATGCTACGACACTTTTCAAATAAGTCCTTTACCAAGATTTCAAGCAATACATGTTTATTTCAAAGTTTTCAAAATTCTTTCAATTAAACCATAAACTTTGAAAAGCAACCAATTTCATAAAATCATTTTTCCATTAAATATGAAACATTTATAATGTGAAAATAATGATTTATTTAAAAAGAATAAAAACAATCAATTTCATAAAATCATTTTTTCATTAAATATAAAACATTTATAATGTGAAAATAATGATTTATTTAAAAAGAATATTAAATAATTTGAGCTTAAAAGATTAATCATTCTTAATCTTGTTTGTTATCATCAAAATCAATATTATGGAAACATATATGTTAACAAATACAAGCAACTACTAGAAGACAAAATCCGCAATAGACATCGCAGGGGTGAGAAAAAGTCTGTAAAGGCTAATAGAAAGAGAGATCAAACTATTTCCAAGATTGTGTAGTATATATAGGACTCCATGCAATAATGAAATTTTGCAAAAGAATTCTAACTTTTGAATTTATCATTTTCAGGAACACATAACAAGATAACTTTGGGTATCCCAGAGAAAATAATGAATCATAAGCAGTAAAACCATTGCCATAGACAGAAATTACTCAATGGAAAAGTATTATAATAAATTTGCTAGAAGCACTCAACTAAAACAAAATTCAAGTTGAGTAAATACTAGGAGCCTCTATCTTTCTCTTACCATGCTTTACATTCAGAGATTCATTCATATAGAGTGATCCGCCGCTCTTCAAATAGGCCACAACCTGCCACGAATAAATAAGGCTTGGCAAACATATCACAACTAATACCAAAAGAGCAACGTACGAGACTATCTCAACAAAATCTACCATAAAATCCACTTATAAATGAATTTAACAAACCTTTAAAAAATATAATGGAAGGATAAATTCATATGCAAGTAAAAGGAATAGCAATTTATCAATTAATATATGAACAGCATTTCAGTAAAATAAAAAACAGATATGAAGAAAATTACCAACGGAACCTCTGCAAAGTGCTAAATTGCTTTGATTAGCCTAGATTCTATTCCAGTAAAAATTAGAATTCAGTAACACAATCATCGCAACTTTAAGGCATCAACAAAACTACTCTTGATCACTTACCAACTAGTGCTCTAATGCTGCATAATAGGAAATGTTATAGTTCAAAAGTTTAATTTGTGAAGAAAGCACAAAGACACTAGATAATAGCAGAGAAGAAGCTGATGTTACTGGACAAGAATTAAAACTATACTTTGCACAGAAGTTACAATAACAAAATAAAGAAGCTTAGAAATAGAGCCAAAACAGAGCAAGTCCAATAAATTTAAATTTATTATATTTCTCAAAATGTTTCAGCAACCTAACCCGGTTCCCTGTAAACAAGCCACCCGGATTCAAAAATTACTAATCACAATTACAATCAAACAAGAAGGAAAGAAAAAATTAAACCAAACAAACATTACCTGTGTCCATGATTTCCTTCTTTTATTTTCTTTTCGGCTTGGCCAAACAAAAAAGTGCAACTGGTTACAGAAAACAAACTTTAGAAGCAAGCAGACAATTTCAACTGATTTCAAGCTACAATTTGTAGTGATATATCACCTAAACATGTGTTCTCTTTCCAGCTAAAATTGTCAGTATGTTATTAAAAAAACCCAACATTAACTATCATTCAGCTCTTAACAGCTTGTTCAAAAAATACCAAACTCTTCACAATAACTTCTAAACCTAAACCCTCCACCAACAAAGCAAAATCAATAAAACCTACAATCCAGAAAGTATTTGATAAATTAAAATAGTCAAAATTAAAAATACTATGAAAAACTCGAGAACTAATAATATGAAGAAATATGAAAATACAGAGAGAGAAAGTAAAAAGATACTTACCGGAGCAAATCCAATCGCCATTACGAGGGAGCCACTTGAAGCCAGCAGAGGCTTTAGTGTCGAGTTAAAGACGGAGCTGCTTGCACTTGCTGCAAAAAGATCTTGATAAGTGCATATTTTTCATATATTTTGTTATTAATTTCTCCATTTTTTTCTTGTTTTGATCTGAAACATTCTAGTTATTTTAGTTAAATTTTAATTGAATAGGGAATTAATTAATATACATATTTTACCCTTTATTATATATTTGCTAGTTATTTTTATTTATTATTTTTAATTAATTGTATTATTTTATTGAATAGGGAATTAATTGGAGATTGTGGATAAAAAGGACATGAAGAAGTTCAAATTGAAAAGGAATACAAGTTCAAATTGGAAAAGGATTTCAATTAGAATTGAAAAAGGATTTCTTTAGACTTGTTGGAGAAGAATTCGGTCAACTAGCATTATAAAAGGAGAGCTGCCAGAGAGCGAGAGGGGGGTGCAGACGCAATTCGGGCAGAGAAAAAAATCAACAGGCGCAAGGAGAAGAGAAAAATTAGCAGCCGCTTGAATTAATCTCCATGATTGGTTTTGTCAATTCTCTTCTTCCCAATTCAATTATGTTAGGCTAAATTTTTATTTGGTTGAGGGTGAATTCAAAACCCTAAACATGCTATGCAATTAAATTTAAATTCTATCATTCAATTTATTTAATTGAGATTGTTTATGTTCTTTTATAATTAATATTCATGGTTTATTCTTGTTTTATTTGAGTGGCCAATTAGATAGGACTTGAATAAATTCTATTGCTAGATTAAAATTCTTGATCCGTAATTGTCTTGATATTTTAATCATTAGTAGCAGGTTGGAATCAGTGATTTCAATTGGAGAACATAACCTAGGTTAAATAATCCGAGCTTGTGTGTTTATTGGCTAGATCAACCTAATATCTTTCTTTGTTTAATGCTTCCATTATCTTAAATTTAAAGAGCTTGTTTTAAATTATTTAATGGTTAGAGATTAGGTGAACAGCTTGTTTTGCCTAACGACATACTAAGGAAAGATTGAGACTAACAGAGCTTATTGTTGTCTACGGTTGATAGTTTCAATATAAATTGATGATAGAATTAATATATTATGTGCATGTTTGGTGGTGGCGAATGATCCTTTGACCAAAGTTTTCATCATCATTATTTCTTTTTCCTTTAACTAGAGTTTTTATTAAATTCTTGTTCGTAGTTTTAATTTCTTTATTTTTTACTATTTAGTTAAAAATTCATAAACCCCCTTTTTATTTATAATTGGCATTTTCTTTAGTTAGATTAATTTCTATTATTACTACTATTATTTTATTTTAAATCTTGCTTTAGAGTTGATAAATAAATATAACTAGCATAGTCTCTGTGGGATCAATCCTTACTCGCTTTGTACTAATTATTTATATTAGTGGTAAGGTTTTAAATTTGGTGCACCTTAACGACACTACTAAATTTTTGGCGCCGTTGACGGGGACTAGCGTCTAGTTTGTTTATTATCACTCGTTTTATTTTATTATTTTTATTTTTATTTCTTTTCTCATTTTATTTATTTATTTTATTTTAATTAGTTATTTTTTGTTCTATATTTAGATTTTCATGAGCATAGAGGACATTCGATTGAAACTCGAACAACTTAGAGCAACCTCATCATATTCAGAATTCGATTTTGCCATCCACATTCCACTCCCAAAGACAGAGCCAAGCAGCCTAGAACCCGAACCAATGGCTCAGAATAACAACCGAACACTTAAAGAGTTGGCAGCTCCTAACTTGGACCAGCAACCCTTATGCATTGAGAATCCAAACCCTCAGGTAAACTTTGAACTCAAATCTGGGATGATTCATCTTCTTCCTACTTTTCATGGTCTTGCAGGAGAGGATCCAAATAAGCACTTGAAGGAGTTCCATGTGGTCTGTTCCACAATGAAACCAGCCGGAGTTTCTGAAGAGCAAGTTAAGCTAATGGCCTTCCCATTCTCTTTGGCGGATTCAGCCAAGGAATGGTTGTACTATCTTCCCTCCGGTACTATCACTACATGGAATGAGATGCGTCAGCTATTTTTGGAGAAATATTTCCCAGCATCAAAAGCTGGCAGCATTCGAAAAGAAATTTGTGGAATCCGACAGTATAACGGAGAGCCGCTCTACGACTATTGGGAACGATTCAAAAAGCTATGTGCTAGTTGCCCTCACCATCAGATAAGTGATTAACTTCTTATTCAATACTTTTATGAGGGCCTACTACCTATGGATAGGAGTATGATTGATGCCGCTAGTGGAGGAGCACTCGTGGATAAGACACCAGAAGCAGCCCGAAATCTCATTGCTAACATAGCTGCTAATTCCCAACAGATCAACACTAGGCACGATCTACTGCCGCCACTTAAGCGAGTCAATGAGGTAAGTACTACTTCTCTAGAAAAACAAGTTTCAAATCTTACTTCTTTGGTGCAACAATTAGCTCTAGGGCAACAAATGAGACCGTGTGGCGTATGTTCTATGGTCGGACATGCGACTGACACGTGCCCTGCTATCCAAGAGGGTTCACATGAGCAAGCCAACGCAGTTGAGGGGTTCCTAGGCCAACCAAGACAAAGGTATGATCCATACTCTAATTTTTACAATGAAGGGTGGAAGGATCACCCTAATTTTAAGTATGGGAACCAACAACAAGGCATTTCTAATGTGGCACCATCTCGACCACCGGGCTACCCCCAACATCGGGTGCAACAGCCTTACCAAGTTCGGCCACTTCCACCTCCTCAAAATCAAGGTACGTCTTTGGAGGATCTTGTAAAAGCTCTCGCTACTAACTCTATGCAATTCCAACAGACTACCCAGACACAGCTCCGACATTTAGAGAATCAAATTGGCCAACTAGCCACATCTATGAGTAGGATAGAGGGTAGAACTTCAGGAAAGTTACCTTCTCAACCAGAAATTAATCCAAAAGAGAATGCTAGTGCTATGTCTCTTAGGAGCGGAAAGCAATTGGAACCATTATTAGCTAAGCCATCAAAAGTATCCACAACATTATCACCCTCTGTGACCAATTCCTCACCTAAGGCTCTTCCTTTAACAAGGAAAGATGATTCCCACTCGGCATTGCCAATCGATCCATCTGGCCAGGTAAGAATCCCCTCACCTCGAATTAAGACTCTCTCCATTCCTCCACCATTTCCTAGCAGATTTAAACAATCTAAGAAAGAGGAGCAAGAAAAAGAGATCCTTGAGACCTTTCGTAAAGTAGAGGTAAATATTCCTCTACTTGATGCTATTAAACAAGTGCCGCGTTATGCAAAGTTTTTGAAGGAATTATGCAGCAACAAGCGAAAGTTGAGCGGTAACGAAAAGATAAGTGTTGGAGAGAATGTTTCTGCTGTACTTCAAAGAAAACTTCCGCCTAAGTGCAAGGATACAGGTACTTTCACTATCCCCTACACTATTGGTAATACCAAATTCGAAAGATGTATGCTAGATTTAGGGGCCTCAATTAATGTTATGCCATACTCGATTTATAACTCCTTGAATTTAGGTCCAATGGAAGAAACTGGTATAATTATTCAATTGGCTGACAGATCTAATGCTTGCCCGAAGGGGGTTATGGAAGATGTTCTTGTGCAGGTCAATGAATTGGTCTTTCCAGCTGATTTTTATATCCTTGAAATGGAGGATGAGTTGTCACCCAATCCCACTCCTATTCTGTTGGGGCGGCCATTTCTTAAGACAGCCCGGACCAAGATTGATGTTCACGATGGAACCCTCACAATGGAATTTGATGGTGAAGTGATTCGCTTCAATATCTTTGAGGCAATGAGGTATCCTAGTGATGTTCATTCTGTTTTTGCCATGGATGATATTAATACTTTGGTGCAGGATTTCTTTGAATTATCTGGTAATGACAGTTTTGAAATTGCGATAAGCAAAAATCTTACGAAAGATGATTCTAAGGAACATGCAAATTTGATAAAGTTGGATGATGAGGTAGAGGAAGCTATGGCGATCTTAGATGGAGCAGTCACATTACGCACCCATGGGTATAATGTTTCTTACCTTGAATTGCCTTTATTAAACGAGAAGCTTTTACCTTCAATTGTGCAGGCACCTACCTTAGAACTTAAACCACTCCCAGAACACCTGCAATATATTTACTTGGGTGAGAATGAAACACTTCCAGTCATAATTGCTAAAACCCTTACCCCAGTTCAACAAGAAAAATTAATTAGGGTGCTTCGGGATCACAAGACGGCGATTGGCTGGACCATTGCCGACATTAAGGGAATTAGTCCTTCCATGTGCATGCATCGCATTTTGCTAGAGGAAGGGTCTAAACCAACGAGAGATGCACAACGCCGCCTTAATCCACCAATGATGGAAGTCGTAAAAAAAGAGATACTGAAACTCCTTAATGTGGGGATTATTTATCCCATTTCTGATAGTAAATGGGTGAGTCCTGTGCAAGTAGTTCCAAAAAAATCAGGCATCACAGTGGTCAAGAATGAAGAAAACGAGCTTGTGCCAACTAGAGTTCAAACTGGGTGGAGAGTTTGCATTGACTATCGTAAACTGAATGCAGCCACTCGCAAGGATCATTTTCCTCTGCCATTCATTGATCAAATGCTTGAAAGGTTAAGTGGTCACTCTCATTATTGTTTTCTTGATGGTTACTCAGGTTATAATCAGATCGTTATCGCTCCGGAAGACCAAGAGAAAACGACATTCACATGTCCCTTTGGAACATTTGCTTACCGACGCATGCCGTTTGGTCTCTGTAACGCTCCTGCCACTTTCCAAAGGTGTATGATGAGTATTTTTTCTGATTATGTGGAGAACATCATTGAGGTATTTATGGATGATTTTACAGTTTATGGTGATTCTTTCGATAAATGTTTAGATAACCTCACACTTGTTCTTAAACGATGCATTGACACTAACCTTGTGCTTAATTGGGAAAAATGTCATTTTATGGTTAATCAAGGTATTGTACTAAGCCATGTTATTTCTGAAAAGGGGATTGAAGTTGATAAATCTAAGATAGATCTTATACGCTCCTTACCACCTCCCACTAGTGTGAGGGAGGTTCATTCTTTTCTTGGTCATGCAGGTTTCTATCGCAGGTTTATCAAGGACTTCTCCAAGATAGCTTTACCTCTCTGTAACTTACTTCAAAAGGATGCAACGTTTGACTTCAATAAAGAGTGCCAAAGAGCTTTTAAGAAGTTAAAAGAGGTTTTGACATCGGCCCCTGTGATTCAACCACCAAACTGGGATTTACCATTTGAGATTATGTGCGATGCCAGTGACTATGCTGTTGGAGCCGTGTTGGGCCAGCGTGTGGGCAAGCTTCCTCATGCCATCTATTATGCCTCTCGTACATTGAATGATGCACAACTTAATTACTCTACCACAGAGAAAGAACTTTTAGCAGTTATCTTTGCCTTAGAGAAATTTCGTTCTTATTTAATTGGATCTAAGGTAATCGTTTACTCTGACCATGCAGCTATTAGGTACTTGCTCACCAAAAAGGATGCCAAACCGCGCCTTATACGATGGATAATTCTATTGCAAGAATTTGACATAGAGATTCTAGATAAGAGAGGTTCTGAGAATTTGGTGGCAGATCATTTGTGTCGACTTATCCATAACGAAGATGAACTTCCATTGCATGAGAACTTTCCAGATGAGCAGTTATTACAAGTAGTACAATTACTCCTTGGTATGCAGATATTGTCAATTACTTAGTTACCAGGATAGTACCAAGAAGAGATAACCCGTGCACAAAAGGCCAAGATCAAGAGTGATGCCAAGTACTATGTGTGGGATGAGCCATACTTGTTGAAGCATTGGTCTGATCAAGTTATTAGAAGGTGCGTACCCGAAACTGAATTTACTTCTATTCTCACCTTTTGTCATACTTTGGCTTGTGGAGGACATTTTGGACCAAAGAGAACAGCCCTTAAAGTACTTGCGAGCGGTTTTTATTGGCCATCACTATTTAAGGATGCATATTTATTTTGCAAATCTTGTGATCATTGTTAGAGAACAGGTAATTTGGGACCTAGAAATCAAATGCCACAATCTCCCATTCTTATAGTTGAGATTTTTGATGTTTGGGGCATCGACTTCATGGGACCATTTCCTTCATCGTTTGGTCATCTCTATATTGTTCTTGCGGTTGATTATGTTTCTAAATGGGTGGAAGCAAAAGCCACCCGAACTAACGATTCTAAGGTTGTGGTAGATTTTATAAAGAGTAACATCTTTACAAGGTTTGGAACACCAAGGGCAATTATCAGCGACAGAGGCACTCACTTTTGTAACAGGTCAATAGAGCCCTCTTTCGAAAATACATCATCACTCACAAGGTATCAACATCTTACCATCCCCAAACTAGTGGGCAAGTTGAGGTGTCTAATAGGGAAGTGAAATCAATCCTTAAAAGACAGTTAATCTGAATAGAAAGGACTGGAGCCTACGGCTTGATGATGCACTTTGGGCATATAGGACCGCATACAAAACGCCTATTGGTATGTCACCCTACAGGTTGGTATATGGTAAGCCTTGTCATCTTCCAGTGGAACTTGAACATAAAGCATGGTGGGCTGTGAAACAATGTAACATGGAATTGGACGCCGCCGGCCAACACAGAAAGCTCCAATTGCAAGAATTAGAGAAAATTCGAAATGATGCCTATGAGAGTTCACGAATCTATAAGGAAAAGACTAAGGCTTTTCATGACAAGCAAATCTTGAGAAAGAATTTTGAAGTTGGACAGAAAGTTTTGCTATTCCATTCTCGCCTTAAGTTGTTTCCAGGTAAGTTACGTTCTCGATGGGTTGGGCCTTTTGTTGTTATTAATATTTTTTCTCATGGTGCAGTTGAGATTAGGAGCTTAAAGACAGGTAAAGCGTTCAAAGTTAATGGTCATAGGTTGAAGCCTTACTATGAAAACTTTCAGACACTTAATGTAGATGAGGCTCCACTTTATGAACCTGCGTATGTTGATGAGTGAAACTTGAGAACCATGTCAGGCTGAGGACAATAAACCAAGCGCTTATTGGGAGGCAACCCAATGGCTGGAGAAAAGATTTTGAGAGCACGCCATAACAGATTTGTTGTTTCTCCCTCTCATTCTCATTTACTTTACCTACGTTGTGTTGAATTTTGTTTGTTTCTGTTTGTATGTCTCATCTCATTTCCCCATGTTTAATTCTGTCTTTTGTTAGCTTACATTGAGGACAATGTAAGAATTAAGTGTGGTGGGGTGGATTTCGAACTTAGTTTTTGTTGCTTCGTCTTTTTCTTTTTACAAAAAAAAAAAAAACAAAAAAAAAAAACATTGTTTTGAATATTAGCCAGTGATAAGAATTTGATTGACAATGAATATGGTTCTTAGAAAGGGTTGAATATTACCTTAGTTTATACTTGATTCTTGTGTTGATTTCCTCTTAATTGAGATTCTTTAAACCATGAGCACTAATATCAATTCTTTCATAATTTTGACTTAGAATTTGAGATTGACGCAGCCTGAGTTGAGAATTTTAGATTGAGTAAATGACTGTTTGTCTTGATTCTTATCTCCACAATACAGTGTAGTATACACAGGCACCATAGTCAGAAATAGCTACCTATAACCCTTAAGAGTGAAGCTATCCTTGAGTAATTTGGGCCTATGTACCACCAGTATGTAGAAGATAATCTACCATGAGAAGAAAGCTACCTTAAGGGGTAGAGTGAAAGCTCCTGTCTAAATAAAAAAATAAAAAAATAAAAAGACAAAAAAAGATCTTCAAAAGAAAATGCACACAAATGCCTGTAAAAAAAAAAAAAAAGAGAAAAAAAAAGAACTTCAAAAGAAAATGCACACAAATGCCTGTAAAAGAAAAAAAAATTGGATATCAAGATGATAAGATTAGTTTGACCTACTCTTTTCTTTGTTCGAGACAAAGGCTGTTGATATTGAAGATTTTGGAAATGAATTTTAATTGAATTGATTCACACACACACTATGAGAATCAAAAGAGAGATGAGATTGACTATTGAATTAAAGTTAGAACTTCGATAATATTTGAAATTTTTTTTGAGCTATATGACTTATACAATCTTTGAGGCTATTTTTATTCTAAATTCTTTTGTTCTTTGTTCTAAAAAAAAAAAATAAATAAATTTCAATGATGTTTGTGGGTATCATCGCTGAAGCCCTCACGAGACTATAACTCGTCCACTAGGGTCGCCTAGGGGTTTAAAGGCTTGTTGCATATGATAAATGCAATCGTGATTTCCTACGAAAGTGGACTAGTTTAGGTTTTCTTTTTATTTTTGTTCTAGGTTTGCTCGAGGACGAGCAAAGACTAAGTGTGGGGGAATTTGATAAGTGCATATTTTTCATATATTTTGTTATTAATTTCTCCATCTTTTCCTTGTTTTGATCTGAAACATTCTAGTTATTTTAGTTAATTTTTAATTGAATAGGGAATTAATTAATATACATATTTTACCCTTTATTATATATTTGCTAGTTATTTTTATTTATTATTTTTAATTAATTATATTATTTTATTGAATAGGGAATTAATTAGAGATTGTGGATAAAAAGGACATGAAGAAGTTCAAATTGAAAAGGAATACAAGTTCATATTGGAAAATGATTTCAATTAGAATTGAAAAAGGATTTCTTTAGACTTGTTGGAGAAGAATTCGGTCAACTAGCATTATAAAAGGAGAGCTGCCAGAGAGCGAGAGGGGGGTGCAGACGCAATTCGGGCAGAGAAAAAAATCAACAGGCGCAAGGAGAAGAGAAAAATCAGCAGCCGCTTGAATTAATCTCCATGATTGGTTTTGTCAATTCTCTTCTTCCCAATTCAATTATGTTAGGCTAAATTTTTATTTGGTTGAAGGTGAATTCAAAACCCTAAACATGCTATGCAATTAAATTTAAATTCTATCATTCAATTTATTTAATTGAGATTGTTTATGTTCTTTTATAATTAATATTCATGGTTTATTCTTGTTTTATTTGAGTGGCCAATTAGATAGGACTTGAATAAATTCTATTGCTAGATTAAATTCTTGATCCGTAATTGTCTTGATATTTTAATCATTAGTAGCAGGTTGGAATCAGTGATTTCAATTGGAGAACATAACCTAGGTTAAATAATCCGAGCTTGTGTGTTTATTGCCTAGATCAACCTAATATCTTTCTTTGTTTAATGCTTCCATTATCTTAAATTTAAAGAGCTTGTTTTAAATTATTTAATGGTTAGAGATTAGGTGAACAACTTGTTTTGCCTAACGACACACTAAGGAAAGATTGAGACTAACAGAGCTTATTGTTGTCTACGGTTGATAGTTTCAATATAAATTGATGATAGAATTAATATATTATGTGCATGTTTGGTGGTGGCGAATGATCCTTTGACCAAAGTTTTCATCATCATTATTTCTTTTTCCTTTAACTAGAGTTTTTATTAAATTCTTGTTCGTAGTTTTAATTTCTTTATTTCTTACTATTTAGTTAAAAATTCATAAACCCCCTTTTTATTTATAATTGGCATTTTCTTTAGTTAGATTAATTTCTATTATTACTATTATTATTTTATTTTAAATCTTGCTTTAGAGTTGATAAATAAATATAACTAGCATAGTCTATGTGGGATCGATCTTTACTCGCTTTGTACTAATTATTTATATTAGTGGTAAGGTTTTAAATTTGGTGCACCTTAACGACACTACCAAGATCTAAACACGTAGTTTCATTTCTTATACCCATAACGCTCCCAATCTCCTTCTCTCCCTTCTTCCACACTTTTTCTCTCTCAAAAGTCAGAAGAGCTGCAAGGCTACTCTTTCCTGCAATGCATGGATTCTCATCACATGAAAAAAATTAAAATTGATAATAATCAAATAATAAGTGAATAAAAATTAGAGATAAAGTAAACAAACCTCTTGTTCTCGCTTAAGGTCTTGAGAATGTTCGACCCAGAATTGATAGGTTCGGGTTCTGGCTTCGACCCACGAAGCCAAATTCCTATACCTCCCATCAAATTCATAACAAAGGACCTAACATTCCTGATAATTATAAACCCTAGAATTGCCATAAGGAGGCCATGATAAATTCGCTCGATGAAGTTGACGCAAGCCATGATGAAGAATATGGGTTTTGCAGCTACTGAAATTAAGTTTTGTGGGTTCAATTTGATTCGATTGAAAGACGGATCTAGGTTTTGGTTTATGGATTTAATGAATTTGCAAGGGAGGGAACGTGTTTGACGATGAAAAGAAAAACAGCGGGAACCTGTAAAACTTTCCAAGTATCGGATATCAATGTTCTTCTCAACGGCACCAACAACAAGAAAAAATGTTTAAATGATAAATATTTACTTAATAACAAAAATGTAAATAGACAACGGCAAATATATAATTATCGGTTCGCTATTACAAAGTAATATTTGATAATCTATGTGAATTAATGTTTCAATAATTAGATAAATAAACTCTGTTAAAATTTAGTAGTTTAGTGGCATAATATCTATCTATTATTTGATTTGATTTCACTTAGTGCAAAATAGCATTATAGATTCTGAAACCCAATCTAATAAGTCTTATCTCATAACTAATATGTTCAAATTTTTGCATAGCAAATCCTGAAAATTTAAATTAAATTACTATATAAAGAATCGCTTATTATTTGAAATTAGTTGAAATTAATTGCTTCGGTATTCTATAGACATTAGAAAAAAATAGTATAATTAACAACGTAACATACATTTACAAGTTAGTGGAAAAACATTTTTTACCATATTCGAAGCTGCACCTGTTGAAAATACAAATGCCAACGACCAATAACAAAGTTGTGGTATATTCTTATTGAGAAAATGCGTTTTGAAGATGAAATTTTTAACAACATGCTTAACGTGCAGGTTGTCATTTTGTCTATGAGATTCAGTCTTGAGATTCACCGCAATCAGAAAACTATTGTAATAATATGTTTAACAATGGGCCCTAAAACATGTTATTAAAGGTGCACTTTTAGTAACTTTTAGCAACACGGAATCTTGGAACGTTATTAAATATGATAATTTACAAATTAAAACGTTGTTAAATATCATATTTTACAACAAAATCGCAACACACACGTTGTTATGTTCTTGTTATCTTACCTCTTTTTTCTTGTAGTGAATATCTTTTTTAAATAAGGAAACAAAAAATAAATTAAACTGGCTAAAATAAATAAAATAATGGGAGATACTGTCAAATTAGAAACCTGTTGCTGATATACGAAGGAAATTGGATTGACAAGACTGGAATACAAAAGCATATTAATTTGGAGAATTGATTAATCCCTGATGATTAAAAACAGCTTCTTTTTACACATCCAAACTCATATTTTGTGATCAAGATTTCGAATTCTATTTCTTACACTCAAAAACTGCCTTATTAATCAAATAATTCGAACAATAAGGAAATATAGTGAGACAATTTGTGGAAATAATTAATGCCAACACATAATAATTAAGCATGAAAGATAAATTAACACCAACCTCATCAAATTCGATTATTCTTTTTCATTGAACAATATTCACATGCACATAGTGCTATTGGGCAAAAGAAAATGTTGCAAGTACCTGAGTCCATCATCAACAGTGACATACCTCCAATTTACAATACTCAACATTCCCACACACGCTTTCGCAACCCTAACTTTCTCATCTTCACAAAAACCGTTGCTACTAGAAAACCCTAACCTCAAATCTGCAACAATCCCACTAGCAGCTTCACTAGAACAACACCTCGGCGACGGCAGCTCCTCCGAAAACCACGACTCGGACGCCGCCGGAGAGAAACTCACCCTCCCTTCATAATCCATCATCGTAAAAACTCCTCCCCATCCACGCAACAACACATTCCATGTGATTCCCACCTCCTCTTGTAAATCGATCAAACCAAAGCTACGAAAACAATTCACGTTAATATCGATATCGAACCAGAACACGCCACTCGTGTCTGCACAACGTAATTCGTTTGCAGGTTTTGCTAGGGTGAAAATTAGGGCATCAACTTCTATGGTGCTTAGCTCGACGGCGAAGATGAGGTTGTCGAGGGAAATGCGGGGTGGTGGAGGGGTTTTGAGCCGACGTTTGGTGGCGGAGTAGCCGACGGAGAAGAGACGGCGATAGGAGACGTCCGATGGGTCGGTGAGTTTGAGGTTGGAGAGAGAAGGGTAATGAGATGAGCAAATGGGTTGCCAGAGGTAATCGGAGGACATGGCAATATACCATGATTTGGACACACATGAAGCTATGGCTAGGGTTTTGGGGTCAAGATGCTGAGCAACAAGACTGAGGACCTCCCATGGCGGAAAATTTCTTGAGGAAAGGCGAGACATTGGATTTCGATTGCTTTTTTTTTTTTCTTTTTCATCTTTTGTTCACTCTTTAACGTGTGAAATTAATAGATTATTTTGGTTGTACTGGTTGATGTTTGATGATTATTGAGGGTTTTGCAAGCACGTGGAATGCTATGGTCAGTTGCATGGCTTCAAGTTGACACGTAGGATGAGATTGTGTGCCAATGCAATGTCTTTGTGTCATACACGTGCCGGTCAACGAAGCGCACACTTTATCTTTGTTTTACCATTTTGTTCTTCTACAGCTAGAGTCTGTTGGAACTTCATTAACTCTCTTAACACTCCTAAACAGATCTCATCCAAACTCAAATTTGGCTGCACTTAATTTCATAAGTCCAACAGACAAATAGCTGGGGCGGCACCGATGCAAATTTTCTTGGGATCTCATGTCAGTAATTAAATGTGCGACTAGGATTTGTTATTGTTATGTTTAATTCAATTCAATTATAGCAAATTAAACATTCCAACCTAATTGGAATACGAAGTGGATGTTTGGTTGAAATAAATGAGAGAAGAATAAAATGGAAAAGAGAGAAAAAAAAATAAAGAAAAAATTGTCAATCTCAATTTTAATGTTTTTTGGTTTAACATAAAATTATTTTTTTTTCTTTTGCCTGTACTCTTATTTTATTTTATTTCTTCAAATCAGACATGCCATATTATTTAAACAAACAAATCCTTATTGATATTTAACAATAAATCAACAGAATACTCCGAAATGATAGAAGAAGGCTTTATAGGCAGAAAAGAGCATGAGATTCATATTCTTAAGGTCCACAGGAGGTTCTGGACATTTGTTGGTTAATTCAACAAGCTTTCTTAATTAGGTATAATATATCTCCATTAACTGATTTCACATTTTATTTTATTTTTTTAATATTCTTCTTCTTTGTTCTGTTTCATCTGTAACAGCATACTCAAGTTAAAACACGGACTATCAGCGTAATTTTGAGAGAAATTAGGTCTCGTGCCTTTCGTTCAGAGAGGACGAAAGAAAGAGAAATTAAGGAGGTAGGTAGAGAAAATGCATCACTTAGGGTTTTTCTAAGATAATAAATAAAAAATAAATTTTGATAATTACCACGTCTTAGTAGATCAAAGGAAGCTTAGATAAAAGTCAAATTATGAGAGGATCTAAATTTAAAATTTGTTTGAATTTTTTATTTAAAGAAATATTTCACTAAAGGGATAGGAGAGATTCGACAGTCCCTTTTTTGACACAATAATATATACAAAATCTTAGGATTTGTTTATTAAACGTTTGAAGTCTTAAATTTTATTAATTTAGATTTTTTTTAAAATTACTTTTTTTAAACTAAATTTCTTCTAATTTATATATGAATAGAAAAAATAAACTTTTGTGACTTTCATATGAATAGGAAAAGGTATGAATGAGAAGTAAATATTATACTCTAAATAATATCTATATCACATATACTTATTTCATAAATTATAAAGCCTAATCCCCCTTATTTAAATTTTGATTTACAAGTACATGAATGTCAAAAAATCAAGTTTAAGATGTTTTTATTTCTAAAAGCAAACAAGATGCCACTTATATTCAAGATACTGAGAAAAGAAAAATAAACATATCATTCAGAGATTTGTATTCAAACTTCAAAAAAGCTCAGATCTATTCAAAGTTTAGCTAAAAAACATATGGTACCTTAGTGTTTCAATACTAAACAAATCAAAGGATCAAATTTAATGCATACTTTTATTTGTATTGATAACAAATTAAAAATTAGTGAACACCATAACATATTATTAAATCATTTTTTTGTTTCTTCGTCTTATTTATTGGATTTTTTAATCTAATATTGTTAGATCCTTAATCTAACGTTGAGCTTATATTTGAATAATTATGTGTTGCGGACTGTCATAAAAGGTTAAGCTAAATTAAAAGTGATCTATTTAGATTTTTGGTATTATGGACTTTAATGTATCTAATAGGGTATGGGCCTTTAATGTGTAGAGACCCAATAATTTTCTAATTTTTTGATGGGCAGAATTAGGAATATTCAGTGACAACAGGAAAATGTTGATTATATATGTGGTTAGGGTCCCTAAGTCACACATATCTTTCTATTCTTTTTGAAATCTCATCGTCAGAGAGAGAGCCCTAAGAAAACTTAAAGGATTCCCTAAGAGAATGTGTAGATCTGGAAGACTAACCACACAACACTAGAAAGCAATTCAGTATTATGGATACAGGTACGCTTTCGCATAATTTTGTTATTGATTCTTGGTGATACAACATGAATGCTCCTAGATTATACGTGATGGTTTTCGCCGAATGAATTTCTTATCCCAACAAGTCGTATTAGAGCCAAGTTCATGTTGAATCATTAAGAATCAAATTTATTTTGATTAATGATTAAAAGCTTTGGTGTTCTCCAATTTAATAATACCAGAATTATTAATATTATTAAGCTTGAGAACAAGATTAAGGAAATTCAGATTTTAAAATTTTAAAAAAATTGGTCTAAGGTTTAAAGCCGGCGGCAGCGCAGCCACTGTCGGCAGTCGGGAAAAGAGGCCGCAGCTAATCTAGTCAAAGCGGTTGCCTATCAAGAAACCCCCATTTTGCCCCCTTAGCAGCCAAGTCGTGGCTACCAGGCCACGACAAACAGCTTAAAAGAGGCAGCCATGGCCGCCTCCTAAAGGAAGAAGAAGCAGCGGCATGGCTGCCGTGAGCAAGAAGGAGAAAAGAAAAAATGAAACTAGGGTTATATGGATAATATCTTAAAGGTCCTTCAGTGTTATAAATTTCTTTTTCAGTAAAATAGTCAAGAAGTTTTTCATTTAAGTCCTAAATCTATTTGGGCTTAATTAAATTAAGTTTTGGACCCAATATTTTGGGTTTGATTGATTAAAGCGGTTGATTTATATTAGTCCATTAAAGTTAAAATTAATTTTAGTTCATTAAATAAAAAAAAGGATTGGTTTGATTGTGGGCTGGTTAGGATTCGGTTCAGGTCAACCAAACCACTCCAGTCCTGAATCGGTTAATAGTTGATCGGTCAACAGTCAACGGTTGATCGTCACAATGACCAAAATTTGACCTTTTTTTTAATTTTTTGGGATAATTTTTGGTATAATTTTAAATTCAAACATTGGTAGGTTTATATGTATTTTGAGATAAATTAATTGAAGCAACATGTCGCCAAAGTGACCTCTATTGTGGAAATTAATTTATTTTAGAATATGAATAGTTTCGTACATTAATTTCTTTAAATACTGATTGGCCCAAAAGAAGGTCCATATTTAATAGAATTGCATGTGCACTTGTGGTAATAAACACGTGATGATTATTCGGTTTTACATGTGAGCAATAAATTAGCCCAAAGGAAGATTTATTATTTGATATGTTCTTATTATCAGTGTTTGATTACTACACCAAGATATCACTTACAAGTTAATATTTTGTCCAAAGATGAAATATTAATAGAGTGTTTGGTATCTTGAGATGGAGTTTACCTTTATTTGAATTTATTTTTTGTTTTAAGACTAATATGAGCTTGTTTTGTTTGTTTGTTGTTCTTTGTTCAGTTATGTCTGCTGCTAATATTACTGCCAACATCAATTCTATTCATATGCTAAATAGCTCTAACTTCAAATCATGGCACGAGAACCTCTCAATAGTTCTCGCAGTCATGGATCTTGATCTTACGTTAAGGGTTGATTCTTCCCCACCTCTTACGGATGAGAGTACCCCTGATGATAAAAAGGGAAATGGAAAGGTGAGAGAGATCAAATCGCATGTGTATCATGATCATGAAGAAGGCCATTTCAGAAGCATTTAGGGTTTCAATGACCGAAAAAAACAACTATGAATAAGGAGTTTCTTGCATAGATTGAATAAAAGTTTGTCAAGAATGAAAAGGCTGAAATTGGTATGCTTTTGGCAAGCCTAATTTCAATAAGGTTTGCAGGTTAAGACAATATTAGGGAGTACATCATGGAGATATCTCATCTTGCTTCTAAGTTAAGAGCACTTAAGCTCCAGAAGGTATTGGTTATTTCTTCTATAAGGCTGAAGGGTATAAAAAGAAGCACTTCACTAATTATCACGCATGGCATGCTAAGAAAGGCATGCTTCTTAGTTTGTTTGTTTTGAGGTTAATTTAACTTCGGTACCTAGACACACGTGGTGGATAGAGTCTGGTACAACCACTCACATTAGTATGTCTATGCAGAGTTACCTAAGTTGTCAAAAATCCAGTGATGGTGAAATATACATATATGTGGGCGATGGCAAGACAATTTAAGTAGAAGCAATTGAAAATTTTAGATTATTATTAAAGACTGGATTTTATTTGGATCTTGATGAAACATTTGTTGTTCCATCTTTTAGACAGAATTTGATTTCTATTTCTACTTTGGACAAATTTGGTTTTTCTTATTCATTTGGGAATGAAAAATTTAGTTTGTTTCATGATTCAAAATTGGTTGGTTCTGGTTCTTTGTCAGGCGATGATAATCTTTATATACTTGATACAATTGCTTCATTTAATGAATCCATGCAATTAAGTACATGAGGTGTAAAAAGAAAATTAACCAATGAGAATTTAGCTGCGTTATGGCACAAGAGATTAGGTCATATCTCCAAATAGAGAATAGAGAGACTTGTGTCAGACGAAATTCTCGACCCCTTAGATTTCACAGATTTTAACATATGTATTAATTGTATCAAGGGGAAACAAACCAATAAAAGGAGATTTGAAGCCAACAGGACTTCAGATGTCTTAGAACTCATACATACAGACATTTGTGGGCCATTTCTTGCGGCTGCTTGGAATGGTCAACAATATTTTATGACGTTCATAGACGATTTTTCTAGATATGACTATATATATCTTCTCCATGAAAAGTCACAGTCCTTGGATATGTTCAAAATTTTTAAGGCTGAAGTTGAGAACCAACTCGGCAAAAGAATCAAAAGCATCATATCTGACCGTGGTGGTGAATATTATGGCAAATATAATGGTTTAAGTGAACAACGTCCAAGACCATTTGCTAAATTCCTAGAGGAATGCGGTATCGTCCCACAATACACTATGCCAGGTTCGCCCACTATGAATGGTGTTGCTGAAAGACGAAACAGGACGCTTAAGGACATGGTAAGGAGTATGATTTGTCATTCTATCTTACCAGAATCACTTTGGAGAGAAGTGCTTAAGATTGCAGTATATATTCTTAATAGAGTTCTAACTAAAGCAATTGTTAAAACCTCTTACGAGCTTTGTACATGTAAGAAGCCTAGTCTAAAGCACTTGCATGTTTGGGGATGTCCAGCTGAGGTAAGATCTTACGGATATAATGAGAAGAAGTTGGACTCAAGGACAGTAAGTTGCTATTTTATTGGATACTCAGAACGATATAAAGGATACAAGTTTATGATCTCACGACTAAGTCGATTTTCGAGTTGAGAAATGCTCAGTTCTTTGAGGATGTCGAGTTTGCAAGGGGAGATACAGCTAGAGACTGTCTTTGAAGAAGAATATGTTAATATTCTCATAGGTGTTATTGGCATTGATCAGGGTCTCATTCCCGACTTTGTTCAAGACACAACATATCAAGATAATGTTGGAGAACCCCCCCATATAAGAAGTTGTTCCAGAAGAATAAACTCTACCACCTCAAGAACCTATGCCATTAAGAAGATCCACTAGAGAAGGGAGAAGTGCATTGCTAGATTACATTGTATTTCTCCAAGAATATGAGGCAAACATTAGAGTAATGAAAGATGATCTAATCAATTTCTGCTAAGCCATGAAAGTTCCAATTCCCCGAAGTGGATTGATGCCATGAATGAGGAGATGAAGTCCATGAAGGACAATGACGTATGAGATCTTATCCCATTGCCATAAAGTGCGAAACCTATTGGTTGTAAATGGATATTTAAGACCAAGAGGGATTCGAAAGGTAATGTGAAGAGGTACAAGGCGCGTCTTATTGCAAGGGACTTTACACAGAAAGAAGGCATCGACTATAAAAAGACTTTCTCTCTGGCTTATTTGAAAGCCTCTTTCAGGATTATAATGGCATTAATGGCACATTTCGATCTTGAGTTACATCAAATGGATGTAAAAACGGAATTTCTCAATGGCGACATTGATGAAATGATCTATATGGTGCAACTAGAAAACTTTGTGTCCGAAAACCCAAAAAAATATGGTTTACAAACATAAAAAATCTATTTATGGGCTCAAATATGCATCTTGATAATGGTATTTCAAGTTTCATCAAGTAATTATCTCATTCAGTTTCGAGATGAATTTGGTCGATGATTGTATATATCATAAGTTTTGTGGGAGCAAATATATTTTTCTGGTTTTATATGTCGATGACATTTTACTTGCTAGAAGCGATATAGGCTTATTGCACAACACCAAGAGATTTCTAGCAAAGAATTTTGAGTTAAAAGATCTTGGTGACGCCCCTTTTGTATTAGACATACAGATACACCGGGATTGCTCTTAGGGTATTTTAGGGTTATCACAAAAAAGCTATATTGAAACAGTTCTCAAGAGATATGACATGTAAGATTGCAAATCAGGTGATACCCCTGTGGCTAAGGGAGACAAGTTTAGTCTCAATCAGTGCCTTAAGAATGATTTTGAGGAAAAAGAAATATAGAAGATTCCTTATGCGTCAGCAGTAAGAAGTTTGATGTATGCTTAGGTTTGTACGCGACCGAATATTGTGTACGTTACTGGGATGTTGGGCAGATATTTAAGTAATCCAGGAATAGACCATTGAAAAGCAGCCAAACAAGTCTTGCAGTACTTACAAAGAACAAAAAACTATATGCTCACATATCAGAGGTCGGATCAGCTTGAGATCGTTGGGTATACTGACTCTGATTTTGCTGGATGTCAAGATAGTATGAAATCCACTTCGGGTTACATCTATCTACTAGCTGAGGGTGCTGTCTCTTGGAAGAGTGCTAAACAGTCTCTTATAGCCTCTTCTACGATGGCAACAGAGTTTATAACATGTTATGAGGCATCCAATCACAGAATATGGCTACGAAATTTTGTCATGGGGCTGTGTATAGTAGATAGTGTTGATAAATCACTTAAGTCATTTTGTGATAATAAGTCAGCAGTGCTGTATTCCAATAACAACAGGAGTTCGACAAAGTCGAAGTATATAGACATCAAGTTCCTAGTTGTTAAAGAACGTGTTCAGAGTTGACAATTATCTGTAGAGTACATCGGTACAGTTAAGTCTATTATTTATAGAGTTGGCATTTTATGGCAAGTTTAGTTAAATTGAAAGTTTATTTATTGCATATCTTGTAATAGGGATTAATTTATTAATTCCCTAATTTAGTGAGATTCGAATTTATTAGGAATATTTATTTCCTAATTTAATTAGATGTCTATTTTAGTAAGTCAATTAATGGTGGGATTCTATAATTGGCGCATGAGATCTATTTAGAGCAAGAAGTTGATTCAAACAGGAAGTCATTAAATACTTTAGATATTTCTTAGGAGACAAGTAAGGTAAGAAGACCATATTTAATCCTATTTAGATTCATGAGAGTTATAAGAGGAAAGAAACTCTTATTTGGAAAGAATCCAAGTCTTTTAAGACTTGCTATTTTGGTGAAACCCTAGTGCCTATATAAAGAGAGGTATTTCACAATTGAAGTTGGATCGCACAACACAGAGCATAAAGCAGAGAAGCAAAATTCAGCCTCCTCCCTAAAGAATCCAGATTTGGTGTATAATGTTGTGTTGATTTATTTTCTTAACTTCTTTTCATCTCTGTGGAGAGTCTATGTGGATCATGGATCACTAGACATTGAAGAATTGAAGAATTGTTATTGATCACTTTGCGAAGTGCCTTGAGGATCGTGGATCAAGAGGGGTAGCAATTATTCAAGAGAAGCAGATTCATTCTAAGGTTGAATAAATTATATGGTGATAAATTGTAAGTGAGAGTCTTAAGTTTGGTAAATCCATAGGTTGTAACATGTTAACTTAGTGAATTGATTAATTCGAACCACGTAACAATCTCTGTGTCATATGTTTTCTGCATTTTATTGTGTTTTTGGAAAATTAATATTTTTTATACGATGAACAGTAACCATGAACAGTACGTGAACAGTAACTGTAAACAGTACTTCCGAAAAAGTTAATTTTATTTGTGCTTATTTTAGTAATAATATTATTTATTCAAAATTGAGTGTTTTCAGAAGTTCAAATAGCCTTACCCTCTATTAATAAGTAGGAGTAGATAGAAGGATTCAAAAAAGAAAAAAAAAAGTGTATGACATGTCGTACGATTTCTAAACAAAATGTATGACATGGTCTTTTGTTATAAAAACTATCTAAAATGTCCTCCAAATAGAGATGGCAATGGGGTGGAGGTGGGGGTGGGGAGGCCTAACCCATTCCCCAACTCATTGAAAATTTGGCGTCCACCCTATTCCCCAATAAATTTAATAGGGTGGGGATGGGGAACCCCCATGTGAGGAATAATTTCCCCATCCCCATCTTATTTCCCATTTACTTATTTTGCAGTGGATATAGATATATGATTTCAATAAATTAAAAATTAGAGACTTAAATAGAATCATTATCATATTATAAAGTATTCAAAGTATTTAAAAAAAATCTCTGAAAGTTTGAAATAATATCAAAACTGAAAAATATTTTAGAAAAGTAGCATTTTAAGAGAGAAAAGAAAACATAACAATATTTTAGGATTGAATAAGAATTATATTATACGGTTTTCTTTTAGTTATAACCTATTTATATTAGGTAAAATAAAAAAAATTATTAACCAACATTGTAATATATATATAGGAATTGGGGTACGGATGGGGCATGGAGCACAAAACCAAACCCCACCCTATAAAGAATTTGGGGATTGTTTTTAGTAGATTTTGGACGCGTGTATGAATGCCACAAAACCAAGCTAAGAACAATAACTTTATTTTTATCGGGGTGCGGGGTGTCTCGCTTGTTAGGGGTGTACAAGTTGTTTCGGCTTTTTGTGGAGTGAAGGAGGACTGAGATGGTGGTGGATATGGTGGGAGGTTCGACTTCAGGTGCGGAGAGCTTCCAAAAGTAACCTTAAACCTACAAAACGAAGAGAAAAAGGACAGTGTTGTGCAAATTTTATTGAATTCGCAAGTGCATGAATTTATTATAGAATAGATTAATGGTGACGAGCGGCAATCCCACGAGGAGGTGGTTTTTAATTATGTGTAGAATTAATTTTCTAAGTGGGTGGTTGGATTTGTGATGGAAGTGATTTAAATTATCTTAAAATTTAAATTAAAATGGCGGGAATAAATTAAAACGAATTCTATTGAAATGAAGCACTTGGGTATCTGGATCTGCATCAACATGTACCATGGGTTAAATATTCCTTATTAATGTCAGTTAAATCATGAGGGGGATTTCCACTTCTCATGAACCACACTCTAATTAATATGGTGCTAAGAGCTTATCGTGCCAAATATAAAACCTTGTACTAGGGAGCCGGTTAAACCAGTGCGGTATCTAGACAAGATTATTACTATTTATCGACGAAAAGTCAAAACATCCACAATAATTAGAGGGGAAGAGAAAATAAATTTACCAAATAAAGCCCATGGCACATGTTGAGACTTCACCTTCAACCCAAGCTTGAAAGAAAATTAGCTACTCATAATTGAACTAGGGATAAAATAGGAATTTATTAAAATACGTATAAAATACAAGATGGAGAAGGAATTACAAAAAATGGAACTAAAAAATGAATTCAGGGTGCCAAATTAGGGGGAGAGAGCCCCCTTTTTATAGATACACTGAGTAAATTATGGCCATCGGATTAAAAATATTTTGGACGCTCAGGATTGCGCCACGTCATCAGTCATCAGTCAACAGTACGCGGTTTAACTACGCGGTTTGAATAGTGACACGGTTTGACCACGCGGTTTGAATAGTGACGTGGTTTGGTTGTAAATAATTCTGTGTATATGCATGTACCGTACGCGCGATTTTTGGTCCACTAACATGCAACATTTTCGGTCACCGATCAACAGTATATAAGAATTTTAGTCCAATAGAATCATGACATCTCATCAGTCAATGCCACATCTTCGATCAATGCCACATCATTGTTCCGTATATGTGAACAGTAACATGGATAGTACCATACATGTGAACAATGCCATTTTTCCTTTTATGCTCCTCCTAAGATTTTCGACTATCTTGAGTTCAAAAGTGATGTTCGTTTTGCTGTCTAATCTCTCGTTCATTGCGAAATGACTATGATGCCTCTAAAATACATAAAATACTTAATTAAAATAAAACACACATAATTAAATCACAAGAGACTTAAATACATAAAAGTAAGAGTGTTAATAAGACTTGAATTGTAAAATGACGATTTTCTCCTTTATAAATATACACTTTCTAACACTCAACACACCCCTAACCAGCTTATTGCTATTCCATAGCAATTAAAGCGAAAACAAAATTCAAACCCAAAATGATTTGTTTTAAAACAATCGTGTTTATTTAATCAGACTAATGATAGCAATCAAATAAAAGTATAAGCATTATCTCCAATCTAAAGAAATATCACTCTCACATTAACCATCCACATGCATCAATCCAGCAGATTTTGTCATAGCTGCTTTCAAGAATGACATGTCAAACCCCAAAACCTCACTGGTAGTTGTAATATGAATTGTAAAATAACGATTTTCTCCTTTATAAATATACACTTTCTAACACTCAACATACCCCCAACCAGCTTATTGCTATTCCTTAGCAATTAAAGCGAAAACAAAATTCAAACCCAAAATGATTTGTTTTAAAACAATCGTATTTATTCAATCAGACAAATGATAGCAATCAAATAAAAGTATAAGCATTGTCTCCAGTCTAAAGAAATATCACTCTCACATTAACCATCCACATGCATCAGTCCAGTAGACTTTGTCATAACTGCTTTCAAGAATGACATGTCAAACCCCAAAATCTCACCGGTAGTAGTGACACTGTTACAAAGAAATTAATCCCAATAAAAATAGTCATTCCAATGAATGGTAAATTGAGAAAAAATAATAATAATGAAGTGATATCACACGCTCTCACCAAGATAAAAGAAATATGCCCACAACATAGAAATAATACGATCTTTAAGTCAAACAAAATGCTAGTCAACCCAATGTATTCATTTTTTTTATTTTTTTACTTTTTTTTTATGCATCACTACATCTTTTTAGCCCATATAACTAACTTCTACTTCAGACTATAAATCCCCAAAATCAAGGACTTTTATTAGGATGTAACGTAGGCTAGGGACATGGCTAACAAATGAGGGGAAATAAGGAAAACAAAGTATATGTTTGAGAAAAAGTATAGATCTTTTCGAAATTACAAGGTGTATTTCACTTATTTATTATTGTTATTTTTTTCTTTTTTTTTTTGAAACAACAAATTTTTTTGTTTTTGGTTTTTGTTTGGCACAACTTTACTGAACAAAATAATTATTTACATTTTTCTCAAACATAATTAGGTGATGTTGTAAGATATCGGGTAATACTCGGGTCAAGATGATAAGTTTGACAAAGAAAAGTTTTTTTTTTAAAGGCTCAAAATGGTTAACTATGAATATTCCACAAAAGGGATGACTAGAAAGGCTTAAACGGGTCAAAGATGGCCTTTCCATCGTCTTTTAGAATTCTAAATAATCTTCCATATCTACTAGTTAGATGGACTTCCAGACGTAGCAACACACTTTTTTTTTTATTTAACATTTTTTTTTAGGATTGACTCAAAGGAAATCTAGAGATCATGTATAAAATAATAAACTACTAAGTTGTATGAAGAATGGGCAAAAAGAGTTACTCTCCAAGAAAAATGACAGGCTAAAAAACTCACTTGGTATTCATTATGACATGTGTATTCCTTCAAGCAACTCATATTTGTCTCCGACATCAACATATAGAATAACAAACATAGCGTAACATCACTTAAGACCAAAGATAATACAAATACTAAAATTTGAAAGTTATCATGTCATCCAATGTTAAAAAAAAAATCAGACTTTTTTTTTTTAGGTTCAAACGACAATATACCCCCCAACCTATTCTAAATATGAAAAGAAAATATGCATGCTGAAAGGTAAAAATGATACAGAAAAACTAATTAGAAAAGTTACACTTAAAATGATAGAAAAAGAAAATATTTTTTTTAACTAAAAAGATGCGTTTCTAGAGTCACTACACTCCATATTCATCCATTTTCGACTCAGAAATTTGAAAATGTATATTTATAAAGGAGAAATTAGAAAGATTTTTTTAAACCAAGAAGATGCGTTTCTAGAGTCACTACACTCCATATTCATCCATTTTCGACTCAGAAATTTGAAAATGTATATTTATAAAGGAGAAATTAGAAAGATTTTTTTAAACCAAGAAGATGCGTTTCTAGAGTCACTACACTCTATATTCAACCATCTTCAGCATAAAAAGTTAGCCACGATTAGTCTCTACAACAAAAAACCAGAAAAAATTTAACTAAGATTCCACAATTGTCAACTATTCCCTCCCCCCAACCAGAATGAAACATTGTCCTCAATATTTTAAAGGAAAGAAGTAGAGTTTAAAAGACATCACTTGGGTGGTGCAACACAAAAGAAAATATTTACAAGTAGAGAGTTAAATCTAATTTGCACTTTTTACTGCGGCTATTGTTACCATCATTATTTGGACGCTCCAACACAAAGGTTCAGGGGTCTGGCTCCGATCTATAAGCTTGTAACAGATCAAGTAGCTCATTAGTAGTGTGAGCACAAATAAAAAGCTTTTTCGCCGTGGAAGGAATGAAATAGTTTTTTATTGCATGGTTAAGAAATGCGATGAAGCCATCATAAAAGTTATTGACATTTGACAAACCGATGGGTTTCTGGTGAATGTTCAGATAAACCCAAGATGTTAATGTGATAAGTGCTTCTAGAGTTGAAAGATCTCCTGGTATGAAAATAAAAGTATCAACATGATTAAGTATTTCAGTTATTCTTTCTTGCATACCTGAGACGACTAACTCTTCTCCAGTCGGTGCGTCAGACAAACTGTACAAAGGTCTTAGGGCTCTTGGAATGATGCCTAACACTTGGCTTCCTCTGACAAAAGCAGCTTCTGAGACCAATTTTGATAACCCTCGGTTACCTCCTCCATACACCAAGTGTAATTTTCTCTCTGCTATACTTCGACCAAGATCTATGGCTGCGTCAACGAACTCTTTATGCTTGCCATAGTTAAATTAAAAAAGCACACAAATGTTCTTGAATTGTTTATTAGGAGTAGCTGCCATTGGGATATTTCTCAAAAATAATTTGTGAGTGCTTAATGAAAAGTCATATTTAAGAATCTTGGTGACAATGGGTCATAACTGTGTATGAGGTAGCATGTTAGTGTCAATTAACGCGTAAAACACATGGCTCGAGATAAAAAAGGAAATAGTAAAAAGAAAAAAACAAACAATGATAAAAAAAATTATAGAAGACAATAATGTAAATGATAAAACAACATGTGAAATAAAACAATAGTGAAGTAAAATGATATTTACAAGTAGTTGCGACTGTGGCTCACATATTCCTCTGGTTTTACGTCCAGAAACGGCTTAAACGCCCTCTATGGGTCGATGATAGGCTTCCAATCCAGTTTTCTTATAAACTGGCAAACAAGGTCGTTTATAGTTAGATTCCCGAGACCATATCGTGAATGCTCTTTCTGGAATAATGGCCATAAATCTAGAATCGCTCCTTGTAAATATTCACTGGGATGCGTTTCAAAAGACAAAAAGATATCATCCAATGACTCCTTATTCAAGCCATCCCTAATGAATTGAATATTATCTTCCCTGTTATCAGACACCATTCCTAAAGAACATGGTTTTTTTATCACATCTCATTCTGGCATACTTATGACAAGCAACATAAATTCTTCGAGCTCTTCATTTTCTTGCATAATTTTCTTTACCACAACCAGGCATGTATGCAATAAATTTTGGAGGCAACTCACCTGCCAATCGTACTTTGGCCTCGATTAACCAGCGGATGTCAGCAGGTATGTTATTCCTCATAAGCAATCGCATGCGTTCGGACCGAGCTTTATAGATTGTAAGGAGGGCATTCTGAGGAAGTGAAGGGAATCAATTGTGAAGCTTTACTAAAATCTCATTTCTGTCTATACCTTCGCTTCAGAAGATCAGTTATTATAGGAAACTAAAGTAACCGACATGATTGTCATGGAGTACCGTTATCCGCCACTTCACCGGGGTAACAAACTGAAGCACACAAACAAAGTAACAAACTAAAACACAAAAAAAAAAAATTACAATCGTCCTCTTATTGAATTTACCTCAAGCTCCAACTGAATGTCAAAGATACCTCCCTCAATGTCTCTGAGTTAGTTTTCTAAATCCTCAACATGGGATACTAACTTTGGTGGTTGTAGAGCCCAAATATGATGTGTTTTACAAAATCGAATCTGCCTTTTAAGATGAGATTTTACATGTTGAAGTCGTCTAAGAATGTCTAGGAGGAGTTGTTTAGCTGAGGCACTCATGATTAACAATGATAAGAGAAAACTGAATGGTTAAACAAACACACTTATGCAAAAATAATTTCAATTAGCAAAAGAATATGAAAAAGAAAGAAAAAAAATCAAATCACCGAAAAGAAAGAAAAATCTCAATTCAAATATAGTGGGTCACTTAAATTTATTTCGGTGTCCTCTCTATGTGGTTGGTACTCTAGATATGACTTTAATATTTGACCATTAACTTTAAAAGTGACACCGTTCTTTGGGTCCTTAATTTTAATTGCCTCATGTGGAAAAACAGTGTGAACAATAAAGGGGCCAGACTATCATGAGCGTAACTTACCTGGGAATAGGTGCAAGCGAGAATTGAATAAAAGTACTTTCTAACCTGGTGTGAAAGATTTTCTCATAATTTGCTTGTCATGAAAGATTTTCATTCGTTGCTTGTAAATCTTGGTATTTTCGTATGCATCATTGCGAATTTCTTCAAGTTCTGTCAGTTGTAATTTTTTTTCTGAGCTAGCTTGCTGCATGTCAAAGTTGAATTTCTTGATGGTCCAGTACGCACGATGCTTGAGTTCCACAAGTAGGTGGCAAGCTTTTCTATACACTAGCTTGTAGGGTGACATCCCAATCGGGGTCTTGAAAGCCGTTCTATATGCCCATAATGCATCATCGAGTCTTAATGATCAATCTTTTCTGTCTGGCCTCACCGTCTTTTATAATATATGCTTTATTTCTCGATTAGAGATCTCAACTTGGCCACTGGTTTGCAGATGATATGGGATCGCCACTTTGTGAGTGATGGAATACTTTGTCAAAAGAGTTTTGAATGATTTGTTGCAAAAGTGGGTACCACCTAGGGATGGCAAACAGCAGGCCTGGGCCTGGCTTTTTCAAGCCCATGTCCAGGCCCTTTGTCATCTAAGTGTATGGGCCTGGGCCGGGCTCAAGCCGAGCTTGGGCTTTATTTATTTATTTTAAATGTTTTAAATTATTGTAAATTTAAAATAAATTAATGATCAACAAGTTATTACAATCATAGATAAATTAAAGAAAATCAATATTTCAAATTAAAATAATAAATAAAGCAAATAAAACTCATAACTTTAATTTTCTTTAATACTAGATTTTCTAATTCAAACGCTCTCTTAAATAATTGACAAAAAAAAGAGAATTTAGTATCATAATTTTAGTTTTTTTGAATCATAATTGATTTATAAGTTAAAAATTTAAGTTTTCTTTTTTATTTTTAAATTACTTTTCAATTTTAATTATATTATTCTAATTTATAAAAATTTTTTTTTTTAAGTAGTGGGCTTGGGCTTTGTCTGAGCTTTTTTCTTGGGCCCTTGTCCAGGCCCTCATGGGTGAGGGCCGGGCCTAAGCCCGCAGGCGGGCTTGGGCCGGCTCAGGCTTTTTTGCCAACCCTAATACCACCATCACTGACTATTGCTCGCGGGAATCCAAAGCGTGAAACAATGTGGCTTTTCAAAAATCCTATCACCACCTTGTGATCATTAGTTCTACATGGAATTACTTCTACCCATTTCGATACGTAGTCAATAGCAACCAATATATATTGATGGCCAAAAGAAGGGGGAAATGGTCCCATGAAGTCGATACCCAATACATAAAAAATTTCGACCACTAAAATTGGGTTTGGTGGCATCATATTCCTTCGTGTAATGCTCCTCATTCGTTGATACCTATCACATGAAGAGCAAAAAATGTAAGCATCTCAAAATATAGTTGGCCAATAGAAACCACATTGTAAAACTTTAGTAGCTGTTTTCTTAGCGCTGAAATGACCTCCACAAGTTTGTTCATGACAGAATGAAATAATATTTTGAAATTCATTTTCTGGGACACATCATCTAACAATTTGATCTGCACAATACTTGAACAAATAAGGGTCATCCCAAAAGAAATTCTTTATTTCTGTAAAAAATTTAGCTTTGTCTTGTTTGGTCCAATGCTCTGGAAGTTGACATGTACCAAAATAATTAACGATATCAGCAAACCATGGTAATACTTCCACACTCATCAATTGTTTATCTGGAAAAGACTCATTCAATGTTAACGGTTCTGTAATTGTGTCAAAATTGAGACGAGATAGATTGTTAGCCATAATATTTTATGTGCCTTTCTTAACTTTAAATTCCAAGTTGAATTCCTGCAAAAGTAACACCCAACGAATTAGTCTAGCTTTTGCATATTTCTTTGTGAGAAGATATTTAAGAGCAGCATGATCTGTGAATATAATTATTTTACAACCAATAAAATAAGATCGAAATTTCTCTAATACAAACATTACTGCTAGCATTTATTTTTCAGTAATTGAATAGTTCAACTGTGCATCATTTAATGTCATACTAGCATAGTAAATAACATGAGGAATTCAATCAACTCTTTGTCCTAATACTGCTCCTACTGCATAATTAGATGCATCACACATGAGCTCAAATGGTAAGTTCCAGTTTGGGGGCTGAATGACGGGTGATGATGTCAATAACTGCTTTAGTTTTTCAAATGCCACAAGACATAAATCATCAAAGATAAAAGGTACATCCTTAGCAAGTAAATTGCATAAGGGTCTAGAAAACTTTGCTAAATTCTTTAATGAAACGTCTATAAAAACCAGCATGCCCAAGGAAATATCTTACTTCTCTGACTGTTTTAGGTGGAGGAAGATTGAAAATGAGATCTACCTTGCTTTTGTCAACCTCAATACCTTTGCTCGAAATGACGTGACTGAGAACAATACCTTGTTTTACCATAAAATGACACTTTTTCTAATTTAAGACCAAATTCTTCTCTATACATCTCTACAGAACTAGTGTTAGATGATGCAAAAATTGATCGAATGAATCACCAAAGACAAAAAAATCATTCATAAAAACTTCAAGGAATCGTTCAACCATATCAGAAAAAATGCTCAACATGCATCGTTGAAATGTAGCAGGTGCATTACATAATCTAAATGGCATCCTTCTATATGTAAATGTGCCAAAAGGGCAAGTGAAAGTGGTTTTCTCTTGATCTTTTGGTGCTATGGGGATCTGATTGTATCCCGAGTAGCCATCTAAAAAGTAATAAAATTCATGGTCTGCTAATCTATCAAGCATTTTATCGATAAATGGTAAAGAAAAATGGTCTTTACGTGTGACAGAATTTAACTTTCTATAATCAATGCATACACGCCATCTTGTAGTCACTCTAGTGGGTATCAATTCATTATCAGCATTCGTAACTACTGTGACTCCTAACTTTTTGGGGACAACTTGCACAAGACTGACCCATGAACTATCAAAAATGGGGTAAATGATACATGCATATAATAGCTTTAGGACTTCAGTTCTAACAACTTCTTTCATATTATGATTTAACCAACGTTGTATTTCCCTAATAGGTTTAGCATTTTCATCAAGGTGAATGTAATGCATGCAGTTTACTGAATTTATACCTTTTTATATTAGCCATGGTCCATCATAATGCTCCTTTGTGCTCTTTTAAAACATCCAACAACTTACTTTTTTATTCGTCATTTAGGAATGATAAAATGATTACCGGCAGAGTATATTTTTCTCCTAAAAATGCATATTCCAAAGTGTTGGGTAATAGTTTGAGCTCGAGTTTCGGTGGTGATTCTGATGATGGGATGAGTTTCTTCTTTAATGGTGCTAGTTGTTTAACTTTTAACTTCCAACTTCCATTTATTAGTGTCCATAGATGGTGCTGAGTCAAGTAGAGCGTTGACTTCATTGACTGATCTGTCAATATCAAAATCCAAACCAAAGTGAGTTAAACATGTTTGTAAAAGATCATCACTAAGGTTTGAAAGAAAAGTATTATCAACTATTTCTTCTATTAAATCCACATCAACAATTCTATCATCTGCATTGTGAGGTTGTTTGGCAATGTTGAAGATGTTTAGCTCCATAGTCATGTTGCCAAAAGACAACTACATATTTCCAGTCCTGTATTGAATGTGTGCGTCGACAGTTGCCAAGAAAGGTTGGCTTAGGATAATAGGGATGTGCTTCCTTGAATCCTGGATTGGTTGAGTGTCAATTACAGGGAAATCAACAGGAAAAAAAACTTGTCTACTTGGATAAGCACATCCTCCACAATACCACGAGGTATTTTCGTGGACCGATCTGCAAGCTGTAACACTACTAGAGTTGGGTGTAATTCTCTCAGTCCAAGTTTAATGAATACTGAATAAGGCAACAAATTTACACTAACTCCTAAGTCCAACAAAGCATTCTCAATTGTATGGTTTGTTATACTACATAAGATAGTGGGGGAGCCTGGGTATTTTCATTTTAGAGGAATTTTATGTTGGAGTATAGAACTAACGTTTTCTGTTAAAAAGGTCTTCTTTTGAACGTGAATGTTTCTCTTTTTAGTACAAAGGTCTTTAAGAAACTTGGCATAAGATGACACTTGTTTTATAGCATCAAGTAAAGGGATGTTAACACTTACCTGTTTGAAGATTTCAAGAATCTCACATGTGAATTTTTCCTTCTTTCCTTCAGCTAACCTATGAGGAAATGGAGCTTTAGGAACGTATTCTCATGGGTTGGTTTCTTCTTTTTCCTCCGATGATGAGTCTTCAGCATTTATAGGTACAATTTGATTTGTTTTCATCACCAGCATCTTCACCTTATTGTCGACTTCTTTCCCTTTTCGCAAGGTCATGACGGTTTTGACCTCTCCATGCTGCTGTGGTGAACTGGTACTTACTTTATGCACTCCTTTAGGATTAGGCACTGGTTGACTTGGAAATTTGCCTTTCTCAACAGTCATTGCCAAAGTTTAAACTGAAGAAGCAAGTTGTCCCACCATCTTCTCGAGGTTTGAAACTGATTGGGCTTATGAGTTGAAGTCTGCTCTCATCTCATTTCATAGTTCATCAACAGTGTTGTTTTGTTGCTCAGTCATAGAGTGAGTAATATTCCTGAAATTCTGGAATGCATCCTCCCATGGTCTGGGTTGAGAGTAGTTTTGGTTCTGATTATATGGTCTAAATGGTGGTTGAGAGGCTTGAGGATTTGGTTGCATTTATGGAGCTGGAGTTGCTGGTCCATTTTGTTGGAATCCTTAAGACCATGAAAAATTGGGGTGGTCTCTCCATCTAGGGTTATATGTGTTGGAGTATGGGTTGTAATTTGATGGCTTTCTCATTACACCTATGGCATTGGCTTGTTCTGAGTATGAGTCATGGTCATGTGGTGCTGTTGATTTAGCAGTCGTTAATAATGCTATTTGTCGAGAAAGACCTTCAACAATTTCTTTGACTTCTTTAATTCATGAACTTGAGTCGCCAATGTGAACCTCATTTACTTCCTTAATTCTTTTAGTATTCCTGAGTGATCGACTTCGTTGTTGGGAATTATCCGTTTGTCGCTAGAAGAAATCCCAAATTTCTAATGCACTTTTTGACATTAGCTCTCCTCCACTTGTTGCCATTAGTCATTCTTGCACATGCAGCAATAATCCCTCCAAAAAGTATTGGCATTGGTGCCATTTCTTGTACCCATTATGTGGACACTTCAAAAGTAGCCCATTGAATTACTCCAATGTTTTGAAAAAGTGTTTGTCTTCTCTATGGGTAAACTCTGAGATTTCCCTGCGAATAGCATTGGTTTTATTAAAAAATTATGCACTAGGAAATATTTATTCAAAAATTTTGTTACCATTTGTTCCCATGATGTAATGCTATTAGCAGGTAATGTATTGACCCATGAACGAGCTCTATCATTGAAAGAAAATGAGAATAATCTAAGTTTAACATCAACAACTGAAAAATTCTCATATGATTATATGGGTCCTCATTTTCTAGGTCATAGAATGTTGGGAGACAATTTAGCACACTAGGTTTTAACTTAAAACTCATAGCAGCTACATTTGGGTATCTTATGCATGATTTGCTCAAATTAGCTAAGGGACTAAAGTAGTCCTTAAATGGCCTCTCATGTGGTGGTGCTTGTTCTTGTTGCAAATCCATTTCAATTTTATTTTTAATTGCAACGTGTTTATATGTGTGAAGTATTTTTTCGAGTTCAAGATCTATAGGCTCAAGATTAGGTAATAATGACCTTCGACCATGCATGCAAAGAACACAAAAAATCGGAAGAAAATAAATAAAAATAAAGAAGAAGAAGAAATTATGATACTAACCTTATCACGCTGTTACAACCTTTCTATAAAAACACACTAAAAAATACGTAAAATAAATTAACTAAAAATAAATTAATAAGATAAACGAAAAATTGCAAAGAAAAATAACTTGAAAATTAAATTACAGAATTTTAAAGAAGAGAAAAAGAAAAGAAATTCTTACCTGAAAATGTAGATTCACTTTTTTTCTTTTAAATAAAAAAATTACAAGAAAACTACTAAAAGAAATTATTTACAAAAATTAATTTTACAAATTAAAATAACTTACCTCCCCGGCAACGGCGCCAAAAACTTGTTGTGCAAATTTTCTTGAACTCGCAAGTGCACGAATCTATTGTAGAATATATTAATGGTAACGAGTGTCGATCCCACGAGGAGATGGATTTTAATTATATGTAGAATTAATTTTATAAGTGGGTGGTTGGATTTGTGATAGAAGTGATTTAAATTATCTTAAAATTTAAATTAAAATGGCAGGAATAAATTAAAACAAATTCTATTGAAATGAAGCACTTGGGTATCTGGATCTACATCAACATGCACCATGGGTTAAATATTCCTTATTAATGTCAGTTAAATCATGAGGGGGATTTCCACTCTTCATGAACCACACTCTAATCAATATGGTACTAAGGGCTTATCATGCCAAATAATAATAACCTTGTACTAGGGAGTCGGTTAAACCAGTACAGTGTCTAGACAAGATTATTACTATTTGTTGACGAAAAGTCAAAACATCCACAATAATTAGAGGGGAAGAGAAAATAAATTTACCAAATAAAGCCCATGGCACATGTTGAGACTTCACCTTCAACCTAAGTTTAAAAGAAAATTAGCTACTCATAATTGAACTAGGGGTAAAATGGAAATTTATTAAAATATATAGAAAATACAAGATGGAGAATGAATTACAAAAAATAGAACTCAAAAATGAATTCAGGGGTGCCAAATTAGAGGGGAAGAGCCCCCTTTTTATAGATATACTGAGTAAATCATGGTCATTGGATTAAAAATATTTTGGACGCTTAGGATTGCGCCACATCATCAGTCAATAGTGACACTGTTTGACCACGCGGTTTGGTTGTAAATAATTCCATGTATATGCATGTACCGTACGCGTGACTTTCGGTCCAATAACATGCTGCCACGTCACCAATCAATAGTACATAAGAATTTTAGTCCAATAGAATCGTAACACCTCGTCGGTCAATGCCACATCTTTGGTCAATGCCACGTCATCGTTCCGTATATGTGAACAGTATTGTGAACAGTTCCGTATTTTCTCGTTGATTCCTTATTTTTTGCTAGAGACTCAGCCAATTGTTTTTGGGATTATGTTTCTTTCATCCCTTGACATTTTTTTAAATATTTTTCTGACCTTTTTAGCCTTATCGGTGTACCCTAGATACCCCACCGAACACCTGGGGTACCCGATGTAGGCCAACATTCTTGTGATGACTTTAACTACAAAACTCCATATCGACACGTGACATTTTTCTTTGGTCTTCTACTTTTCCGCCAAAAAAGGATTATTTTTCTCCCATTCTCCAAAAATTATTCAACATTCATGAGCCCCAAACCCGTAGAAGATTTTGCCATCCCTACCTCCAAACACTAAAAGACATGTATGACAATCAGAAGTTGTCATCTCTGGCTTACGTATTCTTTAGGATGCATTCGGTACGTTGCATTAGGTTGGACTAGACTATATTCTATTATAATATATCATATTATGGTGAATTATATTTTAATATAGTGCCATGTTTGTATAGTTTGAAGTGCTGCATTTTATAATATTCTATATTATTTTATTTTATTTTAATACACATTAAAACTTTAATTTATTTGTAAAAATGAGATTACCATTGGCTGCAATTGAAAATAAGAAATTTTTATTCGTTTATATCATATTCAATATCGTTAGAATTATCTTCTTGAGCTCTACACAACTGTACAAATATCTCTGATAACTTAGCCCTCTATTCGTCATATATATAAACTTAAAGTTTTGTGAAAATTTTGACTAAAGATAAACAGAGAACAACAGCTCGGTTTCAAAAGTTATTTGTATTGTTGCGTAGAGCTCAAGACAACAATTCCAATAATACAATAGTCGATTTAGACAAATTCTAAAAAGTGTCGTCGGTGGTGATGAAAAGTATAAACTATTCATGTTATAGTACTAATGTATTTATGTTAACAAAAATTATTTATACATAAATAAATTATTTAAACTTGAAAATGATTTAAATAATAAGAAAAAGAGAGAAAGAGTGCAAACTATTGTAGACCTGGGGGGAGCCGCAGGTCTAATTTGCTAGTTAATGGGGATACTTAATACATTACAATGCACATTTTTTGCTACACCAAACATGGATTAAAAAGGCTAATACAGTGTAGAACATGGCAATATAAATGCACCGAATGTGACCATAAAAGGATTTGGATTTTTTTTTGTTTTGGATTAAAATCCCTATATAAAATATGATTCTCTTTTATCTTTATGTGACAATTACAAACACTGGAGAGAGAGTACTATATATTCTTGTTAGTTCCTAAACATTTGCTTTAGGTTATGAAAAGTGTAGTCTTTGAGTGATACCATTTGATGGTATAAATTTTATCCGAACTTAATAGGTGATAATTCCAACCAAAGATGGCCCTCTTTGGACCAGGCTTTCTCTTCGTTGGATCAGATGATGATGAACTTCTCCTTTAAGCTAATTTTAATGGGCCTTTGAATTTTCTCCTAGGAGTCGACTTCCTTAGGGGACGAGGATGACTTAATCAGATGATGATCTACAAATATAAGAAAATGATCAGACGGCTAACTCTGCCAGTGTAAACCCTCTGACGGTCAAGTTAGTTAGTTACTAGATTTTGGAAATATAAATTTGCAGGGAGAAAATCGAGAGAGTGAAATTTAACATTTTCCCCATTAAGTGATTTATTTTTTTAGTTACCTTTGAATGAGAATAAAGGGCATATTTATAGGGCAAATTGATTTGATTTGAATCCTAATTGCTTTGATGACAAGCGTCGCTATTCTTGTGACATTTGGTGACACTCATTTTCATATGCCCATGCTGAGTGGCACTTGGACATGCAACTTTATTCTCGGGTTCAAGGAGAAAGTGTCTTTATCCACTAGTAGAAAAATGATGTTCGCTAATACTAAGTTGCTGATACTAAAATAAAAAGTATTAGTACTTGGTAATTGAAGTTATTTTTAGCGTGTTTAACATAGGAGTGCCAGCAGTTGTTGATACCTTAGTATCATAACATTGTACTGATACTAAGGGGCGTATATTTTGATTTTTTATTTAATTTTTTATTATTTTAAACGGCTGCTTTTTATTTCGCTTAAGCTAAACAACAATGTTTTTATTTGATTTTTTATTTCACTTAAGCTAAACGGTAGCGTTTATTGTTTCTAATAATACAACAGGGACTTTTCATTTCCCTCGCTACCGTTTTTGTTTCCCTCCAGCTTCAAAAAACCTAAACACTTAACCAAAACAAACATGAAGGCAGGAGTCAGAACAAAGCAAAACAAAATTGAAAGCACAACGAAGCAAAACCCACAGCATGAAATAAGCAATTTGAGCTGACAAAAAAGGTAAAAGGCACAAGAAAACCTTGAAGATCGAAGAATATAAAGCCCACATTAAGAAAGAAGAGAACGAAAATTATTGAAGTAGAAAAGAAAGATCGAAGAAAGTAAGAGCAAATAAAAAGTTGTAATCAGGTCAGAACACTCACCCTCTCTCTATATCGGTTCTTGCACTTTCCTCTAATTTTTTGTAAAGCCCTAATTGTCAATTTGTTTCAGATTTTTCTGTTCTAGACTTGATTTAAATTTAGATAGGCGTCTATGCATGAATAATTTGTTTATTTACTTTTTCACGGGCATGCACACATGAATTGATGATTTGCAAATATAACTAAGAAAATTCCACTGGGTGTTTATAAAATATGATTTAGAAGATGTGTTGTTTGTTTACTAGTTTTGATTTTAGGAATTGATGATTTAAAGTTTTTAAAAATTATGTATTGGTCCTTTTTTGTTATATAGTAGCACATGGTTGGACATGTTGCATAATTTAATATGTTTGAGCATGAAAGTTCCTTAATTTTTTCAAAATTTTATCCTTATGGCAACAAATTTTAATTATTTCATGACAAGTTGACCTTAATTATTAAAATTATTTATCATTAGGATGTGCTTTTGTGTGTGTCTTTATGTGCCGGCTTTTAGTAAATAAATAATTTTTTAAATGTGGTAATTGTGTTCATTTGTTGTTTTGCAAGATGTTATTAAAGTAATTGTATCATATTTGTATTTTGTTATTTTTTGTGATTTACTAAATTAGGTTTAGTAGTAATAAAAGTATTAATACTGTTATAAATTGAATGTGGTAGGCAGGTTTTTTAATTTGTCTGATTCGATTACTACTGTGGTTAAAAGTTTTGTTAAGTGGGACAAGAAGGTGTTTGATTGGTTCAGGTACGAATACATTGTCATTTCAACTGTAATCGTGTGGCTTTGTGACATGTTACCTCAACTTTAATGGTTCTTTGAATGCAAATGTGTTGTTTGGTCTGTTATTACTTTATTTTGTGAGAACTACATGCACGACTGCTTTTATAATTTGGTTTATGTTGGGAATGGTGTACAATACTAACATTCCTTTGTTTATTGACAATTTTTTTTATTTTCTTATATGTTTACATTTATATAAGTCTGGTTCATGCAAAGATAACCTCCAAAGTCATAGGCCACAACACCATATACTAGATTGCTACTAGTCTGTTTTGTTAGTTGTATAATTAATAGGATTTTACTATTAATATGAATTTATTATTAATATTTTGAATTGTATTGGTACAAATAAAGCATTTAAAACTTGAATTAACATGTATAATTATATTAACAGGCATTATTGTTGATATGGATAAATCTTGGATATGGTCTGCTAGTCGATTGTCTGCAGAATATGAAAATGGAGTAGAAGAGTTCTTGAGATTTGCTATGGTTAATTCTAAAAATCATAGGTTACTTAGATATCCTTGTACTGACTGTTGCAACATGGAGTTTTATGCTCCTGAACAGATAAGGGATCATTTGTTCACATACGATTTTCTGCCATCATACGTAGTTTGGGATAGGCATGGAGAGGTTGAGCAAAAAACAGCCTCCGTAAGTTGCCATAACTATTCCGAGAGTCATCAATTTAGATTCAAAGATCAAAGTAACATTGAGGACATGATCCATGATGCTTACGAACAATGTGATAATAATCCTAAGAGTTTTAGGGATATACTTGAGGATGCTGAGAAGCCATTGTATGTAGGTTTAAAATATTCTAGGTTGTCCGGGTTAATGAAATTGTATAATGTGAAAGGCAAGTATGGGTTATCTGATCAATGCTTCACAGCTTTGTTAGAAGTTCTTGCTGACATGTTTCCAGAAAATAACATCATTCCTAAGTCAATGTATGAGGCAAAAAAAATAATGAAAGTGTTGGGTTTAGATTATGAAAAAATACATGCTTGTAAGAATGATTGCATTCTCTACCAAAAAGAGTATGCAAATCTGAACACATGCCCTACTTGTGGAGAGTCTAGGTGGAAGAAAAATAAAAAAGATGTCAAAACAAGTAGTAAACAAGTGCCTACAAAGGTGCTCTGGTACTTTCCTCCTATTCCTAGGTTCAAATGTATATTTCAATCACCTCAAACTACCGAAAACTTATCCTAGCATGATAATCATCAAATTAAAGATGACAACCTTCGCCATTCAGCAAACTCCCCAGCATGGCATTTAGTTGACAACAAGTGGCTTGACTTTGGCCAAGAACCTGGAAATCTGTGATTAGCTCTCTCAACTGATAAGGTTAATCCACACAGCACACTTAGCACTACTTATAGTTGTTGGCCAGTCATGTTAGTCATTTACAATCTTCCGCCATGGATGTGCATGAAAAGAAAATTCATCATGCTGTCTTTATTCATATCCGGGCCTAAACAACCTGGAAATGATCTAGATGTTTACCTAGCACCCTTGATTGATGATTTGAAAACCCTTTGGAATGTCAGTATAGAAACTTCTGATGCTTATAGAAAGGAAACATTTAATCTCTGAGCTATGTTGTTGTGGACTATTAGTGACTTTCCTGCATATGGGAACCTCTTCGGGTGTTCTGTTAAGGGCCATTATGCTTGTCCAGTTTGTGGCCCAAACAAGCGTTCAATATGGCTTACACATAGCAGAAAGTGTGTATATTTAGGGCACCGTTGATTTTTACCAAATAACCACTCATTTAGGTCACTTAAAAAGGTCTTTAATAATGAGATAGAAAATGAAGAACCTCCTAAATATTTAACTGGTGAAGATATTTTGAAATTAGTGGATGATATTGACTACAAAAGTGGAAAGCACAAAGGCAGCAAGCGAAAGCGTGATGATTGTGATGATGATAGTAACAAACTGTTCAAAAGAAAATCAATTTTTTTTATTTGGAATATTGGCAACATTTGTTAGTTCGTCATTTATTAGATGTGATGCATATTGAGAAAAATGTGTGTGAGAGCATTTATGGCACACTACTTCATCAACCTGGAAAGACAAAAGATGGGGTAAAGGCTAGAAAAGACCTTATAGAAATGAAAATTAGGGAGAAATTGGTTCCTGGTGAAAATGATAGAAGTACCATACCTGCAGCACCTTCACCATGAGTAAATAAGAGAAAATGAAATTTTGTCATAGTTTGTTAGAAACCAAAGTTCCAGAAGGTTATTGTTCAAACTTTAAGAATCTTGTTTCTACTAACGATTGTCGGCTTTAAGGTCTTAAGTCTCACGACTGTCACACTTTGATGCAACAACTATTACCCTTAGCAATCCGTGATTGTTTACCGAAAAATGTTAGAAAAGCTGTTATTAGGATGTGCTTTCACTTCAACTCATTGTGTAGTAAGGTGCTGGACAAAAAATCTCTTGACAAATTAGAAAAAGATCATTTCGTCACTATGTGCTTGTTTGAACAATATTTCCTACCCGCCTTTTTTGACATAATGGTCCATTTGATGGTACATCTTGTTGACCAAGTCCGATTATATGGACCGGTTCACTTTTGTTGGATGTATCCATTTGAGAGAAACATGAAAACGTTAAAGGGTTATGTTCGTAACCACTATCGGCCCGAGGGTTGCATTGCGGAATGCTATGTTGCAGAGGAAGCACTTGAATTTTGTGCTGAATATCTCTCAAACCATGATTTCATTGGACTGCCACCTGATTGTATAGTTGATTATACAATTGAAAAGCCTTTAGGAGGTGGAGATGTTAAGATGGTTGACGCTGCACTACTAGAGCAAGCACATCTATGCATTCTGGAAAACACCTTGGAGTTGCAATCTTATATACTGTAAGTCATAAATTTTCATTAGTATTTACACAAATTTTTCAAAATCTTATCTAACAACAACTGACTTTTTCAGTATTGACATGGTAGGGAACATAAGATATTCTTGTAATCAAAATTTCCAAAGCAATCATTGGTTAGAAATTGAGCATGTTCATAGCTTTTCTTATTGGTTACAAATGAAGGTTAAGATTTGACAATTTTATCCTTAATAATAGTGTTAAGTTTGTCATTAGTAACTCGTAATTTGTTCTCGAACTGTAGGTAACAAACATGACAACAAATGGTTTAAATGTTGATGAAACTGTTAGGATGTTGGCAAACAAATCTAGTTGCACTGTGATTGCATATTCAGGGCACCTTATAGGATGTTGGCTAACAACGAGGGATCGAGATAGCAACCGTGTTACGCAAAACAGTGGGGTTAATGTCTTAGCAATAACCTTACAAGTCTCAAGCTCAAAGGATAAAAATTATTTCACTGGTATAATAGAGTATTATGGGGTCCTTGTTGAAATTTGGGAGCTGCAATATCTCATGGTTAAGAAAGCTGTTTTTAAGTGTGATTGGGTTGATAGTAGATGGGTTAAGGTTGATGATTTAGGTTTCACCGTTGTTGATTTTAATCAAGTTGGTCATAAGTCTGATTGCTTCATTCTAGCTTCGCATGCAAAGCAAGTGTTTTATGTTCAAGACCAAGTAGATCCAAAAAAATCAATTGTTTGTTCAGTGGGTCAAATAGTTAATAAATCAATAGGTGTTGATGGGAGTATTGAGATGGTGATACATGAACCTTTATGTAAAGAATATCCATCCCCAAAAATAGATATGGATAAAGATGATGTTGGCATATATGAAAGACCAGAGTGTGATGATGTTCCAATTGATGATGACTTAGTAGGGGAATGACAACTATAGTAAGTTATCTGATTTCAGTGTCTTCATTCTTTTGTATATGAACTGAATGCAAGTTATTTGAAGGTGTCATATGCTTCTTTTTCCATACATTGAATTCAATGTCTGTATTTGTTTTGATATGGCAAGGTAAATGTAATATCTCATGCTGTCACATGTCTTTTTTCTCTTGTATTGATTTCAGTCTTTTTATTTGTTTGTATATGAATTAGATGCAAGTGATGTGAAGCTGTCATGTGTGTTTTTTTTTAATATTTTCCTTTGTTTATAGATTTGTTTAAATGTAAGTTATAAGGATATGTTTCAATTATTAATTTGTCTATTATCTGTCATAATTTTATAGATATGGCTGACATTGAAGAACAAAATAAGACAAAATTTTCTAACTTGGATGGGAGACCAAAGAGGAGAAAGCAGACAAAAAAGAAACATTTGCTAAAAAGATCAGCTGACGATAAGGTTATAGTGCAGTATAACCAATATGGAGTTCCTGTTGGAGACGGAGCGAATGATCTTAGAAGTTACATCGGTGTTCTTGTCCGAGATAATATTTCAATCTTGTATGATGATTGGCGACATGTTCCCCTAGAGATTAAGGACAAACTTTGGGACCACTTACAGGTAATCTGTCATTTCTTATTCACTTTTGTGGTTTAATTCCTTTTTATCTCTTTACTAATATTTATATTGTTTCTGCATATATGCTAGGACAGACAAAATTTGAACTTGATATAAAGAGCAAAAAACATGTGGTTCAATCAATGAGAATTGCTTTAAGGAACTTCAGATGTGCTTTAAACACAGAGTTTATTCAACCTAACAAAGATAATCGCAGTCAATTAAAGTTGCCTCCATGGGAGTATCCCAGAATTAGAAAATTGGAGTGGAAACAGTTTGTTGACAAGGTTCTTGGTCCTGAATTTGAGGTAAAATATTTTACAACAATGTTCATTCTTTGTTACTTAGAAAACTTGTTTGTTTTAATGTATGATGATTGCTGTAAACTGTTTTTATGAAGGATAAGAGTAATAAAGCAAAAAAGATGCGTGAGCAAATCAAGTACAACCATCGTTTGGGTAGTACAGGTTATAGTGGCATGCTGCACAGAAAGGTATCATATGACAGCCTCCTCAAATCAATTTTGTCTATATAATTCAGAAATTTTATTTTTATCTCATAAAATTAAGCTCTCTTTTGTACTCGTTAATATGAAATAGAAGGATGAGATTACAGTTTCTGAAAAAGAGCTTGACCGAAGTCAGTTGTGGTTGATGGCCCGAAAAAACAAGGGTGGTTACGAACCTAATGTATTGCCAGTGGTAGAGAAAATTGTGAGTGTTCATTATTTATTACTTAGGTTTACTTCAATATGAGATTTGCATATGTATCTGTATATTTGAATAGCAATTTTTTTATTCTAAGGCTTGAATTTGGATGCGTATTGTTGTAGGATGAATTAAAGAGTCAAGTCGACCAAGGGTCATTTTAAAGTCATGGGATAAATGACATTCTGTCAGCAACCCTTGGGAAGCAGCCAAATGGTAGTAGAGTCCAAGGACTGGGGAAGTCAATCACCCCAACAATGTATTTTCATATACCCAATACTGCAGACTTGTTTGAGCAAAGAATGGCCATTGAAAGAAAGGTATATGAAGAAAGGTTTCAGATGATGATGGAGATGATGGATGCAAAGCTAAATGGCACTAGCCGTACAGAGATTGGCAATTGTAAGTTGTAACTATGTTAACACTAAATCTCCAACAATTGGAGATGATGACAAGAATGGTCAATCAAAGGCAAAAAGAAAGGTTATTATCTTACCTTAATTTACTTACTTTGTATTACACCTAATTTTTTATTTTTTTCAACTAATTATTGTGTTGTGTTTACATATTCAATAGGCTGCAGACATTATAGAGGAAGATTCCCTAAAAAATGGTCAATCAACAGCTAAAACAAAGGTTATTGTCTGACTTCTATTTTTTTACTTTATGTTACACTTAATTATTATTTTATTGAACTAATTACTGTGTCATTTTTACATTTTGAATAGGTTGCACATATGATGGAGGCAGATTCTCATAATGAAAGAAAATTGGCAGAAACTCCTTCAGTTAAAACTGAGAAGAAGACTCCAAGGAATACTCCCAAAAGGACTCCAAAAAGGTCTCCTAGACTTAACCGAACTCCAAACCAGCAAAGGAAACAAGAAGACCCTGTTGTTTTCTGTCTTGGTTCTAAAGCTCCTCCTCCCATGAAGCCAAAGGTGATTAAAGCAGCTGCTAGTAGAAAACTAGTAATGCAGAAGAACACTAGGCTAGCTACGTAGGAGAGAAAGAATAACAGTGCAGCAATAAAAATGTTCTCGGTTATAGTTGAAAATTTTTTACAGAAAGAAATTTTGATTAAGCATGATGAATCCATTTTTGGTTATCAAACTGTAACCCTATTGACGAAGGATGTTTGTCAAGTGATTATTGATTTTGCTGCATTGCGGAATGAAGTGATTGACCTCTGGGCAAGGTAACTTGTTGTCTTATATTCTTACATTATATAACTGTCATGTTTTATTCATCATATACAATGACGTTCAATTATTAATATTTTACCATATTATAGGTATTTACATGAATCAATGGAGAATGATGAAGGGATGTTTCCCGTTGGATTTGGTCAGGTGATGCTTAGTAGAGCCAAACCACAAGAGGAATATATAATTCAAAAGTCTCGGCACATATCTGAACTGTTTCGAGTAGCTCTACCTAGACATATTACATTAATCGTATATAATCTAGGGTAAGGTCTTCTAGCTTTTTCCTACACTAATAGGCAATAAGTTGTTTTTAATCCATTAAAATTTACTTTCCATGACATAACAACATGCACTTTCTTTGCCATTTTGTTTTAATGTGTCTTGTATTTGGTATTGAGTTGGTGACTAAAAGGATGATTGCTTTCATAGCAAGGAGTATAGTCTAGTTTTGGAGTTTCATTTCATAGAATTCCAGTGAAGGCTATTCATATGCAATTTCACTTCATTTATTCTAATTATTTTTGTTGATTGAGATAATCGATTTATCAGGCTACTAATATTACTATTTATGTGTTGAATTGTAGCAATCATTGGGTGTTAGTTGCAATTGATATGTTAGTCTCTACTGTCTATTATTTGGATTCAGCAATTGGAGAAAAGATTGATGTGAATTTGGAGCAAATAATCAATCAGTTAAGTTTCTGTAGACTTCTATTTTAATATTTCATATTCCTTACTTATTAAATTATGGTTATTATGTTGATCTCTATATTCATTGTGGTTATTACCTTCAGAGGAGTTATGATGTATCATTCAATCAAGTTCAAAACTAAGTTAAACCTGCAATGGGTAATTGTTCAAGTAAGGGCTTATTACATTTTTGTCTAGTTTGTTTCAATTTGTAACTTAACTTTTTTATGTTTTCAGTTGTGAAACTAATTTTATAAATGTACAGTGCCCCCAACAAATAGGTGGTTTTGAATGTGGGTACTTCGTTATGAAGTACATGCAAGATATTGTGGGAAATGTGAACATTTTAAAGGAAAATGTAAGTTTGAAATCTTATCTTTGTTACTTGGCTATTTTCAACCATGAACATATTATTTACGACATTATTTTCATTTCCTTAATTGAAATTTAAGGGGATAACTGAGTATTCAGATGAGGATCTTATGAAGGTTCGAAATGAGTGGGCTGCTTATGTGGGTAACTTAATCACTCAGTTAAGAAAATAGGTACATATCATTGTTGAATAAATAAATTTTCTGTTACCAAGCTTATATTAGAATGATATTTAATGTTGTTGTCTTTATTTTTCCTTTATACTTTCAGGGAATGTTGCTGCTGTTTTTCTGACTTGAAGCTGGTTGCTGCTAATTTCCGTTGATTTATGTTGATTTCATTGAAGATCATTGCTACTGATTTATGCTGTAACTCATTGAAATGATTTGGTTTTTGTTGTTTCTGGTTTTAAGATGAACAAATTTGTGCATGTTTGAATGTTTATGATACTTGTGGTCTCGTTTGGCCAAAAGTGCACTGATTTGGTTATTGTTTGTTTTAGTTTGTAATTCTAATTCTAATCTTGTTGAATGATACTATGTTGTTGGATGATTATGATACATTGTATGTTTGAAATGGAGCTTACAATAGCATTCATAATCAGCTGCAAATTTGATTTATGTATCAAAAAAATTTATTTTTTTATTTTCTCAAATAAATTGTGACACCAAATTAGCATCCTTGTAACACTATTGCTATACAATCAGAATTTGATTAATACCATTACATTAGAATTTCTTTTATACAAACGAGTTATAAATTCTTTGATACTATAAAACCACAATTTTTTTACTACTTTCGAATCATTATGTGCGTGATGTCTTAGCATCAAATTTTTTTTGATACCATAGAATCAATATGTATCTGATGTCTTGGCATCAATATTGTTTTGATACCATACAATCAATATCTACGTGATGTCTTATAATCAAAATTTCTTTGATACCATTGTAACACAAACTTGCTGTTACTAATAACTACTGTCAGTGTAACACTGGCACGGGCTATGCTGACACTATAACTCGGTGTCAGCAAAACATGTTTCTGATACCATAATAGTATCAATGAAAGTCATTTTTCTACTAGTGATCTTAGGTTATTTTTCATAGGATCTTGGGATCATAAGAACCTTAAAACCTTAGAACTTACAAGGTTTGTCTTAGGATCCTAGGATCTTAGAACCTAGGTAGATTTTCCTAGGAATATTGGACCCTATGAAATTTTTCCTAGGAGGTTTATCTGAGGAACCTTGTAGGTTAGGATCCTCGGAACCAAAAAGGTTTTATTTTAGGTGGTTTGACCTAGGAAATTTAAAACATAGGAACTTTGGAACCTTGGAACGTTGGAACCTTTGAACTTTTTTCTAGGATTTTTTTTCAATATCCTTTTGGGCTTTTTCAGGACCATATTTATTTAGGCACTAGTTAGGCCTATTATTTTTTGTCCAACAGCTGCCCCCTAAGTCTTGACAAATATTAGACAATTTATTTTGATCCTAGGATTCTTTATCCTAGGTTATTTAATCCTAAGATTTTTAACCTAGAAGATTTTTCTCTAATGATTTTTATCTTTGAATTCTTTCGTAAAAGGATTTTCCTACAAAGATTTTATCCTAAGATGATTTGCTTTCGTCCTTAGATGATTAAGTTTAAAAGATTAAAACCTATCTTAGAAGGATTTTACACCAAAGACTTTTATCCTAAGATGATCTATTTCTGTCCTTAGATGAGTGAGTTTGAAAGATTGAAAGCTATCTTAGGAGAATTTTCTCAAAAGACTTTCATCCTAGGATGATTTATTTCCACCCTTGGATGGCTGAGTTTTAAAGATTGAAAACTATCTTAGGATGATTTTCTTTTAAAGATTTTCATCCTAGGATAATTTGTTTCCATCTTTGGATCATTGAGTATGGAAGATTTAAGGCTATCTTAAGAGGATTTTCCTCTAAAGATTTTCATCCTAGGTTGACTTATTTCCATCCTTGAATGTTTGAGTTTAGAAGATTTAAAGCTATCTTAGGAAGATTTCCTCCAAAGATTTTCATCCTACGATGGTTTGTTTCCATCATTGGATGATTGTATCTGGAATTTTCAATTTTAAAAAGTCTATTCTAGGACTTTTATCCATATCTATTCCATTATTATTTTCCTTGAAAATCAATTTTGAATTTTGAATTTTGAATTTTAAAAAGTCTATTCGAGGACTTTCTATCCATATCTATTCCATTATTTTTTGCCTTGAAAATCAATCTTCTTTGATTGGGTTAGATTAGTTGCCTTTATTAATTGAGATTTTCCATCCATAATTGCCTTAATTATAGATCCTTTTTAATTGGATAAGATCCTCTTTATCTCCTATATTATGCCTCATTTTCCTTTCTTATTTCTCACTCAAGACTTTTCAAGAGAGAGCATATGTTTTACAGAGAAAATCTCTCAAGTTTAAAAGAGAGAGCGCGGCGATTTAAGGTGTTTGACGCAACATTCACAGTGGCTAGTGATGATTTTCTACTTTCCAGTGACTTTTTAGCAAATTTTCAGTAATTTTTCGGGGATTTTAGTGAGTTTTTGTTTATCATTATTTTATCTATTAGTTTATTATTTTTGTGGTGTACTTAGGAAAGTAATCATATGTCATTGTGACATTGTAGGTCTATCTTAGTTCAAGAAGACCTAGTGTAGAAATGGGCAAGGATAAGAATATAGTGATGGATGCTACTCCTTTAACAACTATTCATCTACTAGAAGTGATATTGGCAGTTGTTACTTGTGAGTTAAAAGAGGAGATATATGAGTATAGTAGTGCATATGCAGATGAAATAATAGGAAGAAGAGAGGTTATTAACTTAGAAGATTTTGAAGATAAAGATGAGCTTGTCATTGAAGATACCTATCCAGGGGAGATGAAGACAATTAAGTGTGGATTAGGTGAAATGTCCTGTGAGATTCTGATGATCCGACATAGCATTCCTAGGTCAATCACACTTTGTTGTACTTTAATTAGAAGGAGCATTACCAATCCTCCTAATGACTTTGTTGTTACTAGATGTAAAATTTTCGGGTATGACTTCTTTTTCGCCCTAAATATTACATAAAACCACTTTCCTCTCAAACATCATACAACTATAAGATAATGTACCATCAATCTCCCTTTTTACATAAAGTTGTTCAAAGTGCGTACCCATATTAATTGTGTAGAGGAAACATTCACTTTCTATAATAGAATTTTGTATAAACAAATCAATAGTTTCTTCAAGCTTGTCTTGAAACTCTACTTCTAACTCCTTATACCTTTTGTCATTAACTGCCCTCCCGAGAAAAAAAAAATGTGCTTTATTGGGATCTAACTTGATCTAATCTTTTAAACTAATGACAAAAATCTCACTCAGTTGGGTACTATTGATTCCAACTTACTATACTTGTCTATTGTATGCACAAGTCCATTTCTCCCTTAATTCAAATATAGTTTTCAACCAATGATTATCACACACATCAAATTCCTCAAACATTATATTCCAAATGCTCAAAAACTTATTTTCCTCTTCAATAGAGTTCTTGAAGGTAAATAATGGACTTTTCACACCTCTAGGACATATAAAACACTATTTACATGCTTCAAGGCATTTTGCATTTCATGCCATGTATAAAGCCTATAGTCTGTATTAGGCATTGCATATGAAATAGTCTTAGCCATCACAACATCCTAATTTGTGAAAATCATTTTCTATGATTTCCCAAACATTACCTTTATAAATGAATCAGCAGGCTTATTATACATCAAAACTAAGCCAAATCTAATTGTCACTTGATGATGATTAAATGCAAAGTTGTGAATAATTAATTTTTTTTATTTGCTTTTTAAGTTGTATCAAAACTTACAATATCTCCAATTGGCCATAATCAATAATTGTTTTATCATCTACCCAAAATATATTTGTGATCTCTCATTGTCTAGATATATGGAGTAGAAAAATGATGGATATTTTAAAGTTTCATCAAAAAAATATTTCAATAAATATCACATTTCACCATATGCTAATTCTTTCTCTCTCTTTATTCTTAAAATAATAATTTTGATCTAGTTTTGTGTATCAAAGAGATTTTCACCCTCCCACTTACCTGCCTATTAATCCATATGCAGATTTAAGTGAAATCTCATGGATTCTTCTACCAAATCTATTCCTACACCTTGTGAAGCTATTATTTCTCTTTAAAAAGGTAGTATGTGGGCACACTCTTACATTTCAAGCATATGGTTATGAGACAGTTATGAGACTCAATAAAGTGATTAGCAAACTAATTATATTCTTCCTATTTAGCTTGATAAATAGTCAAGCAGCACACCCAGTTCTTGTTTTTGCTCTATATTTTACTTTTGGAAGATACTTTTGGCTTTAATCGATAACCTTGTTTGCAACAAACAAACACTGTTGGTGTCATTTATCAATACACTTATTCTTAGGATGTGTATCTTTTCTAATACTAAACTCCACACTTAAGGCATCCATATTTACTATAAAATTCATATTCTGCTTCTTCTGAGTCAAACTCCATGCCTAATCTTGGTTTGCAGGACAAATCAATTGAATTTTCTTAACTAATCTCTATTGTAGCCATTTTAATCAATGAAAAAAATCAGCACAAAAAAAAAATCAAACTGACCTTGTTGAATTTTTCTCTTTTCAAAATTTCTTCAATTGATATCATGATGAGGATGATGATGGAAGTAAAGTTTGTTTGACGGTTGAAAGCAAACAATTGAGAAGAAAAAGCAGGCTTTTATAATCAAGATTTTATTTTCAATATAATGCACTTTTGGAAGAGTTAAAAAAAAAGAACAAATCTTAACAATTGATAGCCAGAGATAGCCAGAGTAGATAGATGTAATAGGATCCTTAAAAGTTGAACAAGAAATCAACTCAACATCAGATCCCAATCTTATAAATTATATACAAAAACAAATTTTAATAAATTATAAATTATTTAATTAAAATACATGATAATAAGCATTTTTTTATTATAATTTTTCAATAAATCCACTAAAAGAAACAGTAGTAGCATTACTAGGGATATGCCTAAAAAATAAGATAATACATAAAATAAAAAATACAATAATTAATAAGATAGTTTACATCAATATCACTAGAAATAATAGATGAACCCACTACTCTCTTATATTTTTGGAGGCGGTAGCTCCAGAATGTGTAGTAGTCACAATAAATATAAGTATATGCCAGCCAACATGTTACAGTAGCACTCATGCAGAAACAGTAGTATGACGATAAATATAAGCTAGCATGCAACATGATCAATGCTAATTACAAATCAATAATTATTGGATCCCAACAGTTGACTATCAACTTGAGTCTTAATTATTATATAGCATTTGATAGTAAATTTTATAATTAATAAAATTAATATTTTATTATTTACTAGATGAATGCCACATCAGTTAAGACTTAACTTGAGTCTTAACTGATGTGGCATTTGTATATTAGATAGTATTCACAACTAATAAAATTAATATTTTATTATCTACTAGATGAATGTCACATTAGCTGAAACTCAAATTAGAACTTAATTGTTGGAATCCCCTCACAAAACTCATCACAAATAGGGATGACCAACACAATTTGAATAACTTGTGAGTTTTGAACAATTCTGTGTAACTTTCCTCTACTATTTTAAAATTATTTTATATTTCTTTTATTAAGTTAAAAAAGAGAATCATACAAGTGATTAGTTTCTTTTTTTTTTTATTCATACTAAATATTTTGGACATAGAATAATAAGATTCACATGATTAAATCTCATATTTTAAGCCTGATTTCACACAATTAGTCAAGTTTGAAACTTATCTTAATGTCCATTTTATACATCGGAAAATGATAGCTGAACACCAGAACGATAAAATGAAGACAGAAAGGGCTGCCACTTGCTGCCGTTTTCATTCACTTACCATTTTCTCTGCATTGGCTGGCCCCACAGTTATATTAAAATATTAAAATATTAATAAAAAAAGAAAACGAAATCCCTACCTTATCTCTAAATTAGGAAGAGAAGATATCAAAGCAACCTCATCTGATTTGAAGAGAGTGCTCTGCTGTTTTCATTATTTGAATGTAATGAGAGAGACCAACTTATCAATTAATCAGTAATAATTTTACCAAACTACCTCTGTTTGCAGATCTATTACCACTGATTTTGTTTCACTTTTTTTTCAACGATCGAACAAATCTAACTTCTCCCTTCTTCCAAATGCAGGGCTGGAAATGCAGCTAAAAAGTGACAGATGCAGATGCAGATAGAGTTCGGCCTCTCACTTTAAATTCTCACGTTAAAAGTTAAAACCCTTGTCCAAAGAAAAAAAACAAAAAAAGCATAACTTTATTCACGCGCCTTTTTTAAACTTGTGGGCCCATATTTTTATTGGTTAATTAGTTCAAATAGCAGAACTCACAAACATCTCTTTCAAAAAGAATAGTATCCTATTTATTAATCATATTTGAACCTTATCTTCATGTCCATCTCATAAGTATCTTTCAAAAAAGAGTACTTTATTTGGTGCTCGCAAAAATCCGCAATAATATATTTCTTTTGAATATGACCAATAATATATATTGAGAAATTTAGATGATACATCATTAATTAAACAAGATCATTTTTCAATCCATCAGCAAATAAAGATTCAAAAACCTCCATTTGTTGCTTCTCTAAAACAACTCCAACCTCAACGCCGCCTCCTCCATCTCTTCTCTCTGCCAAAGAGATGGCTTGTGTCCTATCTATTGACACAATCTCCACCTTCTTGGGCCTCCCCCACCCGAAATCCGACCCGTAAACATCAAATTGGGTCGAGCCAGCCACAGAAAAAATTATTGCTCCTTCTTTCAGAATTTCCAATATGTCTGAAACCTTATCATCATTAGCTTCAATGGCATCCGCATCGATCCCTTTGACCATATCACTTAACATCTCTGCAACAAAAGCAACCCCATTTTCTTGAACGAAATCACTTGCTTTTGCAGTCTCACAATGTCTCCCATTGCAGTTACCAAAATAATTAAGTGGAATTGGAGGATCCAAACGGCTACTATAATCCGCAGTGAATCCCACAATAATATTTTTAATTTCATCATTATCTGCTGCTGCTTCAGCTTCAGTTTTGGCTTTGGCTAATTTAGCTTTAGCCATGCAAACAAACACATAAGCTAATGTAAGCACAAAAGTTGATAAATGAACTTGCTTTGATTTTGATGATTTTGATAACTGATGATTAACCTTGTGCCTGAGTTTCGTAATATCTTCACGCGTCAACTCAAATGTGGCTCGGACCAATTTGTTCAGAGACTCAGAGTCTAAGAATGGTAAAACCTTCAAGCTCCGTATCTTCTGGGGGTCCGAATTATCCGACCCGACAACCCACTTATTCAGTTGCAGCATGTCCTGACCTGTCGGATCTTTGATGACAGTCCGGTCGAGAAGAGGGGTTAGTTCAGGTGACAAACAAGGGTGATGGCATAATTGTAATTGTTTGCACAAAAAAGCCCAAGATTTCAGGAACAAGGTCGAAGTTTTTCCATCAAGAATTGCGTGGTTAGATGAAACACCAATTGAGAAGCCTTGATTCGGAAACAGTGTTATTTGGATGGCAATTACCTCAGCTTTATCGTCCGTAAGCGACAACTGGGGCACAAGAGGATGAAATTCAACTGCTTGGCGGATTCCGTTGCCGGAGAGGTGATGGAAGCCTGCGTGGGACTCGGAAGACCACTCAGCAACTGCGAATGAAACGCCGTCGTTTTGGTCGGGGAAGTAGTAGACGGCAGGCTTTGCGGCATCCAGCGGCCACATGATGTGACCAGCAAGAGGGAGGTAATGAAGGAGAGTGAGGGAAAGGGAGTGCTTCAGCTTTGGGAGGATCTCCGAGTTGAATAAATCCCACGTCAAGTCAGTCATCTCATAGAAGAAGAGGCGTTCCACAGGAGGATTCTTGAACCAGAAAAAGTCGAAATAGGTGAGATCGAGAGTAAACGACGTCGTCTTTGAGTTGGGGTTGACGAAAGGGGTGACTTTGGTAACCTCATGCTTCTTTACTGTTACTCTGTTTTCAATTGCAGCCATGAGTTATTGACAGAGAGAAAGAGATGGAAGCTAAATGAAAGCCAGCCTAGCTAGTAGCCACATGCGCAGCAGGAGAACATTCTATACATACACATATACAAATAGAAAATTTCATGGTGTAGGTATTTTTTTTTTTTTTAATATGAACACGTCACGTGATTTTAATATAATAAATGTTTAATTTATTATAAAATTATATAATTTAATAGCATGTTTATTCTGACTCTATTAAATGATGAGTGGTGATATAATCACAAATTCTTATACAAATTGATGTGGTATTAATTCATCAGTTGAATAAAAATATAAAATAATAAAAATAAATTATGTAGGAAAAAAATATTTAATTCAACTAATAAATTAACGTCACATTAATTATATAAAATAAATTTATATAAAAATTTATAATTATATCATTATTCACTAAATTATATAATTTAATAATAAATTTGTATTAAAAAAATTTAAGCACAACCATAATTATATATATATATATGAAAATTCTCAAATTGCGTGCTCATGCGGATAAGGTTATGGGCTTGGTGCAGACCATGTAATTAATTTTATGATTTTCCTAATATAAGCACCATGCGAGTTCCGTTAACTAGTGGAGCCACCAAATCAATAGTTGAAATTTTTCCTTTATGAATTCTACACAATTATTAATCATTAGTCGGTGCTCAGGACATGTTAGTTAAACACCAATTCCTGACCCTACTCATACTCGAGAAAAAGCAAATTGCGACACTCAATTTAATTTCTAGTAGCCTAAATTATAAGTGATTGATACAGTTCAGTGAATTTGGTCCTCATATTTTGGGATTCAGCTATAATATTACAGTGATACCATACGATAGTTGGATTCAATCATTGAATCAGTCCACAGAGCCGGATTCAATAGTTGGATCCAGCTGTCATATGGTACTACTGTGATACCATAATTTTGTCCCATATTTTATTTATTTAATTATTATAATTTTCTTTTAAAGTTTGTTGATCCATTACTTATCTATGATATTGTCCATGTATTTAAAGTAGATCAAATATTACTGGTATTGTACGTATTTGAACATTTAACTTAAAATCAAATTAAAATCGGGTGATGACCCATCAGCTATGAACTCTCTTTAAACGATAGCCTATTACAAGAATTAACAATTCTCAGACCAAAAAAAAAAAAAAAACATATATAAATTATTTTTTTTTCTATTTATCCCCATCCCAATTGAGTTTAACGTGGGGTGGTGACTTTCGTTTGGTCAGGCATGCAATCAAAATTCCCGACTTTAATAGCAAATTATTTCCGAAGATATTAGGAAGATTGAGATTGCCAAGATTGAAGACACTATCTATATGCAAATATGGCTTAGAGCTAATTGATAGTTGCCTGCCTTTTGAACATAACAAAAATACAGGATAACATAGCTTTTGTCTTGCTGTTCTGTAGTACTAAAGTGAAGATGTGTTCTTTTCTATCATTTATGCTTTCGGTAATTAACTTGGCTTTATTTAAATTTAGTAAAATTAGCTAATATAGATCTTATCTAAATGATCACCTGTATATTATGTCACTACAATGTCAATGGCTTATTTTTCAAAATATGTGTCTAATTTGGTCCCAATGGCTAATCAAATGATAGATCGAGAGCCTTTGGTATGGTTGAAAAAAAAACTCCACTGAGACATAATGTGCTATCGTTGTATTGGTATGTCGATATTATATTTAAATACCATATAGATCAAAAGTGACAGATTAATATGAAATAAAAATAACTTATTAAAAAAATACAAATTATAAATATTTGATTTTAAAAAAATTAAACTAAAATTCATTTGAGAGAGTAATTAATTTCATCGTTTGAATCCTTGAGTTTCACCTTTCACTTTAACTTAGAAAATTAACCATCTATATCTAAAAATAAAACCCTCAGTTTATTTAACAAACTTGTGATGTACAATACAAATAAAAAATTAATACAAAAATTCACCCTAGACTTACACTTAAAAAGCCTACCTCTAAATTCCACCACACAATTCTCTCTTGTTTCCTGCTCTCCCAAAAAATTTTTCACACCTCAATTATGAAATCTCCTGACTTTATATAGGCAAACTTTGAGTTGATCAAGTGTGGGCATTTGAATTATATTTTTGGTGAGCTTACAATCATAACCTTTAAAAGAGTTTTAGTAGTACAATCCAAAGGTTCTGAAATTGCAACCATTATGGATTGTTCAATTCAACATAATCAATGGCTATAAATGAAGTCAAAGTTAGACCCTCAATATGCTCATTTGTCAAGGTGGATGATCTACCAAAATGGTGTGTTAAATTTAGTGTAATGAGGTGCACATGAGCTTAGACATATGGCACGATCTCAGCCATTTAGAATTAACAATGGATCGAAGGGCTAGCAATCTTCCAAAGACTTTTGAATCTTTGAAATTCATATTTCATATCTGTTTTTGCTATTCAAGGATCATGATTTTAGGGATTTACCTACAAAAAACAAAAATCATACTTGAAAATAAATAAAAATAGGTAATTCATAAAATAGGCTAAGGATTTGTAAATAAGATGAAATTGTTAATATTACCAACAATGTAAGTAAAAAATAGGGGTGGCAAAATGAATAAACGAATCGAATTCGAATCGAATCGTAAACGAATTGGGTCAAAATTCTATGGATTCAGATTCGATTCGTTTATTAAACGAATTGAAATTTCAGGATTCGGATTCGATTCATTTATTAAACGAATATTCGGTTCGATTCGTTTAATTCATTTAATAGAATTGATAAACAAATCGAATCGAATCCGGATTCGTTTATTATTCGTTTATCCTTTACGAATCCATAACGAATCGAATCGAATCAGGATTCGTTTACAATTCGTTTAGAAAAATATAATTAATAAACAAAATTAAGCAAAAAAACACAAATTTAATATCCCACAACAAAATACAAATAATTCAAATCATATTATACAGTCATCCAAATACCAAATACCAAATCCTTAATATTACAAATAACAATAATTCAAATTCAAATTATAAAGAAATGTAATTTCTTTAATTCTCTTCATTTGTCTTTGTCACCTTGAAAACAAAAATCCTACACCAAAAAGTAAATAAAATGTTATTAACATGCTGCAATATTGATAATAGTCATTGTAAAATTTCAAAAATCAAATATATAGCAAATTTGTAGCATTTTCAAGGAAATAATAATTAAACAAGATAAAAACTTTACCTACCACACTCACACACTGTCATTTGGATCATTAATGGATGCCTCTTCAACCCTTTCAACTGCTTGAACGACATCATCTTCATTCTCTTGAACATCCAGATGCGAATTCGATTTCGATGTATCAACTTTGAATTCCAAATTTGACATTATAACCTCAATTAAATGTGTAACAATTCTAAATTAGTTTATAAACTTAAAACATGATAAAACAGAAAAAAACAATAGCAAAACAAGAGAAAAGCAGAAGAAAAACAATAGCAAAACTACAGATAAAATAGTAAAAAAAATAGCAGTAAAACAGCAGCAATGCCAGTAAAATAGCAGCGGCAGCGAAACAATAGCCAAACAACAACAAAATAGCAGTAAAATAGTAACAAAACAGCAGCAAAATAGTAGTAAAACAACAACAAAATATCAGTAAAACAGCAGTAAAATAGCAACAAAATAGTAGAAAAATAGCAAAAAAAGGCAGCGAAACAGCAGTAAAACGACAGTAAAATAGCAGTAAAACAGTAATAAAATAGCAATAAAACAGCAGTAAAACAGCAATTAAAGGCAAAATTTCAGTGGTGTACCGTGATGGTGGGTAGTTAGCGTGGCGGGAAGTGGTGCTGGGGATGAAAGCCTATCTTGTGCGCAGCTGTTGTGGTGGTGGCGCGGCTGTCGTGGCGTGAGTTCGTGCCACCAGTGGCTGCGTCGGTGAGGGTTGGGGTGTACCGTGTGGCCGGATTGGCGGCGGCGGCTAGGAGTTGCAGCAGCGGCCAACGGCTTTGATGGCTGCGGTGACGGCTTCTCTTTCCCTACGCGTTAGGGTTTTTGTGTTTGTGGCCTTGTGCAATCGTGTGTGAATTGTGAAGCGTGTAAAATTAGGGTTGCCTTACTTGTTAAGTTGTTATTTGCTTAAAATTACAATATTAACCTTCAAATTTTAAAAAGCTTTCAAATAAATTTAAGGATAAAAAAGTAATTTAATTAAACGAATTTTAAACTAATCGATTCGATTCGTTTATGACCCATTTATTAAACGAATTCTAAACGAATAAACGAATCAAAATTTTCAAACCCGCATTCGATTCATTTAATTAACAAATCGAATCGAATTCACCCATTTATTAAACGAATCAATTTTTTCAAACCCAAACCCATTTAATTCGCATCAAATCGAATCGAATAAACGAATCCTGACCCATATTGCCACCCCTAGTAAAAAATGATAATTTTAACATTTATCAAGTGATAATGATGATGATGATTCTTAGGTACTAGCGCTTTCATTTCTTTTCTAATGCAGACACACTATTAAACCATATAGTATAATAGAGTTCGTTTTCAATGCATTGTAAAATCGTGCGGTATAATAGCATTCTTCACTTACTCTATTAAACTGCACAGTTTAACAGTTTGTCCACATAAAAAAATGAGAACAATTGTACTAGAAATATAAATATAAATATATATATATATATATATATATATATATATATCCTCCAACATCTCCTACGTTTTCTGCTGTCACAGAAAATGTCATTAATGTCATTGAAAAAGAATTTGATTTAGATAAAACCTTTCTGCATAACGATTTCTATTCAGAAATAAATAAAGAAAAAAGAATTTGGTTTTTTAAACATTTTTTAAACCAAAGAAAAGAAATCCAACAAACTTATTATGAATTTGTGAATTTTCATAAAGTTCATATATTGTTTTTTGATTGGTTCGAAATATATTCTTCTGAGAACAATATTGATTATTCTTTTAAAGAGTCAAACCCTATAACTATTAGAAAGAAAATTCCTGAATGGAAACTTTCTGATAATGATAGGATCATAGAGTCTGATCATCCACCTCTTAGGAGTATAACCATAGATCATGGTGAACCTCCTACTGAGATTAAAGCATCCCCTTACAAAATCCCAAGACCAAATGGAGGAGCTAGGTATATCCGAAGTAGAAAACCTAGGTTGACTCTGATATGGGAGATTTATAACAGAAGGTACTTTTGTAAACTTCCTTTCTAGTGAAGGAATGCTTGAGCTCGATTCTTTATCAGAAAATCTATGTGAGGTAGACCTTCTGAATGATAATTTGACTTTACCATCGGAATACTGGGTCACATTTTGTAACTCTGTATTTGGCTCAAGTTGTTTCGGGATCGCCTGTGGGGCGGCTCCTTCAAGGATCCATTCATCTGGAAGATGGATATCTTTCCATTGGATCGATTTTGGAATGACCATGTTGGCTTTAGACAAATCAGTCTGCAAGAGAAGGGTCTCATCTCTCTTCGACTGATATTTATGCTGTGTGCTAAATGCAGAAATCATGGCTTTATAGGAAATTTTAAAAATTAATGCAACTGGGATGGATCCCTTAATCATGTGATAATTATGGGTTTGGATTTGTAAAATCATGCTCTTTAAAATATTTTTGTCTTTAAGAGAAATTGTTATATTTGGATAACAATCAAAAGATATGGGACCTTTACATAGACTAGATTCGATACTACTTAGTAAAGAATCATCAAAAGAGATGAATCGCCCATCTCTAAGAACAGCAAGGATAGAGGTATCCAAGCCTTCTTTGGTCAAAGGTTTTATTCCTACTTGGATTAAACCAATGTGAATATATATATATATATATATATATATATATATTTATATATATTTCTTCCAATCAGGGATTCTAACCATATTAAAGTCAGGGATAAGATAACATACCAAAAAACACAGGCTCTAATCAGTGTATTTTATCGTGTAATGTATTAAAATATGTGCTTTTTTTGTTTGTCTTTTAACTAATTCTTAACTTTAATATAGTTAAAGATCCCTAATTAAAAACTCACTATATATTAAGGACATTCATATATATATATATATATATATATATATATATATATATAGAGAGAGAGAGAGAGAGAGAGAGTTCTTTACTAGTGCGGGGGCTCTCATTTTTTCATGTAGACACGCTTTTAAACCATGAGATTTAAGAGAGTCAATTTTTAATTCTCTTAAACTGCACGATTTAAGAGCGTGTCCACACTAAAAAAATGCGGGTGTCCGCACTTGAGTATGATTTTGTGTGTGTGTTAGGCTTGGCAAAACCCCGGGTCCGGTCCGGGTTTGGTGCAACCCGAGACCGGACCGGACGCCAAAAATTGAAACCCGAACCCGGACAAAACCCGACTTTTGCATGTCCGGTTCGGGCTTGAGCCCGGCGTGTCCCGGGTTCGGGTTTTGTCTTCCGGGCTTCTAAGCCCGCTGATCAATTATTTCAAAAAAAATTGTTTTGTTCTAGTTGGCATTTGGAAGTGGGAAACAATGCATGCAACATAAATTGCAAGTATTGATTCCTGACAGGTTGTTGATGGAGATAGTTGTTGTCTTGTTGGCATTGAAATTCAAATTAATTAAATTAAAAAAATTGTTAATTGGTTTGGACGCCCACTCAAAGGCCACCCAATTGAATTTGTTCTGCGAGGCTGCATGTTCTTCACATATAACACATTAACACCGGCCAAATTTTACTTTTCAACATCAAAAACTTAGGAGCTTGCTACTTGCTACGGTACATTATCTGTTACGTACACACCCAATGGTGGAAGGACACACATGCACATTATCTCTAATTTCTCTTTCAATGAGCCCTGTTTCAATGAGCCCAGAACTTGAAGCAGGGTAAGTTGCTGCAAATTCTGCTACTTGGTCAATATTTGATAACAGTAATGTGAACAATCCTCAAGAGACCTAAAAAGCAAGAATACCGATACAAATGTGCTTACCCTAAAGTAAAGAACGAGACTAATATTAAAAAAGGAAACATCATGTGGAGATGACTAACTAACACTAATAACCTATAGAAAGGATACAGTAAGCTGACAGGATCGGATGTGGTCATTTTTCAAAAATTTCCTCAGCTGCTGTTGCTGCAATATTACACCAGTAATGGCAGCAATTTGTTCCTTTAATGCAAGAATTGGAACCCACAAGATGCATACATATTCTATGAGATAGACTATCGGCTATAGTAGATAAGGGTAAAGTATATATGAAAACAATGGCATCGACAAACTTGCAAGTGATGCCGCGTACCAACTATTCAAATGAAAGAAAAATACATACACAACTCATATACATTCAATAATTAAGCTGTAAATAACTCACAAAATTACAAACGACTGCGCTGCAGGCAAGACGGCGCCGGAGGGGGCTGCACAGCGCTGCTGCCGCTGCACGAACGACTCCCGTCACAGCCGCAACTGAGCAAAACCGAGTCAGCAAATGCAAACGAGAAGAGATGATGCCGACTGCCGAGTGCCGAGGGGCGACGGTGACGGACTGACGGTGGGTGCTAGCCGACGGTGACGGTGGCAGCGTCGCTGCTTATGCCTTTGGGTTTAGGTGTTTTGCGATTTGGGGAATTAGGGATTTTCGGATTTGGGTGTTTTGCGATTTGGGTTTGGGTATTTGGTTTTAGTTTTTTTTTGCGATTTTGGTGCTGAACCCGGACCGTGCCCGGATATGTCCGGGTTTTAATTTTTGAAACCCGAATCCGCTTTTTCTGTATATGCTGTCCGGGTTTTGCCCGGACCGGATTGGCCGGGCCGGATCCGGTCCGGGCGGGTTTTTTTGACACCCCTAGTGTGTGTGTGTGTGCGTATACACACATTTAATCTTCTTTTCTATTATATTGGGTGTTATGCTTTATAATCATAAATAAAATAAACATTACATTAGTGTTATGCTATATAGTCATTACATAATATTCAATGAGTAAGGGTGATATTAGAGATGGCTAACACACCATGCCATGCCAGACCAACCCGTAAAAAGAAGGTTTATGAGGGCCTGTGGGCTAGCACAACATGGCCTACTATCTGATTCGTGCCATGCTGTTGTGAAATTTAAGCTCAATTGCTATTGGTGTCAATGTGCAAGTGTACACAACAAGTAATAAAGTGATGAGTATTCAAGATCGTCTCCACAGGGACTGATGCTACTAGAAATGCTACAGCAATCACAACAGTGCAAACTTTCTTCTATCTTAACTTGATAAAATTAATAAGATTGACTAACTAATGAGAATAAAAACTCAATAAAGTAAAAATGCAATTATAAATTAAATTGTATGTTCAACACAAAGAGAATTCAATAGGAGTAGAGTAGTTGAATGATCAAACTCTCTTGATGGGGTGACTGTCTTGTCAAATTAGCACCAGTTGCTACAACATTTGTTATAGCACTGGGCAGAATTACCTTGCATCCTCAGCTGTCGCATGTTGGACTTCTCATACCCTTATGCAACCTAACAATGACCAGTTGTTATGTCAACACAAGATACGACATTACAAGCATGTACTCTCTCTACCCTACAAGGTGAATCCTTATATCTAGTTCATCATGAAATATGAGTGTGCAACCCAAGAGGGGGGGTGAATTGGAATTTTAAAAATTATACTAGCAAATCCACACAACAAGCAATCTAATGTCTTAATAAAAATTGAAAGCAATAAGTTCAATCAAAGCACAATAATTAAATAGCAAGGGAAGAGAAAGCAAACTCAAGGATTTTTACGTGGTTCGGCAATCCCCGCCTACGTCCACGCCTCCAAGCACACCGGGCTTGAGGATTTCACTATCCAAGCCTTTCCAAGGCTTCAAACGTTTACAATTGACTTCAAGGTGTCAATGAACCTTTACAACAAGAGATTATCTCTCCAATCTCTTCACTCCAAGTGTTTCTCACACTTGTACTCTCACAATTTGATGAGAAATGAAAATTACAACAAAAACTCTCTTTAAGAGTGGATTTACAAATGATAGCTCAATGAAGATTTAATCTATGAAGATTTTCGAATTTGAAGCTCAATATAAGTTGTGTGCACTTGTTTATGCTTGCTTGAGTTACCAAAAATGAATTGGTTTTGAGTTTATATAGTTTGAACTCAAAAACTAGCCGTTACTAGCCGTTATGCACATTTTTGGTCGTAACCGGCTTGCCGTTTAACCATATCCGGTAAGCCGCTTTCGTTCTGGTGCTTACTGCCCCGTATCCGGCTTGCCGTTTATCAGTATCCGGTAAGCCGCTTGCTACAGTAACTGCTACAGTAAAATATTTTCCAAAATTTACAGTTTGACCCTAAAACTTTATAAAACTATAGTATGGCCCAAAACGTTATGAAACGTTACAAATAAGTCCAATTTCAGAATTTCTAAATAATTCTTTGTTAATCCCAAAACTTTCTGAAATTATGATATAGCTAAAAATACTATGAAACTTTTCAAATAAGTCCTTTACCAAAATTTCAAGCAATACTTGTTTATTTCAAAGTTTTCAAAATTCTTTCAATTAAACCATAAACTTTGAAAAACAACCAATTTCATAAAATCATTTTTCCATTAAATATGAAACATTTATAATGTGAAAATAATGATTTATTTAAAAAGAATAAAAACAATCAATTTCATGAAATCATTTTTCCATTAAATATAAAACCTTTATAATGTAAAAATAATGATTTTATTTAAAAAGAATATTAAATAATTTAGGCTTAAAAGATTAATCATTCTTAATCTTGTTTGTTATCATCAAAATCAATATTATGGAAACATATATGTTAACACATCACAAATCTCAAATCAAGTGTGACCCTTTTGGGATTCAAGTTAAACTTAATCCAGGAAACTCAACTTAAGATCAAGTATTGCTCTAATAAGTTCCACTAAGACAGGTATCATTAAATAAGAGGTCAATCGAAATAATGAATGTAATAAGATTTATTAAAGCAAAGTGCTACAGCAGACGTGCAGCAACTCATAAGAACAGTCAAGAACCCATCTAGATTATTTGTCACTCAACTACAATCAAATTTAGTTCATAACTTGTAAAAGAAAAACAAACGACAAAGTTCCAGCCATCAAGTACATATTTTCAACCAAAGAATAAAGAAGAAGAACAAGAATCGAATGAGAAAAGTTGAATCCCAAATATTCTGCAGATTTTGTTATTGGTGCAGACTTGCGTCATTCTCTTCAATCTTCTTCTTTGTTTCTTTCTTGTTTTTCTTTCAATTGTGATTGACGGCTCCCTTTTTCCTATGATGTGTGCTCCTTTTATAGTTGAAAACTAGGGTAAATGGAAGCCTAAGTCGCGTGTCTTCTAGATTAGGAAACTGCAGATCGCGATATTCTGTAAAATCTTCTCTGTCGTTGTTCCAGGATTGCTACAGCAACGATTGCTACAGTAGTGACTACAGCAACTGCACAGGTCCAGATTTGTTTCAATTATTTTACAACCACGTTCTTTTCCATCTTTTGTAGACCTATTGCACTAGCATTCCTTCCTTGAAATTTGAGCTTCCGGTCACCTACAATTATGCATATGATTTAAGCACACAATTTATTCAAAATTAAACAAAATTTATGAAGAATAAACTAAGATGAATAATTATGCAAAATATAACAAAAATGTAATGAAAACACATCATTTACTCTCTAAATAGTATTGATTTAAGTCTAAAAGTGACATGATAACTCTCATTTCATAGAGTTATCACATGCCTTAATTTTTTTTCCTCAGGCTTAATCTAGTACACGTGCTAAGTTGACACATGTCATGACAAGCCGTGTCGTGAACCGTGCCTATGAAAAAGTATGGCAAACTTTTTTTTTAATTTTTTTTAATTTTTTTAGAGGGCATGCCAAGCTATTGGTGTATTTTTTCGTGTCTATATACTTTTTTTTAAGACCATGTGCCTTTAGTCAAATTCAATAAAATTAAAAATTAAAAATTTTAGTCTATATCCAATAATTATAAACTAATAATAGTAAGAGAATATAATACAAATTACCAGGTTAAAGCTTACGGTATTAGAATTTTTTTCAATACTTAATAACAACAATAGCAGCAAAATAATAATAATAATAATAATTAACTCAATTGATAATGTGAACTTAAAGAGAGTCATAAATTATAGTCCATAATAACATTAATGATACATTTATAAAATCATTATATTTATAATTTTATTTATTAAAATCATGATATTATCTATTCATTTAGTAAATTATAAACATAAAACAGTTAGAGTATTTTTTTAAAACTAAGAATTAAATGAATTAAAAAAACACAATAAAGATTTAATTCTAATTTATTTGTAAAATCATAAAATTTTAAGTTTACTTCCATTAAAAAATTTTATTTTTAATATACTTTGACCCATATGCTATTGATGGCCAACAGGCTGCATGCTAAACCATCAATGAAACGTACTCATTACAAGCCTTTTCATGTGTCGTGATTTAGTCTATCTCTATTTGTGTTATACTTTTAAGGCCAACGTGCCTAAAATTCTTAGCTTGGCCCAGCCTATGTGCTTTGTCATGTCGTGTTACGTGCCCTACCAGAACGTGTTCGTGCCATACCGTGCCTTATTGTATGGATGTGTGTCGTGCTCATGCTGTCCCATGTGCCACCCGGACTATTGGCCATCTCTAAGTGATAATGTCACTATGTTAGTAATAGGAGATTAGGAAAAAAAATAAGGAAAAATGTAGCAATTTTTGCATCAAAGCATGACCATCATGGGATTACAAGGCATAAAGTTTCAAATCTCATAGTGAGATGAGATTTCTAAAATTTGAACAACAGCCATCAGGAACCTTAAGTTCAAACAACGTCTTGCAAAATGTTTTCTTTTCTTCCCTTGACAAAGTATAAAATATAGGAGGCAATTTCGTTCCAATTTGGCCAATTTTCGGTAATAATTCTTTCCTCACAACCATTTCATCTAAATCCATACGAGCTACAAAACAATCCTTTGATTTCCTTAGAATGTTAGGTAAAGTTCTTATAAGGCTTTCACACACATTCTTTTCAATATGCATAGTATCAAGGGTGTGTTTAACATATAAAGACTTCGAATAATCAAGCTAAAAAAAAAATAGATTTCTTCTTCCAGCAAGTTTTTTTCATTGATATCTGTTACACATTATTTGCTTTTTTCTTTCCTAACGAGAAATTTAATTTTTGAACCTGTGCCAGGATTTCCTCTCCTTTCAACGATTCTGGAGCAATTTTAACTTCCTCTTCATTATTAAACGCCTTCTTCTAAAACTCATATGGATGATACCACGGCAAAAATCTTATATGGCTAGTATAAGACATCTTTAGCTATGGGCAAGTTGAACTGCATATATTTTTTCACTATAAATTAGACATGTTTTATATCATTTTACAGTGCAACTAACCAGGTTTCTATAAGCAAGAAAATCATTTATCGTCCATATTAAAATAGCTTTCAATATTAAAGACTCTTGATGATAAACATTATAAGCTTCAATGCCTGCCTCCCACAATGTTTTAAGATCATCAATTAATGTTGTTAGGTAGACATCAATATCATTACAATGTTGTTTGGAACCTGAAATTAACAATGTCAGCATCATAAATTTCCTCTTCATACAAAGCCACAAAGGAAGATTAAACATCACTAGTATCACTGGCCAACAACTATACCTGCTACTAAGAGAACTATATGGATTAATCTCATCTGCAAATAGTACAAGTTGTAAGTTCCTTGGTTCAATTCCAAAATCAAGCCATAAGTGATCTATTAGTTTCCGTGTTAGGGTGTTTGCAAGATGACGTAATAGACCATCAGTTTCTCTCTGTGTGGCATACCATGTTAGATTTTTCGAAGTTTCAATACTTTAAAAGCATTCTTTTAAACCTTGGGATAGTGGAAAATACCATAAAACTTTTGCTCGAACACCTATCTTCATTTCAGTTCAATTTTTTTTAGCTTCCACCTTGACTCACCGTAATTAAGACGTATAACATCATATTTACACTCCTTTCTATATAAGTATATAGTCATTTGGACACGCATGTATCTTCTCATACTCCATACCTAATGCATTTAAGGAATTTTTTGCCTCTTACATTAAACAAGGCATTTCATTATTGTCAGGCAACTTTTCTCTTAACAATTTCAACAAATTTGAGAAGCCTTGGTTTGAAAATCCATTTTTTGCTTTTAGGTTGTACAATTTTACCAATGCAGATAATTTTGTGAACTTATAACAATTTGGGTATAACTTTTTCTCAGCATCAGCCAATAAATTCTCAAATTGTTTAGGATTATTTTCAATAAATTCTCCTTGAATCATCTTTATAATGCTGGCCATAGATTCAGTTTTAAAGTCTCTTGTTTCCAATTCTCTTGTAGATCGAAAATTGCGAGTAATTGATGGCTCCTTAACAAAGTTTCCTCCATGCAAAATCAAATTACTGTAACTTTGGTCTGTACCATTCAAATACAAATGATCCCTAATCTTATAAGCAGCCTGATGTTTCACATTTCCACACTTTATACATGGACATAGAATGCGATTAAAATTCCTTACATGAACCATTGCAAAAAATTTAAAAATTTTTCAACACCAATCTCATAATTTTTTTATCTTCAATCTGTAGAAATTCAAGACTTATCCATTATGAATGTAAAATACAAATATATCGCTTTAGAATATTTTTCATAATTTCTTCATGATTACCTATATCCTAATTTAAGAAAAAAAAATACATAGGACCATAATATTGTTATCCTAGCTGAATAATATCAACAACTTGATGTTTACTAAAGCACATAACATAGCAGATTGACCAAAGCTTAATAGACATGAAGTGTCAAAGACTAAGCACAAAAGCACAACAAATGGATTGATATAGTGGTAAGCATTTCTATTAAGTACTCATCATATAAAAGATGAAATACTTTGGTGCTTGTACCTTCTCCAAAGTAAGCAAGTATAAACATTACAAACTCCCTCATAAAATCTAATCCCTAGAAATAACTTTACTATTCATCCATATTGTCAACATTTTCGATTCAAACACGAATAAATTAGACAAAGGAAAAAAAAAAACAGCATATGTAGACTGCCCACAAATAAACAATCTATCACTTTCTTTCACAAGAAGGAAGTACCTTTATATAGGAACCAAAACTTTAAAAATCCAAGATTAAAGGTGGTCGAATGCTTTAATATTTTACTTGATAGTGTTGTGGTCCCAAGCTTTGTAATCTTCTCCTCAAAATGTGTGGTCCAAGGTTTTAAGATTTTGTTGTTTCCAATTGCAACTTAGAAGTAGAAGATAAGAAGATGTTTTATGTGGGGGAAAGTGAATTTTACAAATAAAGATTGTGAAATTCCAAAGAAATGGAGGCCGAAAGAGAGAGAGGTATTTCGTGGGAGACAAAGAAAATAAAAAGGAGAGTTGAGTTTTATATTTGAAAATAAATGACAAATTAGAAAAAAAATAGAGTCACCTGTTATTTAATTAAAGAGACTTGTTATTTAGTGATGAATCATTTTTATATTACAAGTAAAAATAATTTTATAATACATGACTTTCAAAAATAAATAAAAGTCATCTAGAAACTAATAGATGGCAATTAATAGTATGCGCGTCATGTATTACATGTCATCTTTGTCATGTTTCGTACTAGTGAATAGTCATATTATAGCTGGCAAAACGAGTCATCGGGTTGTGTTCGTGTCGTGTCGTGTCAAATTTAGGTCGACCCAAACCTGACCTATTTAATAATTGTGTCAAATATTAAGACTCAAACCCGACACAGAAAAATAATCGGGTTACCCAATAACCCCCTTAATATCTATATGTTAAACAAAATTTACATCAAATATTTACACACTGTCGTATATACATAAATACATACGTAATATATCAATATTATAAAATATACATGTCTAACAATATTTTACACATTTACATTATTGAAACTCTAAATGTATATAAAATTTTATAAATAAAATACTATGTTTATATTCATCTTTTCAAAAAATAAAAAAAAAAGAGAGAATCATCTCTAATATTTGAGTTTTGATAATAAGAGCCTACAAATTATTTTAAAATAGAAAATATAATCGAATTATTGATCGAGTAAATGAATTAAGAACTTTAACCCTAACCCGACATGAAAAAAAAATTGTGTCGACCTGGACCCAACCCATTTAATAATTGTATTAAATTCAACGAGCCATACCTATTTATTTGTGTCGTGTTCGTGTCGGATAATCGAATCGTGTCAAATTTTGCCAGCTCTAGGTCATTATTGGTTAATTTTATACTAATGCTATTGGTGTCAATGTGCAAGTGTACACAACAAGTAATAAAGTGATGAGTATGTTAACATATATGTTTCCATAATATTGATTTTGATGATAACAAACAAGATTAAGAATGATTAATCTTTTAAGCTCAAATTATTTAATATTCTTTTTAAATAAATCATTATTTTCACATTATAAATGTTTCATATTTAATGGAAAAATGATTTTATGAAATTGATTGTTTTTCAAAGTTTATGGTTTAATTGAAAGAATTTTGAAAACTTTGAAATAAACAAGTATTGCTTGAAATTTTGGTGAAGGACTTATTTGAAAAGTGTCATAGCATTTTTGGCCATATCATAATTTCAGAAATTTTTGGGATTAACAAAGTATTACTTAGAAATTATGAAATTGGACCTATTTGTAAAGTTTCATAACTTTTTGGGCCGTAATATAGTTTTATAAAGTTTTGGGGTCAAACTATAATTTCAGAAAATAGTGCACTGTGCAGGTACTGTAGCATCCTGCTTACCGGATATAAAAACCGGCAAACCGGATACGGGGCAGTAAGCATCCGGAATGCAAACGGCTTACCGGATTTCGTAACCGGCAAGCCGGTTAGGCAAAATTCAAATTTTTGCCTTAACGGTAACATAAATCCGGCTTATCGGATTCCATAAACGGAAAACCGGATACGCCCAGAATGTGCATAACGGCTAGTTTTTGAGCTCAAACTATATAAACTCAAAACCAATTCATTTTCGGTAATCCAAGCAAGCATAAACAAGTGCACACAACATATATTGAGCTTCCATTTCGTAAATCATTATTTGTTGAATCATCATTGAGCTATAATTTGTATATCCACTCTTAAAGAGAGATTCATTGTTGTATTTATCATTTCTCATCAAATTGTGAGTGTACAAGTGTGGGAAACACTTGGGGTGAAGAGATAGGGGATATAATCTCTTATTGTAAAGGTTCATTGACACTTTGGAAGTCAATTGTAAACATTTGAAGCCTTGGGAGGCTTGGATAGTGAAATCCTCAAGCCGGGTGAGCTTGGAGACGTGGACGTAGGCGGGGATAGCCGAACCACGTAAAAATCCTTGTGTTCGTTTTCTCTTCCCTTGCTCTTTAATTATTGTGCTTTGACTGAACTTATTGCTTTCAATTTTTATTGAGACATTAGATTGCTTGTTGTGTGGATTTGCTAGGATAATTTTTAAAATTCCAATTCACCCCCCCTCTTGGGTTGCACACTTATATTTCATTTGGTATCAGAGCGAGGTGCTCTTGTGTAGACTTAACCGTCTAGAGTTAAAGATCCATAGCAACCTAAATTAGCTCAACCATCATGGAAGGCCAATCTATCACTAGACCTCCATTTTTTGACGGAAATGATTATCCTTATTGGAAAACTAGGATGATAATTTATTTACAAGCTTTAGATTATGAAATTTGGGAAGTTGTTTGTGATGATTTACTCATTCCTAGAAAGAATGTTTTAAGTGAATTGGATAAGAAAAAGATGTCTTTAAATTCCAAGGCTATGAATGCTTTATTTTGTGCCTTAGATAAAAATGAATTTCATAGAGTTTCAAATTGTTCTAATGCTTATGAAATTTGGAGAAAACTTGAAATTGTGTATGAGGAGACTACAAACGAGGAGGAATTTCATGAAGTGTCGAATTTGGCACTTATGGCAATTGGAGATGAATCGGATGATGAACTTGATGAGGTAAATGATCTTCCTACTTATGATGAATTACATGATGCGTTTAAAGAATTGTATGATGAGTGGATGAAAATTGGTAAAAAGAATGCATGTTTTAAAAAGAAAATGGTAGAGCTCACAAATGAAAATGAAACTCTAAGTGCAAAGATTATATGCCTAGAATTAGAGAATAAAACATTGCATGATAGAGTTGCATTATCAAATGAGAAACTTAGCACTTCACATGAGCATCTAGAATCACATGTAGATAACTTGAAAAATGAAAAGGATGCTTTACAAAAATATAATGATTCATTAGATGAAAAGATCAAAGAATTGAAATTAGATAATGAATTGTTACATGATAGGATTGCATCATTTAAATGTCAACAAAGTATTTCGTATGAGCATGAAAAATCACATGTTGATAAATTGATGAAAGAAAATGATGTGCTTAAGAAAAAGAGTAATGAGCTCAATGAAATTGTGTTAAAATTCACAAATGGTCAAAGAAACTTAGAAAAATTATTAAGCACTCAAAAATGTGTATTTGATAAAGGAGGACTTGGGTATAAGCCTTACTTGAAACAAAAATATTATAAGAATTATTTTGTTAAGGCTACCTCCACAGTTGATCATAAGATTGTTTGTCATTATTGTAATGGAAATGGTCATATGAGTTTTAGATGTCCAGTTAAGAGAAATGTATATTATGGAGTCAAATGTATTTTAGTTCCAAAAGGAACTAAATCTAACACTCAAGGACCCAAGAGTATTTGGGTACCAAAGCACACAACTTGAATTTTTTTTGTAGGTACCACAAATAAGGAATGGTGGAGAGTTCCTTGATGAAGCTTGTGAGGATAATCATTTGAGCATGATCTAGGAGAAAAAGATGAGGCAAGATGATTTAATTATTTTGGTAATAATTCTTGCCATATTGATTTTGTTGAATAGATCATGATGGATGGATAATAGCTTGAATTTGCAAAAGTATGCTTGTATGTTTACATGATGGAATTATCATTGTGTATAACATTGAGTGATTTATCATGATGCATGGTTATATATTTATGATGATAGCTTGTCAACTCATCATGATAGCTTTGTTTGATTTTGATGATTATGTAATGCCTAAGCTTGATAAATGAATGATATGCTTGAATTATCAATTTTTGAATGATTATATGTTTAATTATTGTGAAAAATATATGCATAATGAGTGAATTATTTTTGAATTAATCATGTCTTAAATGTTTATAATTCGAACCATAAAGTGTTATCGTATCTCATAATTGTGTAATGTATATGCATGATAGATGAGTTATATGTTATTTCTTGCATTAGAAGTGATCATGGTGGATAATTCGAAAATCATGCATTTGAGATTTTTTGTAATGGTTTTGCCATTGAGTATAAATTTTCATCACCTAGAACTCCACAACAAAATGGAGTTGTAGAGAGAAATGATAGGTCTATTAAAAAAAATGGTTAAGACCACATTGATTAGACATCATCTCAATAATACTCTCTATGAGCTTTGGAAATATAGAAAACCCAACATTAGTTATTGCAAAGTTTTTGGATGCAAATGTTATATTTTGAACACAAAAGATAATCTTGGCAAATTTGATCCAAAATTTGATGTTGGTATTTTTCTTGGCTATTCAAACACAAGCAAAACTTATTGAGTGTATAACAAAAGAACTTTGATTGTGGAAAAATTTATACTTGTTATATTTGATGAGTCTAATTCTTCCTCTATGGAGAAAGTTGTTGTTGATGATAATGTAGATGAAGAGCTACAAGAAGATTATCAAATGATAGCCAAAAGAATGCACCACTTGAAAATCAAGAGGAGCAACATGAAGAAACAAATGCGAAGTAAAATGAAGGTACTTCTCAAATACTCCCCAAGGAGTGGAGGTATGTTTCTTCTCACCTTAAGGACTTAATTTTAGGAGATCCATCACAAGATGTAATTACTAGATCATCATTTAGAAATATATGTAAGTATTTATAATAATGGATTTGATCACTTATTCTTTAACTCATAATTATGGCTTTTCTTAATAGCAATGTTGATTTTGATGATTACATTGTATTTGATGAAGTTTGATCTTATGCAATCTATGATTGGTGAATTGATGCAATTTTTGTACTTTATCGATGTATTGTTGAATATGCATTACTTGTTGTAAATGATATCAAAAAAATATATATATATCTACTTTGAGATTCTTAAACATATGAGATTTTTTTTTGGTTATATTGAAATGTCATTAGATCTTTGATAAGTTTAGTTGTCTTAATTTCTAAAATGTGATTAGTAATTATGGAGCTTGGATAGTTGATAATATGCATGCCAATTTGGTAAACAAATCAAAACCTCTTTGCGAAGAGTAATTTTCAAAAATTCGGCATGAACTTGGGATGATTTGATTTCTTGATGATTTTGATGATTGATGATTATATGTGCATTGCTTGATGAATTGATGGAGTTATTGGTTTGTTATAATTGTTGAAGCTTATATCTTTTTAACCATGTTGTGTATTTGAGAATTTGTTCTTTTTTAAGGGGAGACTTTACCAAAATTTTTGCTCGCACAAAATAGGTAATATCTTCATCGAATTATTTTTTATGATCTTGTTTTGATTGCATCTATCTATCTTTCCTTTTTACGATGAAGGGGGAGATAAATATGATATGTTTTTGGATAAAATCTTTTCGGTTAAATTTTTAAATTGACCATATATTTAGGGGGAGCATGTAATATGATTTTGGATAATATGCATTTTGAGTAATTGTTTTGATAATTGATATTTGATTATGATGATGATTTTGATGATTTTGAGATATGATGATTTGATTACATGGGTGTTTTATATGATAAATTTATGTTATGAGATTTGGTAATTAATGGAATAATAGTTCATGATCATTTTATGGTTGATGGATTATATGATGATGATAATTTGTGAGTAATATTACTAAATTTGTATTTAAGATGATGCTTATTGTTAGGGGGAGATTCTTTCAAAATTTCTACTCAAACAACATGGGTAACAAATTTGCTACTTTTATTCTTTTCCTTTACGTTTTATTTTTTTATGATGAAGGGGGAGAAGAATACATATTTTCAAATTTATAAAAATTTGCTACTTTTGTTTTTGCCAATTAAGTTTTTCTTTTTGATGATGAGGGGGAGAAAAATCCATGTATTTAAATATGTTAATTTAGTTAATTGGCAAATTGTAAAAGAAGATTATATTTAGGGGGAGCAATTTGTGGAATCATTCTTTAAATACATGAAATGTTTGTCATCATCAAAAAGGGGGAGATTGTTAACATATATGTTTCCATAATATTGATTTTGATGATAACAAACAAGATTAAGAATGATTAATCTTTTAAGCTCAAATTATTTAATATTCTTTTTAAATAAATCATTATTTTCACATTATAAATGTTTCATATTTAATGGAAAAATGATTTTATGAAATTGATTGTTTTTCAAAGTTTATGGTTTAATTGAAAGAATTTTGAAAACTTTGAAATAAACAAGTATTGCTTGAAATTTTGGTGAAGGACTTATTTGAAAAGTGTCATAGCATTTTTAGCTATATCATAATTTCAGAAAGTTTTAGGACTAACAAAGCATTACTTAGAAATTCTGAAATTGGACCTATTTGTAAAGTTTCATAACTTTTTGGGCCGTAATATAGTTTTATAAAGTTTTAGGGTCAAACTATAATTTTAAAAAATAGTGCACTGTGCAGGTTACTGTATCATCCGGCTTACCGGATATAAAAATCGGCAAACCGGATATGGGGCAGTAAGCATCCGGAACGCAAACGGCTTACCGGATTTCGTAACCAGCAAGCCGGTTAGGCAAAATTCAAATTTTTGCCTTAACGGTAACATAAATCCAGCTTACCGGATTCCATAAACGGCAAACCGGATACGCCCAGAATGTGCATAACGGCTAGTTTTTGAGCTCAAACTATATAAACTCAAAACCAATTCATTTTTGGTAATCCAAGCAAGCATAAACAAGTGCACACAACATATATTGAGCTTCCATTTTGTAAATCATTATTTGTTGAATCATCATTGAGCTATAATTTGTATATCCACTCTTAAAGAGAGATTCATTGTTGTATTTATCATTTCTCATCAAATTGTGAGTGTACAAGTGTGGGAAACACTTGGGGTGAAGAGATTGGGGATATAATCTCTTGTTGTAAAGGTTCATTGACACCTTGGAAGTCAATTGTAAACATTTGAAGCCTTGGGAGGCTTGGATAGTGAAATCCTCAAGCCGGGTGAGCTTGGAGGCGTGGACGTAGGCGGGGATAGCCGAACCACGTAAAAATCCTTGTGTTCGTTTTCGCTTCCCTTGCTCTTTAATTATTGTGCTTTGATTGAACTTATTGCTTTCAATTTTTATTAAGATATTAGATTGCTTGTTGTGTGGATTTGCTAGGATAATTTTTAAAATTCCAATTCACCCCCCCTCTTGGGTTGCACACTTATATTTTAGAGTATTCAAGATCGTCTCCACATGGATTGATGTTATCAGATTTGCTACAGCAATCTTAACAGTGCAGATTTTTGTGCTAAAATAAAATAAAACAATTGGTGAAACTATTATACTAATTAAAATAAAAGCGCAATAAATAAAATGCAACAAAGTAAATTATCATGTCAAACTCAAGGATAAAACTAATGGAAATATATAGTAATTGAGTGAATAAACTCTCTTAATGGTATTGACTATTTTTATAATGTTTGGCTCGGTTGCTGCAGCATCTGCTACAACACTGGGCAGAATCCTTATGCATCCTCAGCCGTCGCATGTTGGATATCTTATATCTATATGCAACCTAACAGTGATCAATTGTTATGCCAACATAAGATATAGCATTACACGCTTAGGTTCTATTTACCCTACAAGGTGAATCCTTATGTCTAGTTCATCACTAATCTTAAATCAAGCATGACCCTTTGGGACTCAAGTAAAACTCAATTCCGGAAACCTAATTTAAGATCAAGTATTGTTCTAATATGTTCCACTAAGATAGGCCCTTTTGCGGCTCTTCCTTAACTAGTATCATTAAATGGGTGATCAATCGAAATAATGAATAAAAATAAATACTATTAAAACAAACTGCTACAACAAACATACAGCAACACATATTTCCAGTCAATAAACCATCAAGATTGTTTATCACTCAACTACAAATAAATTTAGTTCATGATTTGCAAAAGAAAAATAAAGAACAAAGTTTCAGCTATGAAACACATCCCCATAAATGAATAGAAAACGAGAAAACAAGAGAAGAATAAGAATGATTGAGCTCCCAATTGATTTCTGCAAATTCTCCTCTTGTGCAACTCTTAATTTCTCTCTTAAATCTTGTTTTTCTTTTGTTTCTTTGTGTTTTTCTCCTTGGGTGACGGCTCTCTTTTTCCTTATGATGTGTGCTTCTTTTATAGTTGAAAATTAGGGTAAACGGAAGCCTAAGTCGTGCATAAGTCAGATTAGGAAACTGCAGATCGCAATTCTGCAGTTATCCCGCGCAGAATTTTCTCTGTTGTTGTTCTAGGATTGCTACAGCAATGGTTGCTACAATAATAGCTACAGCAACTGCACTGTTCCAGATTTGTTTCAACTCTTTTGTAGCCATGTTCTTTCCTTATTTTTGCAAGCCTATTGCATAGCATTCATTCCATGAATTATAAGCTTCTGGAAACTTACAATTATGCACACAATTTAAGCACAAATTACTTTAAATCAAGCAAAACTTATTAAGATTGACTAAAATGATTATTTATGTAAAATGTAACAAAAAATGCAATAGAAACACATAATTTACTCTCTAAGTAGTATTAATTTAAGTCTAAAAGTGCCATGATAACTCTCATTTCATAGAGTTATCAGTCATATAAATCTCTTGGCATCTAAAATGTTCACACAAACTCATTTTTTAAAAATTATTATTATACACTATGACAATAGTCAAAGCTTTCACAATAAATAAGGAGAAATAATAAACATAATTTATTATCCCAAATTTCATCTAAAACTAAGTTTCATTTGTATACTCCAGAATTTCTTTTTTACAAGATCTAAGTGAGATTAACTGTATTGTCTTACCAACTAGTTGATAAATATTATATTTTTAGAAATAATTTTTTAGAATAAAAAGTTTGAGATATATAACACTATTCATGAATAAAACAACTGGATTTTTTATCCTTAAAACAGTTCAGTTAAAAGAATACCCACACCTGCACCGAAAAATTTACCCTTGTAATTGGGCCTTATTTATCCACTGGGGCATCAGTCCAAAGAGTGAAGCCCGTAACACCCACTAGATTCTTATGACACCACTTTTTAATTTTATTTTCTAAAATACCGTAGTTTAATTTATAAAATAAAAATTCATGAATTAAAATTAACATCTTACCATAAATTAAACTTCAGCTTGAAAAGAATATTTATTTTTAAGTTTTTATTTATAAAATACATACACAATTTTAAAATTTTAAATTATTCTAATTAAATAATTTATATTTCCAGAATCTAAACTCTAATAAAATATATAAAAATATTTTTAAATAAAATTTTAAAACATAAATATAATTATATAAACTACGAAATGGGGTGAGTGAAAAGTCTTTTAAAATAATAATTAATTTAAGTTTTTTTTATTTAATTTTATTTTAAAATTAAATATATTTTTGGTTATTTAAATTAAAAAATTATAAAGAATTTGGAGGGGTGTCAAAAGACCAGCTCCGCTCCATATCCAATTGACACCAGTACACAAAAGTCAAAACGATGCGTTTTTGTTGGCACTCTATAAAAAACGGCGCGTTTTGATTTTCTTGCCTCTCTTCCCATCGCCGAGGACTGAGGTTAGTGTTACTCCCATTTGCTTCAAGAAAGAAATGGCAGTTTTGTTATCAACAACAATCACCACCACGCTAAACCTCAATGTTGCAAGTAAACCAGAAATCCCAGAGACAAAAGTTGATTTCTTGGCAGGTAACTTCACTTCCCCACTTCATTTTCCTTCACTTTTTAACACTTGTCTGTTACCATACCTAAGGAATAAGAAGAGACTCTCACTTATTAGTCTAGCTGTAAAGAACCGATCAAATTCTGAAGCAACTGTGAATTCTTATGGGAAGATAAATAAACCAAGGAAAGGAAGTGGAAACACTCTAATTTTGAGTGAGGGAAGAGATGAGGATGAGCATTATGGGCCTGTTTGTCCAGGTTGTGGGATATTTATGCAAGATAAGGACCCAAATTTACCTGGGTATTATAAGCAAAAGAAAGATATTGAAAGAAATGAAGAATTTTTGGAAGATGAGGAGGGAATAGAAAATGATATTGAAGGGTTTGAGGAGGATATTGTTGATGGAAATTTTGATCAAAGTGATGGAAAAGAGAGTGATTCCGGAGACGGGGACGTGTTTGATGATTGGGATTCTGATGAATGGGAAGCCAAGTTTTTAGGTGAAGATGAGGATGATTTGGACTTGGATGGCTTCACACCGGCAGGTGTTGGGTACGGTAACATAACAGAGGAGTTGGTAGAGAGGTCGAAAAAGAAGAAATTGTCAAAAGCGGAGAGAAAGAAGAAGGCTAGGGAGGCACAAAAGGAAAAAGATGAGGTTACAGTGTGTGCTCGGTGTCATTCTTTGAGGAATTATGGACAAGTGAAGAATGAAGTAGCAGAAAACTTGATACCCGATTTTGATTTTGATAGGGTAATTGCAACCAGGCTGATGAAACCTAGTGGCAATGCAAATGCTGGTGTTGTGGTCATGGTAGTTGATTGTGTTGATTTTGATGGGATGTTCCCAAAACGGGCAGCTAAGTCCTTGTTCAAGAAATTAGAAGAGGCCAAAGACGATGCCAAGCTTAGCAAGAAGTTGCCTAAGCTTGTTCTTGTGGGTACAAAGGTTGATCTCCTTCCATCTCAAGTTTCACCTACAAGGTTAGAGAGATGGGTGCGTCAACGTGCTAAGGCTGGAGGTGCACCTAAACTAAATGGCGTTTACTTGGTTAGTGCACGTAAGGATTTGGGTGTTAGGAATTTGTTGGCATTCATAAAGGAATTGGCAGGTCCTCGAGGAAATGTGTGGGTTATCGGGGCACAAAATGCTGGCAAGTCCACCTTAATCAATACATTTGCAAAAAAAGAAGGGGTGAAAGTTTCAAAGCTTACAGAAGCTCCAATTCCTGGCACAACACTTGGAATACTGAGAATTGGGGGGATTTTGCCAGCCAAGGCTAAGTTGTATGACACCCCAGGACTCTTACATCCACATCTGATGTCTATGAGATTGAATAGGGATGAGCAGAAAATGGTTGAAATTCGGAAGGAGCTACAGCCTAGAACATATAGGGTGAAGGCAAGTTACCACTTAATTAGTTTGTGCATTCCAACCAACTTTTCTTGTCTAAGCAACTAAGCTTCTGCATATGCATTTTTTACTTATGTCTGTAAAAAGTTAAAAAGTGATTTGAGTAAGAGCTTACGTAGCCCTGCTGGTTGAAATTCTGTAAATGGATAAAAGCATCAATTGCTTTAATGGATATTGTTTAGCTGACCAGTAATAATAAAGTACGCTGCATGAAACATTCACCAAACCAAATGAATACCCATCTATTCAGTTTTATGTTAGACTTTATTTATTTGCATTCTTTTTTCTTCTGATTCTAAATTTCTATTTTGGATGATGCTTGGAGCTTGTTAATAAGTTGTGTCTGATTAAACTTATATACACTTTGGTTCCATGACAAATATGTCACCATGCCAGCTACATTTCATACTTCGGAGTAGCCATTTCTGTAAATTTAATGTGCTTTCTTCAGAATTCAGATTGTAACATTTCTCATGGAATAGCAGTAATGCTTAGGGAAAGCATGCTTTGATTAATTAGAGAGGGAACGACAGACATTATATAATGATAGCTTGTTATTGTCATCATATAGTTTGAAGTTGATATCTGGCTTCAGGGACTTACTGTCTATGGGTGTTGTTACTTTTGTACTTCCTTGGGTATGGATTTATCCAACATATCCTACCTATAACAGTCTTACTAGAATCAAAGTTTCGTTTAGGCCTGACACTTTAACCTGTTTTGACATTTTTAGGGAGGGCAAGCCATACATGTCGGTGGCTTAATGAGACTGGACCTTGATCAAGCTTCAGTAGAAACAATTTACGTGACAGTATGGGCTTCACCAAATGTTTCCCTACATTTGGGGAAAGTAGAAAATGCTGATGAAATCTGGAAAAACCACGTTGGTATCAGATTGCAGGTGAGAATTTTTTAGAAGAGTTGCTCTTGTTATGAGCATTACTCTAATAGTCCTATATGATGGATTAGGTTCTGTGTGGTGTTTGCTGGTTATCATCAATGCTGCATTCCTTGCTAATTCAACTGGCACTTACATGCAACTTAGCCAAAATAATCCGAGTTAGCTCATTTATGTTCTTTTTGTGTGCTCTATTCCTTTTAGGGGCCACGACTGCTCATCTTAATGTTCCATGATCTCCCTGCCATCAAACTAATTAAGGAATTAGTGAACATATGCTCGCTCGTTAGTCCGTTGGATGCTTTTCACTAGGCCATGCATACTCTATATCTACATTGTAAAAAATTTGGATTAGCAAAATGTCTTAGTTTATGGCACATATTTCTGAAGATGGTTTTAACAAGGAAAAAGACTTAGAAAAGATTTCAAAAAAAGTTGTCTTTCAACCATTTTGCATACAAAAAATGCGATTGTTTTTTTTTTTGGCTAAGATACTGATTCATGGAGTGAGAAAGAGAGGAGACATCAATATAAACAAAGAACATTTTCATGTCTATTTTTTTTCAGTTACTATCATGTTTAAATATTATTTAACATAATGATAAAAAAAACAATTTGATTTTAGCTTTAGTTGTTATTGGTTGAAAAAAATTAGACGTAGTCCTGATAAGTGAAGTGATTAATATATGGTCTGATGGCACGTAGTGTTTGATCATCAATCTGAAAGGTTCAAACCTTGGCAGCATTTTGAATACATGAATGAATCTGCACACTAAGTTGTATGAATCCACTGCCCAGGTTTTTTCTACCTTTGGATTGATGGCAATTTCACTCCCCCTCCACTAACTTTCAAACTTCTATCTGTTCAAGAGGCCAATTTGCTTTGTAGCAGGTTTACCCTCCAAGATGTATCATTGAGCATCTCTATTCTTGATTTTAGATGCTCTCTCTGTTTCCCTGTTTCACATTGGTGGAGAAAAACAGAAGATTTTGGTTTTGTGCTAGTTCGAATGGCATTAATTGTTAGTAGTTCCATAGAATAAAATATCAGTGTATATTTACTAATGGGAGAACGATGTAACTTGGTTTGGTTCAACTACATAATAATTCCTCCCAGTATCCATTAAAAAAGAAGAATTTTGTGCCCAAAAATATCATAAATGACAAGTCAGCTTTGTTTCCTCAATTATTTGAATGCTTCTTTGAATGATTGCTAAACAGAAACTTTGAATGTCATGAATAAAAACGGGTCTTTTTCTGATGTATAGTCTGTTTAACTACATTTAGCTTCTTCTCTCAGCCTCCTATCGGCCAAGACCGAGCTTCTGAGCTAGGCACATGGAAAGACAGGAAATTGAAAGTGTCTGGAACAAGTTGGGATGTGAACGGCATTGACATTGCTGCAGCTGGCTTGGGTTGGTTTTCTTTGGGTCTAAAAGGTGAAGCATCCTTGACTTTGTGGACATATGATGGCATTGAGATAACCTTGAGAGAACCTCTCGTTCTTGACCGGGCACCATTCCTCGAGAGACCTGGTTTTTGGCTACCCAAGGCTATATCTGATGCCCTCGGCAGCAAAAGTAAACTTGAAGCTAAAAGGAGGAAAAAGCTTGAAGAGACTGAAGATTTCCTTTCAGAAGTTTCTGCTTATAATTAGAAGTCTCCCTTGTCATCAGTATGTTTGAACTTGCAGCCGTAGAAGATAATATTATGGAACTGGAAACAGGTTCAGTTGGCATTTGCCTAAATGGGTTAGAGGTTTGAGCCATCATTTTGGCAAGTATAGGCATCCAGATTTTGTCACCTATGTTTACTTCACGTTGAGTTGTACCTCGCGTGAGCGAATTTTGATGACCACTTCATTCAACTTGATGGATGACGAATCTGAGGGAAATGTAGTTGCATGAAGCCATGACCCATGTTGCATAGTGTACATCTGTGGTTAATGTAATCTATGTATTGTTGTGCTCTTATTATGATTCAGTGAACCACCATTTTCAAGTTACGGCAAATCTGTCTGCATATGAACAAGCAAGACCGAGCATACTACAATGGTAAATAAGAACAATGAAAACAGCCTTGGCTTTCCAACTGCCATTTTGCGTAACAATTATCAACAGGACTTGCACAGCACTTGAGGGAGATTCAGTGAGGAAGACGAAAGAGAACAATTTCTTGTTTCATTTATCCTAAATTGTACATCTTTTTTACATTTTTTTTTCCCCAATGATTCTTTGTTTCACTGAAATTAAAGACGAGAATGAACAAGGAATTATACAGAGTTAAGAGCCTTGCTCTATACAGCAACTACAGAAAGCAAAAAACTACAAACTGCAAACAACAGCCATTGCACATTTTCCCTCTTCAACGGGGTTGCTGGATGCGGCGGGGGCTGCACTTTGGGTTCACATACTTGGCCGGCTTCTCAACATATTTGGCAGCTTCCATGGAAGATTTGGGAGATATCGAGACCCTCATATTCTTCATCAGTGCATCTGCATCTATTGACAATTATTCCATGTTAGAATTCAGTTAACATAAGTTTGATGTCTACTGGCGTAGTTAAAATATTCACTGAAAATATCAAAAGAGTCTATCTGTATCACCATTTGCAGGCAGTGGGGATGAAATGTTTTCCAGTTCACTTTCAAACGACATAACAAACTCATCGAATTGAGCTTCTATGCTAGAGAAATTTTCGCCAGCATCAAGGTCAAACGTATCTGGAAGCAAGTCAGCTACATTGCTGACATCAAATTCATCATCTCCACCATTGTCATAAAAGCCATCCTCGTCTTGATGCTGGCTGAGCCAGTAGTTGTGGTACCATGTGGAGGTCGTGATCAGCTGCCACCATTCGGGGGAGAAATCCTCCACTTGGCGAAAAGCAGCCGGAATGAAGAGTGGGGCATTGGGGTTCAACGTCGACCTTCCTGAAACTAGCGCCATCAAAGTCCAATTCTCACTTCTGATCTGCAGCCCAAATCAACAAAAATCAAAAACAAAAAAATGAAAATCTGTCCAACTCCTCAATCGACATCAAAATGTCATGAATCCGAGGGAAAAAGCCACACCCACCACAACATCTCCATCCAAATCAACAAAAGCCAGTTCATCCAACTATCAGATTCAATGTTTGTATAATTTGAAAACCCATTTTAAAGCAATTCCAAATACATATAAATACATGCATCCAAACATCAGATCGGACCAACACAGCTGATACAAATAAACTTATCCCTCGAAATCAAAAAATCAAACACATGTCCAAAATTGAATTTTTCATACAATATGCATGTAAAAAATCCAAAATTTCATACATGGATAACTCAAAATTTTACATACATGATACAGATCTGTTTGGCCCTTTATGAAAATACTACAATTTTTTTTTTTAATTCCCCTTCACTTTCCACCGATTTCTCAGCAACCAAATAAATTAGAAAAAAAAAATTAATAAATAAAAATTCGAGAAAGATATTACCTTTGATTTGAGATAAGATATTTTTTCGTTTTGCTACGTGTTAGAGGAAAAGATCAGGAAGCCAAATGTCTTATATAGCAAGGGAAATTTCGGGCCTGTTTGGTTCGGATTCCGAATCTGTTTGGTTTGGAGTTTGGACTATTAAAAACACCGGCAAGTTGTTTTGTTTCCGCTGTGGTACAGCCTGCCTCATCATTCAGTCAATCTCATTCCTGCTGTTGTTAGTTGACCTTTGACTTTCTACTACGGTTTCTTATTTTACGGTTATTACAACGTTTACCACTAAAAACATGCCGCGTCGAAATAAAAATAATAATAAATTGCATGGGACCCATCCACGTGCGCGTCAACCGGCCTTTTTGTCTTTCGGACAGCCAAATCACGCCCACGGCCGATAGCAATCATTGAAGGATCTGACGTCCGGGATTTTTCGATCGTGGGTGATTATAAGTGTGGAAGGTGGGACCGGATTAGGTTATCGAACCCATCTTTTGCGCGTGAGCCACATGGCCTGCTGGTCGGTCATCAGGTAATAAGTGCATGATTTCGATTGACACGACACGTATCTATGCCGATCCAACGGCAAACATCCTAATCATATCATAAAACTTTAATATTGTTTTAATATTTAATCCCATTTATTTTGTTTTTTGTTCTTTTTATTTAATTAATTGTACTTTATAGCGTGGAAATATGTGATAGATATAATATGATAAAAAAAATCCCTAATACGTTTTTTTTTTTAACAGTTATCTCCGAGGTTAGAATAATCGTAACCAATTATATATATCGTAGTAGTTGGTCTATAAATTGATCTTTAATTTTTTGTCAAATCTATTGTTGTAGAGTAAATGTTTATTTGATTGAATGAAATTTCACTATATTTCAAATAAATAAATAAAACAAAGTTAACTTTGATTATTTAAAATGCAATGAGAGAATAAATTATATTTTGATCGAGATAGGAATACTTTCTTATTTTATTTTTAAGACAGAGTTTGTGTGTCTCCTTTACATTATAGAGGGTGATTTTCTTCTACATTTTTTGAAAGTAAACACAACTCGTTTTAGGTTCAAAATTTCAAATATTCAAAGTTCGTCTCACGGAGTTGATTTTATAAGCATTAGCTTAATTATAATAAATATCTTGGAACTTTTAAGTTTATTATAACACAAAAATAAAGAGGGCTCTCTTACAAGCTAAATTTTATTCTGATAGATGAAGAAATTTTTTCATTTATAAAAGATAATACAATCAATTAATAATATAATGGGTCATACTATATGATATCAGCTATAACATACAACTTAGAAATTTGAAAATTAATTTTAGGTCAGCAGTAAATTATAATTAACAGCTGCCGAATATTATTATTAGTACTAATAGTGGTGTAAAAATACATACACACAGTTGAAGACCGGAGAAGTAATTGGACACCAACAAGTTTTTATATTAAGACAAAATCAAGATAATTGGATTTCACAATCATCAATCAGTCAGAAATTAAATTGTACAGATAAATGCATTGGGATTCACTCAAAGATTCGGAGTAAATCCCAGAGCTTCCACATGTGCTTGCTTCTCGACGGGAAATGGCATTTGATAATTCTTGTTCCACTTGCATCACTCTTTTATGCAAATGCAAACTGAAAAGGATTGCACTTTGTATGCATTTTTCTGTCACTACCACTCCTGCACTCCACTCCAACTCAACAGTCAACAATTCCTCGTCAGATCCCATAAAAAATAATAATAATCTAATTTCGGTAGCTACTAAATCCTTATGTTTGTTCAAAACTAATTACATTGTCTTAGTTCACGTCCTTTAGTAAGATTTAGCAATTGTATCAATGATTGTTATTTAAGAAAAATAAAAATTTTAAAAAAATTATGGCATAAGATGAACTCAAAATTAAATTCTAATTAATCACCAAATATTGAGCTATTTTGTTTTGAGAATTAAGATTAGCTCTGAGTAAAGTATACTTGTTATGTATTTAATGAAAAGTACTTTATATTCTTATTTCATTTTATACTTTTTGAATCTCTTTTATTTTATTTTTTTAAAAAAGAATTGTCTATTTCAGTTATGTTGAAGATGTTTCGGTTTGTAAATTAGTTCGTTGTCCGCGTAATGGAGATTCTCTTCTAGATCATGGAGGGAATGAATTTGAGTTCATTGACGGCTTACTATTCTTCGTAAACATTTACTTATGAACGTGGGTTAAATTTTATCTATAATTGTATGTACTTTGGGATAAAATTGGAGCACCGCTCACACATAATCGTGCTCTCCTCGTTATGAGACAAAGGCAAAAAGAAATTGTGAGCAAACACTCAATAGGAGGTTTTTTTTTTCCTCTTTTGCTAACTCTTAGTAATAAACCATGTGGAGAAAATTTATGAGCAAATATTATACAAAGGGACATTTAAACTAAGCCAGCTCGAAAGCAAGACTTAGTCAAAATGAATCTCACTTAATTTCTTCGAAATATCAAGGATTAGATTCTTAGTGGGTTGAGTGTTAATAATCTTCAACATGATTTTAGGGAAGAAGATTTTAACCGCTATAAAAACCTCACAAAATTCAAATGAAGATAAGTTTAACTTTTCTCTCTCTACTATGTTTTTTATTTCTTAGTCTTTTCACTTAGAAGATTTTTTTCTTTCCTTTCCCATTTTTACTTAAAACCATGCATTATTTATCTTATTTTTCTAATTAACTCATAAAACTGGCTTGAGCGTCGAAGGGTTAACATCAGAAAAACTTCTAATACCTTTTAATATCTGTTGAGCTTTCAAATGCTCATGGATTATCTGCTTGTGGTTGTAGGGTGTCATTGGAGATTGGCAAGCTGCTTCCCTCTAAATAAACTTAATGTTGGTGCAGAGATCTAATATGTAGACGATAATCAAGCCGACCATATTTCGGCATAATATTATGAATTTAAAATTTTCTCAGAGGTTTGATTTTATTTTAATAAATTGTAATATAAAAAAAATTATAGTTCCAATCTATTATAATGATTTAAATTAGGTGCTGCACTGAACTTTGTGATAAGCATTTTATAGTATTGTGACTAATCACTAATAGTTATTCGATGAAAAATAACATATGTTTAAATCTTAACCGTAAACAATTATAAATACATGCTGTGCCTAAAGACTATAAAAACTTAATTCATTTTAGCACCAGATCAAAACTCTTATTAGGTGAGCATGAATTAACTTGGGTCATAATTCTCAAGCTCATTAGGTGGCTGAAATTCAACCTAAACCAGCCTGCAAGTCAATCCATCCAGAAGGAAATGTTGGGTTGGTTCATTAAAGTGGGCTGGGCCCAAACGACTTTTGCTTGGATGCAAATTGACACAGAATTTGGGATGGCAATGAAAACAATTTTCTGCTCCTGTGGGCAGTGGGCGCATCATGAAAAGAGAGTTCTGATTTGATACAATTTTGACCCTCTATTATTTTTATCCATAGATGTTTAGAACGTACTGATATACAACCCTTTTGATGGATCTAGAGAAATGCAGTGCTGTTAATGGAGTTGATCATGATTAAGAAAATAGACTGATGCGCTAGAAGATTGACCAAGTCACTCATTTAAGCTTTATATTAGGGGTCATATAGAGTCTCTATGGGCCTGACTTATATTGTTAAGTCCATTTTGGGAGATTAACCTGCAAACCAAAATTTAAAAGAGCGGTGATATTTATTCTCTTAATTTGTGTCATCAGTTTTTAGGAATAGTAATGGGTGCTATCCACTACTGAGTTTATTATTAAATTCACCCTAAAAAAAAATAAATAAATTATTAAACCTACCCACAACCCACAACGGGATTTTATTTTTTAAAAAAAATCTGCTGGCTGTGGGTTTTAGTAATTACAAAACCTACTCACAATCTTCAGTGGATTTTTTTACAGTTTTCTCATTTAAAATCATAAATATATTAAAAAATACTTTTAATAATACACAAACATTTAAATTATATAATTCAAACTATAAATTTATAAAAATAGCCGAGAAAATCTATATACAACACTCAATTCTAAATTTTATCAATGTAAATAAGAAATTAAAATTTGAACATTAAAACAAATGCACAAAATATTTTTGTTGTAAATAAATTATTATCATTAATATCAATGCCTTTCTCTATATTTTAATCAATAAACAAAATATTGTCAACAATACTAACAAGAAAATTTTATACAACTACTATCAACAATAAATTAAACAAAGAAACACCTAACTTTAGTAAGTAATCATAAGGTTCAAGTCATTAAAACAAAACAAACAAAATCAATCAAATTAAAATAAAATATTAGTAATATTAAACTTGAAAATTATAAAATTTCTACTTATTAAAAGCTTATTACACACACACACACACTCACAAAGTAGTTTTTCAGTCAGCAATCCTTAACTTTATTAAAGTTAGGGACAAGATAAAAGATAAAAAAATAATATAGTGGTTTATTAATATTATGCTAGAGTAAGATATGATTAATTTTTTTTAATATAATTTTTATTATTAAAATAAAAATAAAAATAAAAATAATTAAAATAAGAATGTTGGTTGGTGGATACCTGCATGGGTTCTGGTAGATTTTTAATCAATACCAAACCCTCTCGCAACTTGCTACGAGTTTAAGTTTAAAATATTAAATCCGTCCATAACTAGGGATGTCAAATAAATCCAGTCCAGCCCGGATCCGCATATTAAAAAATGCGGATTCGGATGTGGAAGATGGGCATCCGCACGGATCCAAATCTGGATAAATTTTATTTTAAATTACAAATTAAATTAAAAATATATATTAAAAATTAAATGAAAAATGAAAAATAAATTTTATTTGTGGATTTATTATGTTGTTATATATTATTCATGTTGATATATTAATTGTTGGATTATGATTGAATTTTATTTGTTATTATTAGGTAAAGTATTGAATTTTATTTTAAATTAAAATTAAATTAAAAATTAAATCAAAAATTAAATTTTATTTGTAAATTTATGATGTTGTTGTATCTTATTTATGTTGAATTATTAATTGTTGGATTATGATTGAATTTTATTTGATATTATGAGGTAAATCATTGAATTTTATTTTAAATTAAAAATATACATTAAAAATGAAATACAAAATGAAAAATTAAATTTTATTTGTAGATTTATGAGATTATTTGTATGTTATTCATGTTGAATTATTCATTGCTAAATTATGATTGGATTTTATTTGATATTTTAGCTAAATTATTGAATTTTTAAATTTTAATTTTTGTAGATCCAGATATCCGAAATGTTCACTTGCATCCGTTACGGATATTACCCGCATCCGGATCCGCATCTTTTTGTGTGGATCTGGATGTAAAATTATTAATCCAGATCCGGATCAGGATGCACCTACATCTGGATCCAGATCCAGATTTTGCCAACCCTATCCATAAGGACCATAACCCACAAAATTACCCACAGTGAACGGGTCAAGTTCATGGGTAATTTTGTCATCCCTGTCAATTCTCACTAATCATTTTTATACCAATATAATAGGGTTATTTGAATCTAGTAAATTCATTACTGCATCCTTTTTGAATTAAAATTTTTATTGTGAAAATATAATTTGATCAATTACTTATTTGTAGGGGTGGGCACAGTTCGGTCCGATTAAGTTCGGATTGAAATTAAGAAGAACCGATTTAAATCGGTTATTTTATAAAAAGAACCAAATAAGAACTGAACTCAATAAAAATCAAACATAAACGGATTTTTTTTTGGATCGGTTCGGTTTTTTTTTTTTATTTTGGGCCTATTGGGCCTATTTTGAATTTCTAAATTTTTAGCCCATTAGGCCTTATGAATGTAATAATTTTTTTCAACAATTAATTTATCCTAATTTCATTACAAATATTAATAATCAATACAAAGTATTCAAAGCACATTTTATCACTAAGATCTTACTAACTACTAATAAGGTACTTACAAAATATGAAAAATTAAAATTTCAAAATACATAATCAAACTCCAATACTCCATCTACATAAACATAATGTTGTAAAGACAAATAAAAATAACAACAATTAAAACTTACAACACAAAATAAAAAGAAAATTTGGAAACAAACACCAACAACAATTTTTAAATATATATATACCCATAATCGTGTGTGTGCATGCCTATTTTAGTTATCTTATGCAACCAATTAAAATTTAACACGTGTCTATTTAAATAAAATTTCAAGAATAACCCGGTTTTCGGTTCAGTTGAGTGAACCGAATACCGAACCTGCATTTTAGTTTTTTTACAAACCATATATTTCGGTTATTTTTTAAAATTAAAACCGGTCCGAACGGAACGGTTCGGTTCGGTTCGGTTCTCTCTAGTGCACGGTTTTTTTGCCCATCCCTACTTATTTTTTCATGTTCTCTCTCTTCCCCCTCCCCCCATTCTCCTTTCTTGTCAAAATTTATATGATATATAAAGTACATAGTGCATTTAACAAATGAAATTGTTTAAAAATTAATAAATTCATCCCTATTATAATTTTTTTTTTAAAAAAAATGAAAGGATGGATACCCATCATAAAAAATCAAAAATAAAAGTTTTGTATCACTATGAATCTATTAGATTCTTTTGGGTCAAATCTCATAACAACCAACTCTAAATGATAATAATAAGTAAAAATTAATAATGTTATGTTAAAACTATGAGAAACATAAATTTTTCTTTTTGGATAAGAAAAGAAACTTAAAGTTGATTTAGCAAGAAAAAAAAAAATAGAAACTAGTTTAGGTTTTGGCTATTGTTACTGTAGAGGGGGAAAGAAATTAATCAATGGTAATTTTTTGATTTTTGAGAATTAATGAATTAAAAGAATATGTTATAATTTGATAATTATTTTAATTAGAAAAGTGAGTTCTAAAAAGAAATTAATGGATTCAAATAACTTCGCCCATACCAAAATACTCCTTTTGTCCTTGTATGAAATTACTTAAAATAATAAATAATTTCAAATAATTTTTCTAGTACATCCATATGAATTCTACTAATATCTTCACATATCATTCAACCAAAAAAAAAAAAAATTGATTCATACTATGTACTAATAATTTTATCTATTTAGGGGAAAGAACAAATATTGGAAGACTATACCATGCCTCAATTCAACTCATCTAACCTAAAGCAAAAATCAAAAGTAATTCTAAGAATTTCATTGATATTTTTAAAAATTCAATGAGTTAATTATAGGGGAAAAAACAAACATAGACTAGACAAATAAAGTTGGTTATTGAAATTGCTCCAGTTTAGCTCTCTCTCTCTCTCTCTCTTTACATATATATATATGATGATGTGTAATTACTTTTGCATGAAAATCTTAGCGGTACTGCATACAAAACACCTCTTTGTGCCACATATCAACGTAGGTTAACTACTCCAATACTGCAAGCAAATCTGAGTGAAGAGGATAACCAATATGTGAACAGTTCCTAGGAGGAAAGTTAGGCTTATTCAACATTTATGCCATCAACATTTTCCAATGAAGCTGTAGAAATTATTCAAGAATATGAGATCAACCCCAAACATTTTTCTCCTAGATAAGAAAAATAAATGACAAAGTTCTAGCCATCAAGTACCTATTTTCAACCAAAGAATAAAGAAGAAGAACAAGAATCGAGTGAGAAAAGTTGAATCCCAAATATTCTGCAGATTTTGTTATTGGTGCATACTTGCGTCCTTCTCTTTAATCTTCTTCTTTGTTTCTTTCTTGTTTTTCTTTCAATTGTGATTGACGGCTCCCTTTTTCCTATGTGAGCTTCTTTTATAGTTGAAAACTAGGGTAAACGGAAGCCTAAGTCGCGTGTCTTCCAGATTAAAAAATAGCAGATCGCGATATTCTGCAAAATCTTCTTTGTCGTTGTTCTAGGATTGCTACAGCAACGGCATGGTTGCTACATCAATGTTTGCTACAGTAGTGACTACAGCAACTGCACAGTTCCAGATGTATTTCAATTCTTTTACAATCACGTTCTTTTCCATCTTTTGTAGGCCTATTGCACTAGCATTCCTTCCTTGAAATTTGAGCTTCCGGTCACCTACAATTATACATATGATTTAAGCACACAATTTATTCTAAATCAAACAAAATTTATGAAGAATAAACTAAGATGAATAATTATGCAAAATATAACAAAAATGTAATGAAAACACATCATTTATTCTCTAAGTAGTATTGATTTAAGTCTAAAAGTGCCATGATAACTCTCATTTCATAGAGTTATCACATGCCTTACTTAATTTTTTTTCCTTAGGCTTAATCTAGTACACGTGCTAAGCTGACCCATGTCAAGACAAGTCGTGTCGTGAGCCGTGCCTATGAAAAAGTATGGCAAAATTTTTTTTTTAATTTTTTTTAGAGGGCATGCCAAGCTATTAATGTATTTTTTCGTGTCTATATACTTTTTTTTTAAGACCATGTGCCTTTAGTCAAATTCAATAAAAGGAAAAAGGTAACAATTGTTGCATCAAAGCATGACCATCATGGGATTACAAGGCATAAAGTTTCAAATCTTATAGTGAGATGAGATTTCTAAAATTTGAACAACAGCCATCAAGAACTTTAAATTCAAACAACGTCTTACAAAATGTTTTCTTTTCTTCCCTTGACAAAGTATAAAATATAGGAGGCAATTTCGTTCCAATTTGGCCAATTTTTGGTAATAATTCTTTCCTCACAACCATTTCATCTAAATCCATACGAGCTGCAAAACAATCCTTTGATTTCCTTAGAATGTTAGGTAAAGTTCTTATAAGGCTTTCACACACATTCTTTTCAATATGCATAATATCAAAGGTGCGTCTAACATATAAAGGCTTCGAATAATCAAGCTAAAAAATATATAGATTTCTTCTTCCAACAAGTTTTTGTTAACATATATGTTTCCATAATATTGATTTTGATGATAACAAACAAGATTAAGAATGATTAATCTTTTAAGCTCAAATTATTTAATATTCTTTTTAAATAAATCATTATTTTCACATTATAAATGTTTCATATTTAATAGAAAAATGATTTTATGAAATTGGTTGTTTTTCAAAGTTTATGGTTTAATTGAAAGAATTTTGAAAACTTTGAAATAAACATGTATTGCTTGAAATCTTGGTAAAGGACTTATTTGAAAAGTGTCATAGCATTTTGGGCTATACCATAATTTCATAAAGTTTTGGGATTAACAAAGCATTACTTAGAAATTCTGAAATTGGACCTATGTGCAAAGTTTCATAACGTTTTGAGCCGTAATATAGTTTTATAAAGTTTTGGGGTCAAACTATAAATTTAAAAAATATTTTCACTGTAGCAATCACTGTAGCAAACGGCTAACCGTTTATTTAAAACGGCTAACCGTTTATTTAAAACGGCTAACCGTTTATTTAAAACGGCTAACCGATAATTTCCAGAAAGCATGTTCTGCAAAGTATTGTTAAAATGATGATTCTGGAAACTAACGGTGAACCGTTTACTGAAAACGGTTAACCGATTATTTCCAGATTGCTAACCTTGAACCGTTTAGTAAGAACGGTTAAACCAAATTTGTTTTGCAGGTCTCTGGAAATTAACGGCGTAAGGGTAAGCCTAAACGGCTAACCGTTTATTTGAAAATTGGCCTAACGGTAACTTTGACCGGCCTAAACGGTTAACCGTTAATGGTTAACGGTGAACCGTTTTCGAGCAGACAGTCTATAACGGCTAGTTTTTCAGCTCCAACTATAAATAAGCTCAATCCAATTCAAACAAAAATATTTCCAACGATCATCATTGAGCAAAATATTGAGAATACAACTTTCATTGAGCTTTAAATCCTTGTATTCATCTCATTCATTCACACATTGAGCTTTCATTTGTGATCAAACACATTGTGTGAGAGAGATTCATTTGTAATCTTTTTTGTAAAATCAAGTTAAAAGATTGTAAGTGTTGGGATACACTTGGGTTAAGAGATTGGGGATAATCTCTTGTTGTAAAGGTCCATTGACACCTTGGAAGTCAATTGTAAGCGTTTGAAGCCTTGGGAGGCTAGCTTAGTGAAATCCTCAAGCCCGGTGAGCTTGGAGGCGTGGACGTAGGCGGGGATTGCCGAACCACGTAAAAATCATTGTGTTTGTTTTCTCTTCCCTTACTCTTTTAATATTGTGCATGATTGAATTTATTGTTTTCAATTTGATTAAGGCAATAGATTAAATTGTTGTGTGGTTTGCTTAGCTTAATTTTTAAAATCCCAATTCACCCCCCCTCTTGGGTTGCCTAGTTAGTATTTCATTTGGTATCAGAGCGAGGTGCTCTTGTTTAGACTTAACCGTCTAGAGTTAAAGATCCATGGCAACCTATAGTGACTCAACCTTTAGGGAAGGGCAATCCACAATTAGACCACCGTTCTTTGACGGTAATGACTACCCATATTGGAAAACTAGGATGAGAATTTATTTACAAGCTTTAGATTATAAAATTTGGGAAATTGTTTGTGATGGTCCATTTATGCCTTTGACTAAAAACGAAGTTGGGGAAGATATTCCAAAACCTTCACGGGAATGGAATGAATTGGAAAAGAGAAAAGCTTCTCTAAATTCCAAAGCCATGAATGCCTTGTTTTGTGCACTTGATAAGAAAGAGTTTCATAGAGTGTCTAGTTGTGAAAGCGCTAATGAAATTTGGCACAAACTTGAAGTTGTTTATGAAGGCACGAATCAAGTGAAAGAGTCTAAAATTAGTAGGTACACTCGACAATATGAATTGTTCCAAATGGAACAAAATGAGAGTGTGTATTCTATGTACACTAGATTTACGGACATAGTGAACACTCTAGGAGCCCTAGGAAAGACCTTTTCAAATTGTGAGAAAGTTAAGAAAATCATTAGGTCATTATCTAAGGAATGGAGACCAAAAAGGACTGCCATTGAGGAAGCTAAAGATTTGAATATATTACCTATTGATGACTTAATTGGTTATCTTATTTCTTATGAGGAAGACTTGGCAGCCGAAAGAGGCAATGAGGAGAAGAAGAAAAGCATTGCTCTCAAAGCCTTGAAACATGAAAGTGATGAGGAAAGCGAGCTGGATGAGGAGGAGATGGATATGCTGGCTAGGAGGTTCAGAAAACTTTTTAAGAAATCCGGTGAGCGAAGAAAATCTAGAAACCTCAAGAACCGAAAGGAGAAGAAGGAAGTAATCACTTGTTATGAATGCAAGAAGCCCGGACACATACGACCGGAATGTCCTCTTCTCAACAAACTCAAGAAGAAAGCAATGGTAGCCACATGGGATGATAGCGATGAGGAAACAAGTGATGGTGAAGAGCATCAAGAAATGACAAATCTAGCTCTCATGGCAATTGGAGATGAATCGGATGATGAACTTGATGAGGTAAATGATCTTCTTACTTATGATGAATTACATGATGCGTTTAAAGAATTGTATGATGAGTGGATGAAAATTGGTAAAAAGAATGCATGTCTTAAAAAGAAAATGGTAGAGCTCAAAAATGAAAATGAATCTCTATGTGCAAAGATTACATGCCTAGAATTAGAGAATAAAACATTGCATGATAGAGTTGCATTATCAAATGAGAAACCTAGCACTTCACATGAGCATCTAGAATATCACATAGATGACTTGAAAAAGGAAAATGAAATGCTTAAGAAGAAGAGCAATGAGTTAAATGAGATTGTTTTAAGATTTACAAATGGACAAAAGATGTTGGATAACTTGATTAATTCACAAAAATGTGTGTTTGATAAAGGAGGACTTGGTTATAAGCCACATTTGAAACAAAAGTATTATAAGAACTACTTTGTGAAGAGTACATCTACTAACAATCAAGTTGTATATCATTATTGTAATCAAAACGGTCACATGAAGCTTGGTTGTCCTATTAAAAGAAAAGTATATTATGGAGTAAAATGTGTTTGGGTTCCAAAATGAACAATTGCTAACACTCAAGGACCCAAGAATATTTGGGTACCAAAGGGCACAACGTGAATGTTTTCTTTGTAGGTACCACAATCAAGGAATGGTGGAGAGTTCCTTGATGAAAGCTTGTGAGGATAATCTCTTGAGTATGATCTAGGAGAAAAAGGTGAGGCAAGATGATTTAATTGTTTTGGTAACACTTCTTGCCATATTAATTTTGTTGAATGAATCATGATAAATGAATTTGCGAAAGTATGATTGTATGTTTACATGATTAAATTATCATTGTGTTTAACATTGAGTGTTTTATCATGATAGCTTATCAACTCATCATGATGGATTTGTTTGATGTTAATGTTTATGAAGTGTTTAAGCATGATAGTTAAGTGGTGTGTTTAATTTATTCACTTTTGAATGTTTATATGTTTAATTATTGTGAAAATCTCTAGTCTGCACAAGTTGTAATGAATTGGTCATAACTCCTTCTAGAGAACTCCAAATCCAGCTCTGTAAAATTTATTGGAAAGCTAACTTAATTATCTTTCCAACGGTATATAGCTTGTACATTACTTCTGGCTCAATCAATACAGTTTTTATTCCGAATTTGACCTTTCTGCATTTTATTAAGTTTTGAATGCTTATATGTTTCATGATTGTGTAAAATATACACATGATGAATGAATTATATGTGTGAATTCTTGTGCCGTTAATTGTGTTATATCATCATTCACTTATAAAATTGACATAATTGTTTAATACGATTTCATATGTTTGGTCTTGTATGCATTTATGTCTCATGCATTAAATGACTTATTGAATAGTTTTAAATCTCAAAATGATTTAAAATTAATCAATTTTTAAGGCCGGAAATAAAATGGTGTGTGTAGTACAAGTATAAGAGCAAGAAAATATTCTCTTTCCATTCATTCGGAAAAATATTTTTTCTTATTGATTTCTCTCGGGACAAATTCCGGATAACGGTTCTTCAATCCGGAAAACCGAATTTGAAAGGGAACTCACTGCCTCACAACCGGTCTACCGGTTATCAAAACCTGCAAGCCGAATTCTTGCTTGTTGCTCTCGGGTTCATATCCGGCCAACCGGATCTCAAATCCGGCAGATTGTTTTCGGTTTTCAAGTCACTACCCTATAACCGGCTAGCCGGTAATGAAATTCGGCAAGCCGGATTCAAAGTTTTTAACACTATTCCTCTTCCTCTCTCTTTTCGGCATTCCGGTTCTCTCTCTCTCTCACTAAAAGCCGATTACTCCTCACTTGATTTCATTCCAAAATCCATCAATCTCATCCTTTTTCACTTCAAATCCTTTATGCTTGTATTTGAACACACCAACATTTATTATTTTGCATTTTGGATTATATGGATGTTTGCTATGATTTTGAATTATATGTTTCTTCTCACCCTAAGGACTTAATTTTAGGAGATCCATCACAATATGTAATTACTAGATCATCACTTAAAAATATATGTGAGCATTTGTAATAATGGATTTGATCACTTGTTCTTTAGCTCATAATGATGGCTTTTTAGCTATGTTGATTTTGATGATCTATAATGGCATATGTTGATTTTGATTATTTATATATTGCTATTATGTACTTATGCTTTACTTAAGTTTTGATGATAAAGAATGTGCTTGATTTGAAGTCTTGATGATTGATAGGGGGAGATAAATATGATATATTTTTGGATAAAATCATTTTGGTTAAATTTTTTAATTGGCCATATATTTAGGGGGAGCATACAATATGATTTTAAATAATATGCATTTTGAGTCATTGTTTTGATAATTGATATTTGATTATATGATGATGATAATTTGTGAGTAATATTACTAATCTTGTATTTGAGATGATGCTTGTTGTTAGGGGGAGATTTTGTCGAAATTTCTATTCGGACAACATGGGTAACAAATTTGCTACTTTTTTCTTTGCCAATTAAGTTTTTCTTTTTGATGATGAGGGGGAGAAAATCCATGTATTTAAATATGTTAATTTAGCTAATTGGCAAATTGTAAAAGAAGATTATATTTAGGAGCAATTTGTGGAATCATTCTTTAAATACATGAAATGTTTGTCATCATCAAAAAGGGGGAGATTGTTAACATATATGTTTCCATAATATTGATTTTGATGATAACAAACAAGATTAAGAATGATTAATCTTTTAAGCTCAAATTATTTAATATTCTTTTTAAATAAATCATTATTTTTACATTATAAATGTTTCATATTTAATGGAAAAATGATTTTATGAAATTGGTTGTTTTTCAAAGTTTATGGTTTAATTGAAAGAATTTTGAAAACTTTGAAATAAACATGTATTGCTTGAAATCTTGGTAAAGGACTTATTTGAAAAGTGTCATAGCATTTTGGGCTATACCATAATTTCATAAAGTTTTGGGATTAACAAAGTATTATTTAGAAATTCTGAAATTGGACCTATGTGCAAAGTTTCATAACGTTTTGAGCCGAATATAGTTTTATAAAGTTTTGGGGTCAAACTATAAATTTAGAAAATATTTTCACTGTAGCAATCACTGTAGCAAACGGCTAACCGTTTATTTAAAACGGCTAACCGTTTATTTAAAACGGCTAACCGATAATTTCCAGAAAGCATGTTCTGCAAAGTATTGTTAAAATGATGATTCTGGAAACTAACGGTGAACCGTTTACTGAAAACGGTTAACCGATTATTTCCAGATTGCTAACCTTGAACCGTTTAGTAAGAACGGTTAAACCAAATTTGTTTTGCAGGTCTCTGAAAATTAACAGCGAAAGGGTAAGCCTAAACGGCTAACCGTTTATTTGAAAATTGGCCTAACGGTAACTTTGACCGGCCTAAACGGTTAACCGTTAATGGTTAACGGCGAACCGTTTTCGAGCAGACAGTCTATAACGGCTAGTTTTTCAGCTCCAACTATAAATAAGCTCAATCCAATTCAAACAAAAATATTTCCAACGATCATCATTGAGCAAAATATTGAGAATACAACTTTCATTGAGCTTTAAATCCTTGTATTCATCTCATTCATTCACACATTGAGCTTTCATTTGTGATCAAACACATTGTGTGAGAGAGATTCATTTGTAATCTTTTTTGTAAAATCAAGTTAAAAGATTGTAAGTGTTGGGATACACTTGGGTTAAGAGATTGGGGATAATCTCTTGTTGTAAAGGTCCATTGACACCTTGGAAGTCAATTGTAAGCGTTTGAAGCCTTGGGAGGCTAGCTTAGTGAAATCATCAAGCCCGGTGAGCTTGGAGGCGTGGACGTAGGCGGGGATTGCCGAACCACGTAAAAATCATTGTGTTTGTTTTCTCTTCCCTTACTCTTTTAATATTGTGCATGATTGAATTTATTGTTTTCAATTTGATTAAGGCAATAGATTAAATTGTTGTGTGGTTTGCTTAGCTTAATTTTTAAAATCCCAATTCACCCCCCTCTTGGGTTGCCTAGTTAGTATTTCAGTTTTTTTCATTGATATCTATTACACATTATTTGCTTTTTTCTTTCCTAACGAGAAATTTAATTTTTGAACCTGTGCCAGGATTTCCTCTCCTTTCAACAATTCTAGAGCAATTTTAACTTCCTCTTCATTATTAAACGCCTTCTTCTAAAACTCATATGGATGATACCACGGCAAAAATCTTCTATGGCTAGTATAAGACATCTTTAGCTATGGGCAAGTCGAACTGCATATATTCTTTCACTATAAATTAGACATGTTTTATATCATTTTACAGTGCAACTAATCAGGTTTCCATAAGCAAGAAAATCATTTATCATTCATTAAAATAGCTTTCAATATTAAAGACTCTTGACGATAAACATTATAAGCTTCAATGCCTACCTCCCACAATGTTTTAAGATCATCAATTAATGTTGTTACGTAGACATCAATATCATTACCATGTTTGTTTGGAACTTGAAATTAACAATGTCAGCATCATAAATTTCCTCTTCATACAAAGCCACAAAGGAAGATTAAACATCACCAGTATCATTGGCCAACAACTATACCTGGTACTAAGAGAACTATATGGATTAATCTCATCTGCAAATATTACAAGTTGTAAGTTCCTTGGTTCAATTCCAAAATCAAGCCATAAGTGATCTATTAGTTTCCATGTTAGGGTGTTTGCAAGATGACGTAATAGACCATCAGTTTCTCTCTGTGTGGCATACCATGTTAGATTTTTCGAAGTTTCAATACTTTAAAGCATTCTTTTAAACCTTGGGATAGTGGAAAATACCATAACACTTTTGCTCGAACACCTATCTTTATTTCAGTTCAATTTTTTTTAGCTTCCACCTTGACGCACCGTAATTAAGACATATAACATCATATTTACACTCCTTTCTATATAAGTATATAGTCATTTGGACACGCATGTATCTTCTCATACTCCATACCTAATGCATTTAAGGAATTTTTTGCCTCTTACATTAAACAAGGCATTTCATTATTGTCAGGCAACTTTTCTCTTAACAATTTCAACAAATTTGAGAAGCCTTGGTTTGACAATACTAACACGAAATCAAAATAATCTAATATTAATGTTATTGAAATAATATATTTTGTGTGCTTACTTAATAATTTTTTTAAAAAAATTATTTAAAATAAGTAATGGAAAATAATAAAGATGAAAATAGTTGTCGTTATTTAACTAGCCTAAAATTCATATTATTAAACCATTAAAAAATAATTCATATTATTAAAAAATAATTTCGATTTTCGTTTTCCAAAGAAAATATCACCACCACCCAAAAGGTAAGAACATGGCCACCAAACAACAAAGAAAGTGAAGTGGAGGGAGTGGCTATAGGCACCAGCGTTGATGGAGAGGAGAGCTTCAGTGAAGAAGAAAAGAAGGGAAGTGTTGATGAGTTAGTGGAGGATTGGTTGAGTGAAGAGCAAAAAGAAGACATACTTTATAAATTATACAACAAAATGAGGTATTTTGAGAAATAAAAATTTTAAATGAAGTGATTCAAGATATAAGCCCTTTTGTGGAGAATGCTACTTTACAAATGTTGTAAGGTATATCACTCTCACAAAATGGTTGTAGGCTCTATTTAGGCCCACTTTCTATTTCACTGTACAAGAGCCACCTTGCCATTTTGTTATAAGAAATTTGACATGAGACCAATTAATAAGCTTAATGTATATCAAAAGCAACCCATATTTTTTATTGAATCGTTATAATTTATAGATTTCTTGTAATTTGAGGTCAACTGAATCTAGATACATATAATTTTTAGCAAAGCCTAGACTTACCGAACACAGTTTGAAAATTTGCTTCCACGTCATATTTTGTGAAGAGGAGAAAGAGCTCTTGTGGGCTAAGTTGGGACGCAGCCCAGCCAAATTTTGGAAAAAGACATTTACAAAACCGCCATTATTGTAATTCCACAAAGTTGCCTCCGCCGTATTTATAAAACTGCCACTAAGTTCATGAAATTGCCGCTATGAGATTTTCAAAACTACCATTCTTATTTATAAAAAATAACTCCGGTCATTTTCCAATTTCTTATTTAGTACTCCATATTACTCTAGAAATTTCCTTTCCTCTCTAACATATTGTGATGGTAAGAAATTTATCACTTATTTGATTTTTAATTCTTTGAAGTTGATTATTTTCCTTGTCAAAGGAATTTAATTCACAAGGTATTTCTCAAACCCAAAAGTAATAATTTTAAGGAATTTATATTAGATTGTATAGTTATTTATATTGAAAGAGAACTTGTCGACACTATCAATTCAAATTCCATAATAGATAAGTTTAACTCTCTAGAGAAGGCATTATTTAAATAGTGTTTAGTTGTAGACTTATATATTAATGGAACTTTCTTTAGGATTTGTTTGTCTTTGACATAAATTTCATACATGGAAAAAAAATAAATTAGCCAATTTAATTCGACCTAAAACTTGAGATAATGGATGTAATCCGAAAAAAGAATCATAAGTGGTTGTTAAGGGAGTTGAAGTTACCAAATTTTGAGGAGTTGGCATCAATTTATGCCTAATTGCTCCACATAATTTTTTTTTTTTTTTTTTTTGCTTCATCCCTGCTTGATCAGGTACTTGAAATACTAACTTGGCAACCTAAGAGGGGGGTGAATTAGGATTTTAAAACTTAAGCTAAACAAAACACACAACAATTCAATCTATTCCCTTAAAGAAATAAAAAACAATAAAGCATAATAATAAATGAGTAATGGAAGAGAGAGCAAACACAATGATTTTTACATGGTTCAGCAATCCCCACCTACGTCCACGCCTTTAAGCTCACTCGGCTTGAGAATTTCACTATCCAAGTCTCTCAATGCGTCAAATGCTTACAATTGACTTCCAAGGTATTAATGAACCTTTACAATAAAGAGATTTTCTCCTTAATCTCTTTCACCCCAAGTGTTTTTCACACTTGTACACTCACAAATTTGATGAGAAATGAAAATTACAACAAACAACTCTCTTTTAGAGTGGATATACAAATGATAGCTCAATGAAGATTTAATCTATGATGATTTTCGAATTTGAAGCTCAATATATGTTGTGTGCACTTGTTTATGCTTGTAAAGATTGCTAAAAATTAATTGGATTTGAGTTTATATAGTTTGAGCCCAAAAACTAGCCGTTATGTGTTTTCTGATGATAACCGGCTTGCCGCTTTCAGAATTCGGTTAGCCGCTTTTATGTCATCGTTACAGCAAATATTTGATTTTTAGAACATCCGGTATGCCGCTTTTGAAATCTGGATAGCCGCTTTCATTCCAATAAGCTATTGCCCAAAATCTGGTCTATCGCTTATCAAATTCAGTTAGCCGCTTGCTACAGTGACTGCTACAGTGAATTATTTTTAAAAATTATAGTTTGACCCAAAACGTTATAGAATTACAATATGGCCCAAAACATCATAAAACTTTACACAAAGGTCCAATTTCAGAATTTCTAAATTATACTTGTTATTCCTAAATCTTTTTGAAATTATGATATCACACAAAATAATATGAAACTTTTCAAATAAGTCATTCTCGAGAATTCCAAGCAATACTTATTGATTTCAAAGTTTTCAAATTCTTTCAATTAGATCATAAATTTGAAAAACAACCAATTTTATAAAATCATTTTTCCATTAAAAATAAAAACTTTTATAATGTGAAAATAATGATTATTTAAAATGTATAAAAAATCATTTAAACTTTTAAAAACTTAATCATTCTTAATTTTGTTTGTTATCATCAAAATCGACATTATGAAAACATATATGTTAACAATCTCCCCCTTTTTGATGATAACAAACTTTTCATGAATTTAAAGAATGATTCCACAAATTGCTCCCCCTAAATGTAAGCTTCTCTTACAATTTACCAATTAACTAAATTAAAAAATTTAAATACATGTATTCTTCTCCCTCTTCATCATCAAAAAGAAAACTTAATAGAAATAAAAATAGTAGAAATTTTGCAAATTTAAAAACATGTATTTTTCTCCCCCTTCATCATCAAAAAGAAAACTTAGTGAAAAAAGAAAAATAGTAGCAAATTTGTTGCCCATGTTGTCCAAGTAGAAATTTCGATAGAATCTTTCCCTAACAACAAGTATCACCTCAAATACAAATTTAGTAATATCACTTCCAAAATATCATAAATCATCATACAAACCAACTCCACACACAATTCATCAACCTTAAAAAGATCATGAACCATCATTCCTTCAATTACCAAATTAGTAACTCATAACACAAATTCATCATATAAAACAACCATGTAATCAAATCATCATTATATCCCAAAATCATCACCATAATCAAAACAATACTCAAAATGCATATTATTATCCTCATTTTCACAACATCGAAATGATATATTACTTTGTCTCCCCCTTTGGACAACAAAAAAGTTCAAAATGCATATTATCCAAAATCACATTGTATGCTCCCCCTAAATATATGGCCAATTTAAAATTTTAACCAAAATAATTTTATTAAAAATATATTATATTTATCTCCCCCTTCATCATAAAAAAGAAAAGATAGATAGATGCAATCCAAACAAGATCATAAAAAATAATTCGATGAAGATATTACCCATTTTGTGCGAGCAAAAATTTCGGCAAAGTCTACCCTTAAAAATGAACAAGTCCTCAAATACACAACATGGTTAAGAACACTTCCATATAAGCTTAAACAATTATAATAAACCAACAGCTCAATCAATTCATCAAGCAACACACATATAATTATCAATCATCAAAATCATCAAGAAATCAATTTTAATAGTATTAATAAAATGATTAGAGATATTAATAAATTTCATCATCCCAAGTTCATGCCGAATTTTTGAAAATTGTTCTTCGCAAAGAGATTTTGATTTGTTTACCAAATTGGCATGCAAAAGTTATAAGAACATATTATCAACTATCCAAACTCCATAATTACTCATCACATTTTAGAAATCAAGACAGCTAAACTCATCAAAGATCTAATGTGACATTTCAATATAACTTAAAAAATCTTATATGTTTAAAATTCTCGAAATATATGTATCTTTCCCCCTTTCGGTATTATTTACAACAAGTAATGCATATTCAATAATATATCGATAAAGCACAAAAAATGCATCCATTCACCAATCATAGATTGCATAAAATCAAACTTCATCAAATACAATGTAATCATCAAAGCACGTTCTTTATCATCAAAACTTAAGTAAAGTATAAGTATATAATGACAATATATAGATCATCAAAATCAACATAACTATTAAGAAAACCATCATTATGAGTAAAGAACAAGTGATCAAATCTATTATTACAAATGCTCACATAGGCCAATTTAATGAATGATGATATAATACAATAAATAACATATGAATTCACACATACATAAGCGATGAACAAATAAAGAAGATGAATAAATGACATGAAACATGATGATAGACAATTAAAAAGATGAAATCAAAAATCATACAATTATCAAAATCAAACAAAGATATCATGATAGGTTGACATACTACCATCATATATATCTATCCATGCATCATGATTATACTCAATAATAATTCAATTATGTAAAATACTAGCATACTTTCGCAAATTCAAGCTATTATCCATCCATCATGATCTATTCAAAAAAATCAATATGGTAAGGATTGTTACCAAAGCAATTAAATCATCTTACTCTTCATTTTCTCTTAGATCATGATCAAATGATTATTCTCACAAGCTTTTATCAAGAAATTCTCCACCATTTCTTCATTATGGTACCTATAAAAAAATATTCAAGTTGTGTTTTTTGGTACCCAAATATTCCCTTGAGTATTAGCAATAATTCCTTTTGGAACCCAAATACATTTTGCTCCATAATATGCATTTCTTTAAACTGGACATCTATTCTTCATGTGACCATTTTGATTACAATAATGACATATAATTTGATCATTAATGGAGGTAATTTTAACAAAATAATTCTTATAATATTTTTGTTTTAAATTTGGCTTATAGTCAATACCCCCTTTGTCAAATACACATTTTTGTGAATTAAGCAAATTATCCAACATCTTTTGCCCATTTGTAAATTTTAAGACAACATCACTAAGTTCAATATTATTTTTCTTGAGCATATCATTTTCCTTTTTCAAACCATCTACATGTGATTCCATATGTTCATGTGAAGTGTTAAGTTTCTCATTTAATAATGCAACTCTATCATACAATGTTTTATTTTCTAATTCTAGACATGTAATCTTTGCACTTAGAGATTCATTTTCATTTGTGAGCTCCACTATTTTCTTTTTAAGACATGCATTCTTTTTACCAATTTTCATCAATTCATTAGACAATTCTTTAAAAGCGTCACATAACTCATCATAAGTAGGAAGATCATTTACCTCATCAAGTTCATCATCTCTTATTGTCATGAGTGCTAGGTTTGACACTTCTTACGAATCTTCTTCATCATTCGATTCTTCATCGCTATCGTCCCAAGTAGCCACCATGGCTTTCTTCTTCAGTTTGTAAAGAAGTGGACACTCCAATCTTATATGGCCACACTTTTTGCATTCAAAACAAACAATTGCCTCCTTATTCCATTTCTCCACCTTAAGGTTTTCTCTCATGAGATCTTTGAAGTTTCTTCTCTTGATTTGTTTCTTGAAGATCCTTCTAAACTTTCTAGCAATCATTTCAATGCCTTCATCTTCAAAGTCACTTCCATCATCATCACTTTCAACTATAGAAGATTTAAAAGCAAAGCTCTTCTTTTTTTTATCTTCATCAATTCTTTCATTAGCTATATATTCTTCATATGAAATAAGTGAACCAATAAGATCATCAAGAGATAAAGTATTAAGATTTTTTGCTTCTTCTAAGGCCGTTCTCTTTGGTCTCCACTCTTTAGGCAATGATCTAATAATTTTCTTCACTTTTTCATAATTACTAAATGTCTTTCCTAGCGCTTCAAGAGAATTCACAATATCGATAAATCTAGTGTACATATCATGAATACTCTCATATGATTCCATTTGAAATATCTCATATTGCCTAGTGAATCTACTAATTTTACACTCCTTTACTTGATTTATTCCTTCATATACAACTTCAAGTTTCTTCTAAATTTCATAAGTACTTTCATAACTAGAAACTCTATGAAATTCTTTCTTATCTAAAGCACAAAATAGAGCATTCATTGCCTTAGAGTTTAAAGATATCTTTTTCTTTTCTAATTCACTCAATTGACTTGAGCGTTTTGGAATATTATCTCCTACTTCATTTTTAGTCATAGGCATGAATGGACCATCACAAACAACTTCCCAAATTTCATAATCTAAAGTTTGCAAATAAATTCTCATCATAGTTTTTCAATATGGGTAGTCATTACCATCAAAGAATGGAGGTCTAGTAGTGGATTGGCCTTCTATGAAGGTTGAGCTAATTTGGGTTGCTATAGATCTTTAATTCTAGACGGTTAAGTCTACACAAGAGCACTTTGCTCTGATACCAAATGAAATACTAATTAGGCAACCCAAGAGAGGGGTGAATTGAGATTTTAAAACTTAAGCTAAATAAAACACACAACAATTCAATCTATTCCCTTAATGAAATAAAAAATAATAAATTTAATAAAGCATAATAATAAATGAGTAAGGGAAGAGATAGCAAACACAATGATTTTTATGTGGTTTGGCAATCCTCGCCTACGTCCATGCCTCCAAGCTCACCCGGCTTGAGAATTTCACTATCCAAGCCTCTCAAGGCTTCAAATGCTTACAATTGACTTCCAAAATGTCAATGAACCTTTACAACAAAGAGATTATTTCCTTAATCTCTTTCACCCCAAGTGTTTTTCACACTTATACACTCACAAATTTGATGAGAAATAAAAATTACAACAAACAACTCTCTTTTAGAGTGGATATACAAATGATAGCTCAATGGAGATTTAATCTATGATGACTTTTGAATTTGGAACTCAATATATGTTGTGTACACTTGTTTATGCTTGCAAAGATTGCTAAAAATGAATTGGATTTGAGTTTATATAGTTTGAGCCCAAAAACTAGCCGTTATGTGTTTTCTGATGATAATCGGCTTGCCGCTTTCGGAATCCGGTTAGCCGCTTTTATGTTACCGTTACAATAAATATTTGAATTTTAGAACATCCGGTATGCCGCTTTCAAAATCCAGATAGCCGCTTTCATTCCAATAAGCTACTGCCCAAAATCTGGTCTACCGCTTGTCAAATCCGTTTAGCCGCTTGCTACAATGACTACTACAGTGAACTATTTCTAAAAATTATAATTTGACCCAAAACTTTATAGAATTACATTATGGCCCAAAACATATAAAATTTTGCACAAAGGTCCAATTTCAGAATTTCTAAATAATGCTTGTTATTCCTAAAACTTTTTGAAATTATGATATCACCCAAAATACTATGAAACTTTTCAAATAAGTCCTTCTCCAGAATTCCAAACAATACTTATTGATTTCAAAGTTTTCAAAACTCTTTCAATTAGACCATAAATTTGAAAAACAACCAATTTTATAAAATCATTTTTCCATTAAAAATAAAACCTTTATAATGTGAAAATAATGATTTATTTAAAATATATAAAAAATAATTTAAGTTTTTAAAAATTTAATTATTCTTAATTTTGTTTGTTATCATCAAAATTAATATTATAGAAACATATATGTTAATATTACCTTCAACAATGTTGATGCTGAGCATAACCCAATGGCAGTACAAATATAAAACACAAGCTTAACAACATCCACATGTTGTTATATCCTTAGCAGTGAAGAATACACAAAGAGAGAAAACAAATATTAAAAACATACTTTTCTCCGGAAACAAACAAGAAGCATGGTTCACGAGAGCAAACTAACACAACCAACTAATTAATTAATTAACAACCTTTCTGTATCTCACTCTCTCTTTCATACATTTCCAAGATTATTACAACGAATAAAAGAAATTAAAAATAAGATGGAAACAAACAAAACAATGTCACGGGAATATAACATTATTCAATGATCAGTTTCTTGTAGCACATACTGACAAGAAGTCTTGATTCTGCAAAGTTGTTTTCTTATAGGGAGCTGCTGACAAGTCTATATATGGCTCTGTGTTAAACCTGATATAAGAGCATGCATGTGAGCGAACATGCCTATCGTTTTCATTGTTGCCCATTTCACATGGAAGGGAATCACAAGAAGCTATGGCAATGGCTACATGTCTGGCACCAGCCCTGAATTTTGATAATGTAATAGCAATCTGTGATTTATCTTTCTGTTGTTTTGAAGATTATATGCGTCGGTCCATCACGTTAATTTATGGTATCGTATCAGCTATGATCTCTTAAAAAAGCACGAGTAATTAATTAATTATACACGATTATTCTTTAACATGCATGATTTATGCTCTCGTTGGTCAAGTGAAAGTGATGACTAATTAGTGATTATATGTTTAGAAGAATTAAGGACAGTGTAATTAATTAACCAATGAATTAGTCATGATCATGAAAGGCCGGGAGCTAATGTTAACTGCATGGAATCGGATCTTGTAACTCTTTGTCCAATGATTAATTACTTAATTAACTTAATCATCAAATGTATACCGGTTCTGTCATTTGTATAGGACAAGAATGCCACTGCCTAAGATTGTGGCAATGTATGAAGCACCTTTCCCAAAAAAGAAATACATAAACAAATTTTGTATTCAACTGCCTATAAATATAAACCAAAATGCTTCAATAATCACTCATTCTCACTTGCAACTCATTGCTTCCTCTATATCTCTTTATCCCTTCTCTGTACTTGCTCCACACGTACTGAAAATGGCAAGCAAGCTAAGTGTTGTAGCATTCTCTCTTGTTTTGATTTTTCTTTTTCTTGTGGAGAATCATGTAAGTCTCTGTGTGTGTGTGTGAGTGTATGTGTGTGTATGCCGTTTAATTCTTTAACTAAAGCAAGATCGATTCATCAGACTGCATGCATACAGTTTTATTTATCTTCATTCTCGTAAATTTAAAAACGTAATTTTGCGACTCGCCCAGGCTACCAGCATTGTTGAGGCTCCAACTCCGCAGCCTGCAGAGTCAAGTGGTAGAAATGGCAACCATTCCACGGTGAGATTTTACAGATGGGCACTGCTAGGTAGCTTTATACGATTCCTTTAATTATTTCTTTCATGTTTCTCAAATTTGCTCTTGTTTTCTTCAATTTCAGTACGGTACCACCCAAGGAAGTCTTCAACCTCAAGGTAAGAATCAAGAATATTGCAAACAGTTCATGTTTTCCTTGGTGCATTGAGCCATATGCATACTGTCTGTTGATTACAAGACCATGATTATGAGAGCCGGAGCTAGAGTTGAAAATGTGGTGGATCAAAAGGTCATAGGGTTAAGAACTTTTAGAGGTCACGTTTTAAACTTACCTCTCATAAAATTCAATCTAGTAATGTAAAAATCATATTCTTTGATGGTAAATTAATTGTAAAGCCCACGAAGTGCCAAGTGCTAAAGTACGAAATGTTGGAGAAAAATTTCATTCTCCTAGAATAATATTATTATTGGATTTAACTTTAGTATTGAGTTAATTGGTAACCAACTCTTCGTAATCTTTTACTACACGTATCTTTTACTGTACGAATGTGTATATTACTATACGCTTAAAATTTAATTAATTTTATATTTTTATCTAATAACTATCAATTACATATTTTTAAAAGTTCCAAAAAAAATCGGCATGAAAATAAATTTAAATCCTTATTATTATAATACATCTCAAATTTATGGTGGTGATGCTTCAGAGTGCGGACCACGATGCACGACAAGATGCTCAAAGACACAATACAGGAAGCCATGCTTGTTCTTCTGTCAAAAGTGCTGTGCCAAGTGCTTGTGTGTGCCTGCTGGATTTTATGGAAACAAGCAATCCTGCCCTTGCTACAATAACTGGAAAACTAAGAGAGGAGGACCGAAATGCCCTTGAACTGCTCATTATTAATTAACTTTTATTCCATAAACGTACCTTTTGATTACTTGGTTTCACCTCAATTTAACTTTTAGTATGTTTATATCTGATATTAATTTTGTTTGTTCATTTGTTTACTACTTATATATGTTACATAGTTCGATCTATTTTAATGAAGTTTGCCCGACTATTACCCTAATTGGTTAATCTCATCTAATAATTAGCTAGTATACGAATAATAATAATAATAATATACGAGAATTTTCACTGTGGTTCGAATAACAATTATACATTCTCCATAAAAAAAAAAAAAAAAACAATCATACATTCGTAGGGTCATGCCAAACTATTAAGTAATTTATAACTTAATGCTTAGTACTTATGATATTGTCACAAAGTAAAATTGGGATTAACTCTCATTTTCTCCACCCCTCCCTCCCCTCTCCTCAACAGAACGTGCACTAACCATATTCATGATAGATTTAAGGTCCCGTTTAGTATTGTGATTAGTTAACTGTAACTTTTAAGTTATTAATACTAAACTATTTAGTAAATACTTATTGCTGCGGTTTGAAAATTAAATTTATTTTATCCCACACTTGTATGACAAAATTTAAAGTACATTTAGTACTTTTTTCAATATTAAAATCACATTTACTATACACTATTAATTTTTATTTCATAATTACAATATTATAATAGTTATAATTTTTATATTACAGCATCTCAATACCAAATAATGTCCAAGTCTATTTTCTCCTTCAAAATATTAAAAAAAACCACCTAAATTCTTTGTTTAAATAATGAGATCCTTTTTTGACTATTATATCGTTTGATGTAACAAACCAAAATAATACATCGCATTGTATAAAACTACTTAATATAAAAACTAACATTATATTAAAATTAAACAATAATTTTAACCTCTTGCCGAAGCGAAATTTGTGATGACTTTGTCCTGAAGAGAAATACACGTGAGATGTAAATAATTGCGATATGAATTTTGTAAGTATATAATTCTTTTAGTTGAGAGAGGCGGAACCACGGTATTTGCTTGATGGGGCCACAATATTAAAACTATAAATTTAGAGCACGCTAAAACATAACAGCAGTAAAACTAAGGGGGCCAACATGAGAATAATAATAGAGAAAAACCATATCAAAATAGGAGTAATAATATAGCTACAAATTCTTGTATAAATTTATTTTGTATAAATTAATGTGGCATGATAAAATTTATTGAATTAAATATTTTTAGACCCACATGATCTATTTTTATTATTTTATATTTTCCTTCAACTAATGAATTAATGTCAAATTAGTTTGTACAATAATTTATAACTGTATCATCACTGTCAAAATGGAGGGGCCTATCATAAATCTACACATTTTAATTGAAATGTAAATTCAGTCCTCTAGTGTTACTGAATTTTCTTTTTCCCAACCCGATGGCCTTTGTTGTTGTTATTTTTTTTTTTTTAACATTTCACATTCCACAATCCACACCTTGGCAGATCTTTATGCACAAACACAGATGAAAAATGAAAATCTCATAGTATGAGGGGAAAAAGAAGAAGCCATATTTATATTTCATTAATTCTTATGATAACACATCATTCACCACCTTATAATTATTTGTGCAAGGAAAAATATATATGTTATCAAATCGCAAAATCATTGCATATCCATGAAGAGAACGTAGCACATTGATTAACTAAACAAAAAAATTACGATTATCCCAAAAACATTATAAATCAGCAGCAATAATAGAGTTACAGTCATTTCGTACAAATATATATAAATTTATGCGGCATGAATAAATTAGTTGTAAAAATGTATTATGCATCCACATAATTAAAAAATAATAATTGTCGTTACTTTTCAGTTGATCTCTTCTTACCACATCAGATTGTACATATTAATTTGTATAAAATTATCTGTGACTCTATCATTATTGATAAATCAGTAGTAGCTGCCTTGGTCTTCATCAGATTGACTATCATTGGTATCTGGTTTTTCACACATAGGGGTGGTATAGTAAAAAGGGCCAACCCTGTATTTGATAATGTCACGAAACATTGAGGTGGGTGATCGCATGAGCTTTACTCCTATCTTTCCTCCAGCAAAATTAGTGGCAATGCTGCAGTCTGCATGAGTTGATGAAACCAATCTCACTGAGCATAATTTAGCTTTCAATTCCTTGCCGTTAATGATTCTGTCCACGGTCATGTAGAATTGGCCTTGCTCATCCGTCTCATCACTTTTGTAACACATCACTCTGCTCCTATCATCCATGCAAGTCAGAGACACAGTAATACCTGCAATTATACATACAGCACAAGTTCTTTTGTTTTATGTTAAAGCTAGTGGTGAAAATAAAAGTTATAAAAGTTTATTTTTTTTATTCATAATTAAATATCTGAAAATCAAACATTAGTTAAAAAAATAATTAAAAAATTTGAGAAATTATCGTTGCACCACCTCTATTTTGCCTTATGTTCATCCAACCACCACAAAATTTTAACATGTTCTTTGCACCACTTTTCTTTTTAAATTTGTATCAACTATCCACTTTTGCACTAACACCGTTAAATAATTTAAATAAAATGATATTTTAGAATTTTTATTTTTAATAAAAACCTAAATAAAAAATTTTATGTTTTGTCATGTTTTTTAAATAAAATGATAATTTAAATAAAAATTCTTATTAAAAAACATGACAGAACATAAAAAATTTTATTTAGATTTTTATTTTTAATAAAAATTTAAATTATTATTTTATTTAAATTATCTAACGGTGTTAGTGGAAAAGTGGCTAGTTGATACAAATTTAAAAAGAAAGGTGGTGCAGAGAACATGTTAAAATTTTGTGGTGGTTGGATGTACATAAGACAAAACAAAAGTGGTGCAATGATAATTTCCCAAAAAATTTTAAAAATATTTGAAATTAATAACGTTTCAAACTTCAAATGTTTATTTCCTCTTATAAATTGTATTTATTACTTGGGTTCTTGATAATTTTTTCCTATTTCATTTCATCCATGGATTTTAAATAGTAAAAAAAAAAAAAATATGTAAAACATAGTACTAAAGAGTAAATGTGTTTCTTCACCAAAGAAATTAACTAATTGTAATATGTATGTATAGTGGTTTCTTATAATCAATCTGTACGTAAAAAGGTTGCATTTATTCTTTAACAATAGAAGTTTTTTTTTTTCTCTTTTAAACTATTTTATCACCATGCAGGAAATGAGATATTAAAAGTTTCAAAAACCCAAATTGGTAAAATTAAATTTGAATAGAGATGAAAATGTCATTTCCCCTTTATATCGAATAGTAAATCACATCATTGAATGGTACAGGTATAAAAGAAAAGTAAATGTCAATTGATACCTTTGAGGGGATTGGAGCCATTAACCCATTCCTTGTAGCTCTTGAAGCAGTTCTGGCACAATACTTGACCACCCACATGTATGACTCCTGCTGAAGCATCCCCATAATTAGCCACCGCCAAGTTGGTGCACCCCATGAAAAATGCTGCGGATAACATCAAGGCCATAGACAACATAGTTGCCATTTCTCTTCCTCTATTCTTCGATGATTTGCAGATGGATGCTGAATATATTTTCCAAGAACTTGTCCTCTTATATATATATATAATCAAGTTAAATGTGTGTTTGTTGGTGGAATACATCGAGTGGAAGGGCACTACTTGAGTCGTGCAAAGCATTTTGAAAGTTTTGTATCGATTTTATAGGGGGTCGTCGCATGTCATGCGCACTGCAGCCATCAAATGAATAAACATTTGACTAATTAAAATAATATATGTCTAATCACTTTCCGGGCCAGGCTCGAACTTTTCAAGAGAAGTAAGGCCCGGCCCACACCTCCCTAGTACCTTGTATTCATTTCAAGTATTTTTTTTTTTTTGAAGGTCATCTCTAGTACTTCTAAAACACAAAAGACTCGCTAGTTTTGTTGGTTGACTTTTTCTAATCAAATCCCCGCAATTCTGCACTGCCCAACCAAAATAACCATCATCAAAAATAAAAATAACAACCAATGCAGATATCAAATCCTCCATTATCGCCATAACTTAAGCACTCCATTAATTCATTTCTGCCATGGCTTCTACTCCTAAACAATCCAAATCAAACGCAAACAAGCTACAGCCAAAGTCTCAATTAAGCTACTTTAACCCACGCATACAAAACCAAATTCAATTAACAACCATCAAATTATGCAGCATGGAATTTCCTTCTGATATAATTTATAATATCCTTCTGAGACAACCTGTAAAAGTACTTTTGCGTTTCCGATGTGTCTCTAAATCTTGGTCCAACATAATTGATAGTCACTCTTTTGCACACGCGCATGTTATTGCTGCCACCGAAGATTCTCACCATCTGCCTCTAAATTTATCTGCGAATCGAGATGGCGTATTCCCATATATATATGATGGCCATGCCTTGAAGCAAAGTGAACACGCCCTATTCCCATACATATATGATGATAATAATGCCTTGAAGCCAGGTGAATATCCCACCAACTTAGATTTCTCTAACAAACGTGACACACCAATTTATTTTGTTGCTTATGGTTTCATATGCTTTGGAGAATCGTCATGTCATGTTAAAGATCACGTCCATTTATGGAATCCTCTCAGAAGAGAAGTTTTACGTCTACCAAAACTCGGGTATTATTGCGATTACCAGCACGATTACTATGATGCATACAGGGGCTTGAGAGGGCATTTTGGAATGGGATATGACAGTGCAACTGGTACTTATAAGATTGTTCAATCGTATCCGGTGATAGAGCTATCAGATTATAAGATTGCGGTTTATACATTGGGGAAGGATGATTCTTGGAGAATAATTTCATCCTCATTGGCTTTACGTCCTGATGTTTCTTATGAATTTGGTGTGTCCGCATACGGAGACATGCATTGGATAAGTTTCGACCAAAATAATATACATACGTGTATATTCTCATTTGACTTCAACAAAGAGGAATTCAAAAAAATTGATCTCCCAATAGACTGTAATATGGAACCACGTTCACCTTCGTTGATAAACCTGAGGGGAAACTTGGCTCTAGTTACGTTTCCCACTGATGATTATGATGGTGACACAGAATATATTTGGATTGAGATATGGGTACTAAAAGATCATTATGAAAGAAATGAATGGTCTAAAGCATATAAAATTAGTACCGATCAAGATGGTGACAGAATTGAAGAAGAAGATTTTTTTCAATATGTTTGCTCTATTGTTGTTGCCGGTCGTTGGATGGTTTTGGATACTTTTCGCCATGATAATAAATTCGTTCTTGATCTAGAAAACAATGATTGTCATCTTAGGATATGTCCTGTGCCGAAAAATTTTGACCATCATGACACAATCAGATTTACAGGGAGTGTTCTTTCTTTTAAAAACTTAAAGTAATCCATTTGCGGAGGTTCCCTGATGTCATGGATAGATTTCTCTTAATTTTTGTTTCTATATTATTAAAAACTTTATTCTTATATTTAATTATTCTTTTTAAGTTGTCATTGCTAGCTAGTTCATTAATTCTTATAATCCACTTTCTGCATATATTATGACGCGTGGCATCATTCATATATCAAATAGGGAATTTATTGATGGAGAGAATTGTGTGCCGAGGATAGTTTTATAGTAGTGTCGCTTGAGTTAATCGATGACGGATTGAGGCGCATGACGCGTCGGTTTGAAACACTCGGCGAGGCAATGATAGGCTGGTGGCCTCCTTTTGCTCCATATACATGTGATTAATTATCCTCCGACCAATAATAACAGTGAGAATCTCGATGCGATCCACTTCTGCATAAACTACCAAAAAATGAAATATTTTTCTCTTGGTTAAAGCATTTTATGACTGATATATGAAAATCAATCAACTTTCCCATCAACCACACAAAAAGGTAAGATTTTTGTTTTGATTAAAGTATTTTATGACTGATATAGAAGAATCAATCAATAGCTTTAAAATTCAGAATTATCTTAGTTCAATTAAGAAATTAAGTCATTCAATCTAAAAAGATTATTTTATCACCATTTTGATGACAAAATACAAGAAATAAAATTAATAAAATATAAATATCAAGTGAAAGTTGGCTCTAGCTAGGTATATGTGGATTGAGATATGGGCAAAAAAAGATTATTATGAAAGAAAAGAATGGTTTCAAAGAATATAAAATCAGAGCTTATCCCTCACATAATCTAATCTTAATTTCCTAATATTTGTAGGAGATTTTGACACATGACAATTAAATAATTTTATGGACAGGATTAACTCTTAATTTTCGTTATTAAATATAAAAACTTATCATTTTAGGCTAGTTAAATTCTAAAACTAACAAACAAACAAATGGATGTTAACTCTAATCGTTCTTCTTTTTCTTTCAATCGTCGTTGCAAATCGCAAGAGAGCTGTTTTGGTTTTGTTCATCTTCATAGCCCTCTCCTTCACTTTCATTCCACTCCCTAGCATAGCCAAATCTAAAAGATACTGGCAGCCGCTGGACAAGACTTCAATATTATATTTAAAAAAAAAAGGGGCTAAGGATAGTGAGTTTTTAGAAGTTAGATTGGCAGCGGCTGGACAAGCCTTCGATTGTATGAAAAAAAAAAAAAAAAGGGGCCAGGTTAGTGAATGTTTAGAAGTTAGATTGTGAATGTTATTTTTAGTTTTATTTTAATTTGGATATATTTTTTTTAAATTTCCAGCCTCGGTAATTTGTACATTCATTTTTGACATGGGACATGCAAAATATGATGGCAATATTGTGTTCTAGATTACAATGAAATGTGGTCGGATCCATTTATCTTGAAATATTGTATGGTAAATTGGTAATATTTTATAAATCGGTTTCATTTGAATATTTATTTTACTCTTCAATTAATTTTTTTTCAAAAATATATTTGTGCTTTAGGAATATGCATACAAGTGACAGTGATTGAGAACGAAAACGATAAAGAGGAATTGAAGATTTTATCCTACAAAGAAAGTTAAAAAATAAAAAAATATATAAGTATTGCCAATCACCTCGTCTATGGTGGTTGATTCATGTATCAATTAATTTGCTAAGAAAGGGGAAAAAGGAGAAAAAAATATATTAAAGAAAATGGAAAAGAGAGTTAACGTTGGTTTGCTTGATAATTAATTTTAGAATTTTAGTTAACCCAAAATGTTGAATTTTTGTCTTTAATAAAGAAAAATTAAGAGTAGATTTAATCATGTTCGTAAGATTATTTAATTATCACGTATCAAAATCGCCTCTAAACATTGGAAGAGATTGGATTAAGAGAGAATCTAAATCCATTTATCAATATGATAATCACGCATGTCAGCTGACAAAGTTTTTTGGACTACACCAGTTGGATAATAATTTTCAGTAATATTAAGTTGTTGATACTAAATAAAAAAAAAAAATTGATGAACTGAGTGATTTTCATCGCGATTAACATATTAGTGTCCGCCATTGTTGATACTACAGTATCATAACCCTACACTGACGCTAACAGGTGTATTTTTAATTTTATTTTCAATTAATTTTTATTTTCCCAAATTTGGACAACGTCGTTTTCTTGTCTTAAAATTTGTGAAACACTTGAATTTTTTGTCACCTCATCTTCCCTCTCTAAAGCTCAATAAAACATAACTAACTCTGTATCAAATTAAAAGAAACCACAGGCAAAAAACAAAACACACAGCCTATAAAATGATAGATCGGAAAAAATCTTGGACAACATGAAGGTCTCACTGAAATTCCCTCTGAATCCATCCATTCTCACCGTCGTTTTGGCCGGTCACTGACTCGCCCATCATTGCCGTCCGTTTTCCCTGTTGTTCCCTGTAGCTGCCGAGCTGCAGTTCTTATTGAAGAAATCCCAGCCCTCGTTGCAGCACTGGAGTTTTTGTTGAATAAACCCCAGGTATCTGTTCATATTGTTATTTCTTCTCTCTTATTTAATAATTTGAAGTGAGTGACTTACCTGGATAAAAATAAAGATTATCTCTGTTCTAAGGTTTGGGTGGGTTTTGCCGAAAAGTGGGTTTTGGAAATGAATTAGTTAAATTGTGAAGCTTATTTTTGGTTTGGTTTTACTTATTTTGAAGTTACAGTTTGCATTTTGAACCTTACTTCTCTAGGACCCAATATTTAATCTATAGGAAAAATGTTTAAAAGATTCACTGGAAACAACATCAGTGGCCATGAGCATATGCATACAACTACTGTTTGAACGAATTAGCGAATTGATCAGGATGAAAGTAATTAATTTGGCATCCATGGTTATCACAATGGTTAATTTTTGGATTGCGTTATGAAGAAGGAGACAAATTTTGGTGACCATATAAAAATCCATACGTAGTTGAACATCCCTCAAAGCCATGGCCTATCATTCTTTGCTTTTGGGTGCTTGTGTTAGTTTGCTTTTGAAATGTTATGTCATTTACTTGTATTATTACTTGTTGGGCTGCAGATGCTTTGGAATTTTACTTTAAAGGATGATTGACTCAGTCTTAATGTAGTGTAATTGTTTCTTTGATTTGAATGGTTGGAGATCTTTTATTTCTAATTTCTTCATGCTTTATTTGATGATTAATCAATGTTGTATGCAAGGAAACTATGATTTTACATTTTTATTGGGCTTGGTAGAGTGGATCTTATGTCCTCTTGGATCCCCAATCGTGAAGCATTTAATGTTGATGATTTTAGTTTTTCATCTTTTTTAATTGTAGTGTAGAGAAAACTAAAGCAATGACTATTTTGCGGACACGTTGTGATTTTGATAATTTAGTAAATTGTTTTCCTTTTGCTTCTTGTCCTGCAGCAAGCTTAACGAAAAATGGCTATTACTTGCTACTGTGATAAGTAGAGATATGCATTTAGGAAAAGGGGCTAGCGAGTCAAAACCAAATCACTGCATTGAGCAGGGGACATTTGATTTCATGTATGGTAAAAAGTGCAAGGATAATTTTTCTCATCTCTCTGAAGGCTTGGCTAAAATACAGTCACAACCCTTGGGCGTAGGGGAGGCTTTACGGGAGAATTCTAGTGAACTCTTCAGGAGGTTTTTTCAAAAAATTTAGAAGTTCATGTTGAATTTTAAATCTAATAGGATCTGCACGTTTTGCATACGAATTAATGTGAATATCAATGAATTATATCCTTAAGAAGTATTAATCTTATTCTTACTGCATATATCTCCATAGAGATTACTTGAGCTTCTTTATTGCAACCTCTTTATATTCCTCTTTATAATTACATTTTGGCTTTTCCAAGCTATAGGTGCTTGCTGAAAATTTGCCAGAACTTCGGGATTTTCCAAAAGATCTTGTGAGTCTGGAGGCTTCAACCAAGGTACTCTTTTCTTTTTGCACTTTTATAAGTTAATTCCATCTTCAGCATACTGGCTGAATGATTAATCATTATGCAGATACAATTACAATTTTTGGCGGAGGAAATGCAAGCCACTACTAAAGGATTGGAGAAAGTTGTACAGGAATTGACTGCCTCGGAAAATGATGGTGAGGTACTGGGGAATTTTTGCAAGGTAATTCCTAGACATTAGCTATATAAGTTTTCAATTGTGTAGATGGGGTCCTCCAAGTATGCTGTTATGAATGCATAGCTGTTTAAAACATGCAGCAAGCTTTGCACTATTTCTTTTATTTAATATATTTAATCTAATTAAGCTGGGCATTTTTCTTATTGATACTATTGTTTTGAAGTGCGGCTCTGTTGGGATTATTTTCTCTTTAAAGTATATTAATTTATTTATTTTCTTATTAATAAAATATTTGACATATTTTCAATTGCATAAATATTTTTAATAAGGTTCGTTTAATCATATTATATGTATTTATGTGATCATCATATGGATTCACAAAAGACATAAATACAAGTTATTTTATGATTAAATAAATTAAATTCGCAGTTGATAAATAGAGTTGGACGCTCTATTTATGTTTAGACTGTAGTAAATTCATTGAATGATTTATCTTAATTATATATGAATTTACTGATGTAATTTGACTACATTGAACCGTATCACATATGAGATTTAATTAACCTTGAAATGACTGTTAGACTTATTAAATTTCATAGGCATTGATTTTATTGCAATCTTAATCTTGAGTTAATTATAGTTTTATGATTGTAATTATCATTTCAATTGAGTTACCAATGAGCGCGATATACATTTGTAGTATTGATTACCCGGTATCTTGGTGAAAGCAATTATGAGCAGTGAGATTATAGATTAACAATATATAATTTGTACAACACATCTCTTGATGGGTTTTCGGCACTTGATCGTAGAATTCTCTGGCCAGAGTGTAGCAACATAATTAGTATGTTGAAAATAATCATTAGAGAAAACTAGTAAGTGTCAAAGAATAAGATGTAATTAAATTGATTGGACATTTGAGATATTAATTTATTTAGCGATGTGGTACAAAGGATTGTTCAGTAAAGAAATCAATGTGGCATGAGTCGAATTATTATTCAAGAATACTATCCTAGATAACATACAATTATGGAGGTCAATTCTAATTTTTTAGTGGTGTAGATTTAGAATTAAATAATTGAGTTAATTTAATTACAGGTTTAATTATTGTAGTCACTGTTGTATATACTCATAAAATCATCGGGTTAGCTCATTTAATTAACTGCGTCTCTACTGAATTAATAAGTAAGATAACTAGTTATTTGGGTTAAAAGCTTAAATATATTATTTAATGGGAAACTTCATTTAATATACTTGTGTGTAAGGGGTCTTGTGTTATTTTACAAGGTGGGCCCCTATAACAAGAACAAGTAACGCCACTTTTGGTTTTATTGTTTTTTAATTTAAATCAAATTTGATTTAATAGAATTAAAAAATATATATAAATATGGAGTCTAGGGTTTCCACCAAATAGAGATATAAAATGGTATATTTTCTCTAAAGGGTTAGAGAAGCCACAATATACAGATTAGAGAAAAAAAGTTTTTTCTCTAATTTTGAGAGGAATATTTTCTCTTACTAGTTGTTTTTAGTAGTGATAAAGGCGTCCATACGTCAAGTGTAGATCAAACTTGAGTCATAACCTAGAAAATTATTGGTGACAGATTGTGATCTAACATGAGCGGTGGTGACGGGTCGTGATTTAAAAGCTTAAATTACTTCAGCGAAAAAGCAAAGGTACAATTTCTAGATTTTGGTAATTTTATAGATTGTATGAGAATCACGATCTAAATATTTCTGCTAAAAATATTTTTAAACGAACAATTGGTATCAGAGCAATCTTATATTAATATATATAGTTACTGTATGAAATCAATCTCTTGTATTATGTGTATAAAATGGGTGGCACTATATTTTATATATTATTTCATCATGTGAATGTATATAATTATTGAGCATATTAAATATTGTCTCAATTCATGGTTAGATATATCTTTGTATTAATTTTATAGATTTGTAATAAGAGAGGTGGTCAATTTTCACCACGTTTCTCTCTTGATTATTTTAATTCATTGTCCTTAGATTCTTTGTAAGCCATTTATGGTATAGGAGTTCTTGTAAATATTATTTTTATTATAAAATAATGTAAAGAGCCCAAGAAAACAAAGGAAAGTTGATGGCGGCAAGAGAAGAAGAAACGGCAGCGCCTCTGAAATTGGCAGGGAAAACTAGGGATGGCAATTGTACCCGCAAACCCGCAAACCCGCCCAAACCCACCCGCCAAAACCCGCCTGTTGCGGGTAATTTTACCCGTTGCGGGCGGGTTTAGTATTATAAATTAAAACCCGCACATGGATGCGGGTGGGTTTGGTATTAACCTTATATCCGGTGGATACCCGCATGGATATCCACCAAACCCGTAATATTTTTTTCAAATATTTTTAATTTAATTTAAATATAAAAATGTATAAAGAAAATAATGTCATTAATCAAATTACCAAATAGACAAAGGCTCAAAGTTGTGTATGTATGTATGTGGCCCATCTCTTATTCTAAAGTCATAACCTAAAGAAAACTAAAGGCATTTCCCTTCGAATTAGTATTTGAAAATATTAATCTTAATTATTATTATAGGCATTGTGTTGGATGGGTGTTTATGCTGGTGAATGAAATGAATATCTTCTCTTGGATCTTGTTTTAAATGATAATATGAAATGTAATTATTATTTTTAGATACTAGTTTGTGTTTTTTAAATAGATTTGTGTAATTTATAATTAAATTTGAGAATTTGTATTGAATTGATGTGGAAATTTTAATTTTTCATTGACATTGTTTAAATATAAAATTGAGTATGATATATGAAATTTGAGGTTATTATTATAAATTTATATATTAAATATTTGTGATTTTAAATACGGAAACCCGCAAAAAATCTGCCGGATACCATTGCGGGTTTGGTAATTGTTAAAATCCGCTGCGGGTGGGTTTTTTTAAAAAAATTAAAACCCGCTGCGGGTTGCGGGTAGGTTTGGTAATTTAAATTTTGTACGGGTTTGGGTTTGGTAATGGCAAACCCGCTACGGGCGGTGCCCATTGCCATCCCAAGGGAAAACCATGAAGGGATGGAGGCTCTTTTGAATTTTTTCATTAAACACCCTATTGTCTCACTAATTTATGTTTTTTGCCAAGGCTTGAAATGTTGTTGCATTTAAGTCCAACAATATATGTTGGTGGCGGCTGGAAGAAAAATAAGTGATTTAGGGTTTTGGGTTTATACCCCATGGCACCCTACAGTTTCACTATTTTACGATTCAGCCTAAGTATTTTGGGTTTTGGGCAGAAAAATTCAAATTTATTTATATTGGATCCAAGCCCATTATTGGCTATCAATTGGATAATATAAATAGAAATTTGATAAGCTCAATTGTTATTATTTGTCCAGATTTATTTATATTGGTCCCAAGCCCATTTAAGGGATTTCAAAATTGGGTTATATAAATAAAAATTTTGGTAGATCAATAATAAAATTTATTTGGCTCAAGAATTTTTAAAGATAAATTTGGGTTTATTTTATTAAATTAATTGGGTTTGGATTTTTTTTTAAAAAAAATAGGTATTTAAAAAATAAGAGCCAATAGAATTTTTTTTTTTGAAAGGTGCCCAAATTTAAATTTAAAAATTGAACCAAAGATAAATCTTAAAATTCCAAAAGTCCTAAGTCAATAGTTATGAATAAGAGCAAGTACAAGAGAAAGAAGGAAGATGGATGTTGGCTTGAAGCCCAATAGATATTAGGCTTGTAGATTAAGTCAATTTTTTCCTTAGGAAAACCATGAATTGAGATTGTTTAATTGCTTTTAATTAATATGCTATGTTTGGTTGATAACATATCATGATAACATGTTATATAGAATAATAAGTATTACTTTATGCATCATAATACATGACATCTATAAATTATGAATTTAGACATATATTGTTTGACATTTGCATGTGCTTGATAATTTTTAGATTTCATCTAGATAATATTATTATAGGAAGCATGCAATTAACAATATAGGATATAATCTGTAAATTGGAAAACCCAACTTTAAAATATTGAGTGAGAGAGGAAAAAATTATCTTGAATTTTCCCTCTCCCACTCAATATTTTAAAATTGGTTTTTCCTTTTTAAAACATACATTGATTATATATTGTTAATTGCATGCTTCCTATAATATTATCTAGATGATATCTAATATTATAAAGCATTTGCAAATTTCAAATAATATAATGAGATTTATAACTTATGAATGACATGTATCATTATGCATAGAGTGGCACTATCTGTTTTATATGACATGTTATCATCCAAAACATAACATATAGAAAAAATAATTAAATAATCTTAATTCATGATTTTCCTAAAATGAAAAAATACATTAACCTTAAGTCTAATCTTCATTAGGCATCTTGTCAATGTTCATCTTCTATAGGTTTGTCTTTGTTAATGAACTAGGGAAAATTGGGCTTTTAAATTTATTATTAGTCCAATTTTAATTTTGAAAGAAAACAAATAATAATTGTTTAACAATATTTAAAAAAACTTTTAGACCAAAAATAAATTTAATGTATTAAATTTTTATCTATGTATTTTAATCCATTAAGCACAATTTCAATTGGACTTAAAATTATGATTCATTAAGCCCAAAACTATTTTTGGACTTAAATATATAAAATTAAAAATTATCTATACAAAAGATAAAACTATAGAATATAGAGAATTCAACGATAAAAACGATGAAACCCTAAAATCCATATTTTTCTTGCCCAGCCTCCACCACTACAAAGACCAGCCACTGTTCACCCATCTCTGACGTCGATTTAACCGTCCCTGCCACATTGGAAAGCCACCAAATGACTCACGATGCCTTCTCTAGCGCTGCTGCAAGCGTTGGTTTCTATCGTTGAAGTCCTTATAGTTCCATAGTTTTATCTTTTGGGTAGACAAGTTTCATTTTGTGCATTTTAGTCCAAAAATAGTTTTGCGCTTAATGAATCCTAATTTTAGGTCCAATTGAAATTGGACTTAATGAATTAAAATGCATAGATAAAAGTTTAACACATTAATTTATTTTTGGTCTAAAAGTTTTATTTAAATATTGTTAAAAAAATTATTATTTATTTTCATTGAAAATTAAAATTGGACCAATAATAAATTTAAAAGCTCAATTTCCCCTAATCTATTAACAAAGATAAGCCTATGGAAGATGGACATTGATAAGAAACCCAATAAAGATTAGGCTTAGGGTTAATGTATTTTTTCATTTTGGGAAAGTCATGAATTAATATTATTTAATTAATTATTTTTTTATATGTTATGTTTTGGATGACAACATGTCATGATAACATGCTATATAGAATAGGTAGTGCCACTCTATGCATTATGATACATGTCATTCATAAATTATGAATTTTATTATATTGTTTGTAATGCTTAATAATATTGAATATCATCTAGATAATATTATAGGAAGCATGCAATTCATAATATATAATCAATGTATGTTTTAGAAAAGAAAAACCAACTTTAAAATATTAGTGGGAGTGGGAAAATTCAAGATAATTTTTCCCACAGGCTTCATTGTTAGTTCAATAATAAAATATATACCTCGACTTCATGATACGATAATGCTCCCTTCGGAGGGTATATATATTAGATATTTTATTTGATGAATTTTTTCAAAGATAAAATTAAAATATTTTTCAATCAATTCATCACCCCAACGGTGACTGTTGATATGAAAAGTACGTGGATTGAAATAATGGTTATACACTCAACTAAAATTTATTATTAACCTTCCCAACGAAGCTTTGTTAACAAATTTAGGTTCAAAATGATAACGATAATCATTTATCATGTCTCTACATGAAAGTAAATAATCCAATAAATAATTGAGTCTAGTAAGTGTAGGCATGACTTCCCCAACGAATAACTTGTCAAAACGGTATTAGATTATCGTTACAATAAATTAAAATGCATTTATGGTTTTTTTGCATTTTTTATTTTTTATTGTAAATATTATATCAAGATTTTTATGCACGGATGTTTTATTTTTTTGAAAATGTCTTCCCTGAGCCCATTTACTATTATTCTGAATTAAAATAAACTCACTGGGGAGAACTATATATATTGGAAAAGAAATTTATTCATTGTCCTGACTACTGAAAATTATAAATATGTCTTAACTCAACCATACCCTTTAGTTCCAGCGGAAGATGCTTATAAAAATCAGAGGATGCTTTATGAGAAATAACAAAAGGTCAATGAAATGGCTAAATGCTACATTTTAGCCTCGAATTTCTAATATTATGCAGACCAAACATTAGAACTTAGAGACTGCCACTGAAATAATGGATAGTCTCTAAGAGATGTTCGGGCAGAGTACTCGCTCCACGAGGCAAGTGCGCTAAAAGGTGTTATGAACAGTAAAATGGAGACGGGCATAAGAGTTCGTGATCATGTCCTAAAAAAATGATGGATTATTTGAATGAGGTTGAGATTCAGGGAGCACAAATTGATGATAACTCAAAGATTGACATGGTGTTTGAATCTCTGCCAGAAACATTCAAGGAGTTTAAGGTCAATTATAACATGAACAAAAAAAACATGACATTAACTGAATTGATGAGCGAACTACATTCTGCTGCAGAGATCTGTCGTTCTGAGAAATCTCTAGGAAGCATAAATATTGCTAAAAAAGGTTCTTCTAGACTTAAGCCAAAAGGCAAAGGTAAGAAGAAAGCTGGGAAAAAGAGATCGTCTACCAAGCAAGATGGCAAGTCGAAAGGCAAATGTTTTAAGTGTGGACAGAAAGGTTACTGGAAAAATGATTGCCCTAAGATTGTGAAATCAGGTATGTGAAATCTTTTTGTAATTGAGGCTTGTTTAGTTCAGAATCCTGTTGACACTTGGGTGTTGTATTTAGGAGCAACTAATCATATTTGTAATTCACTTTATTGGTTTCAAAAAACAAGGAAACTAAGTGAAGGAAGAGTCAAGCTGCAGTTAGGGACATGACAGTTCGTATTAGCAATGAAGATTGGATATGTTTTATTATCTTTTAATAATGAGACTTTAGTTTTGAATAATTGTCTTTATGTTCTAGACATTAAGAGGAATTTAATTTCTGTAATTTGTTTATCAAATTTATTCAATTTAATTTCTTTCATTTTCATCATTTCCCCAAACTCCCAATTTCCACAGTTGTATCAATGGCTGAATCTTCAAGGGTTGCTCGCAAGAGAAAATCTGCCCCTGATAGGAATCCAATACCACCAAGGGAGACTTCGGTATTCGAGAGGATTCATTTTTCCACAGCTCCTCCGGCCAAACACTTCGAATCCTGCTTTATGGATCGCAAGGTAATTGACTCTTACTATATGGATTTGGAGGATTTTAAAGAGTTGATTGTGTGTGGTAGGAGTGTGAGAGATATGTTATTGCCTTGGGAGTCAGCTTTAGATCTTGATGAACGGGTTTATCCTAATCTAGTCCGTGTTTTTTACTTGAACACAGAAATTTCTGCAAATAGGCTAGATCGGATAGTTACCTATGTAGGAGGTGTCCCCATTGAATTCGATGTTGAGGATCTGAACCACATCCTAGGAACTCTAGATGATAATCACACAATTTATACATCTAGGAAAGCTCTCTTGTTTGCCAATTTTGGTCATAATCATGGTGTTAAAAATATCTGTAGGCGTCGAGACCTTTCTAATGATATTTGTGCTCTTCCTTTTTTGTCATAACTATTGTCTTTACAAGTTCGGATCCTTCACACCACATTACAACATATTGTTACTCCTACGAAGGGGCATTCGAATGAGGTGACAAGAATGGATGTCGGGTTATTAGACAGTTTGTTTGAGAGGTGACCTATTAACCTTGACTATGTTATTTTAAGGCACATGCTGAGTACTCCTGGGTTTAACCATCAGTTGCTTTCATATGGTAGTATTATTTCTAAGATATTGCGACACTTTCAAGTACCTATTCGAGACTTAGTTTATGTGGAGACCAAGAGGATTGGTACGGAAGCTATGACGAGTATCGAATTTTCTCAAAAGAACGAGGAGTGGATCAAGACATTTATTTCTAAGAACCAAGACACCCTTGTTGCTCCAGAAGACAATCCCATGCTTAATGATGTTTACCCTCATGATCTGTTACTCGATTTTAGGCAAGGAGCTAGACCTCCACCGCCTCGTCGTGGATCCGTATCACAACCTCCAACAGATTCTAATTCTGAGGAGCATGAGATGGATACTGATAAGCCCCCAGCTCCAGAGCATCTACCAGCTTCGAATGACCTCATGCAGAAATTAGTTGGTGATGTTCAGAGTCTTTTCGAGCAGGAGCAGCAGCTTCAATCCCAGTTTGTTGCATTTCAGCTTCAGTAGTAGCATCTTCTTGATCAACAGCAACAACTCCTTAATGGTCAGCGACGTATTTTTGCTATCCTTGGTTCCCATCCTGGTAGTTCCTCCTCGCAGCCCTCGTCTTAGTTTCTGCATATGTTTTTCACACATACATTTCTACTCTCATTTCATATTTTGGATGATATTATTATGACACATGTACTATGTGCTTTTCTAGTTTTTATGATGGTATTTGGATTACTTAAATTTTTAGAAGCCCAATTCACTCCCCTCTTGGGTTGCCTAGTTAGTATTTTATTAACCTAAGAGGAGATGAATTGAGTTTCTAAAAATTTAAGCAACTAAAACTTGATGCAATTTAAACAAGCAACGAAAATCAAACTAAATAAATTAATGTGCAATGAAAGATGAAGAGATAGAGTAAGAGAGAGCAAACACATGATTTTTACGTGGTTCGGCCAACTGTGCCTACGTCTATGCCTCTAAGCTCATCGAACTTGAGGATTTCACTAAGCAAGCCTCCAACGCTTCAACAACACTTATAATTGACTTTCAAGGTGTTAATAAACCTTTACAACAAGAGATTATCACCAATCTCTTAACCCAAGTGTATCCCAATATTTATAATCACTCAAAAACAAAGATTACAAATGAATTTTCTCTCGCACAATGTATATGATTACAAATGAAAGCTCAAAATGTGAATAAATGAAATAAGAATAAGTTAAGGCTCAATGAAGGTTGTATTCTCAATAGCAAGCTTAATGATAACTCTTGGATCACTTCTAATTTGAATTTGATTAAGTCATTTTATAGTTGGAGCTAAAACCTAGTCGTTAGTGACTTTCTGAACAAAATCGGATCATCGTTAACTGCTATCGGTTAACCATTTTGACTAGTCTAAATGACCATTGGGCTGAATTTCAAATAATCGGTTAACCATTTGGAATTATCGGTTGGCTGTTAATTTCCAGAAACCTGCAAAATAAATTGGCTTGACCGTTTTTGCTAAATGATTCACGGTTAGAATGTAATTCCTTTCTGGAAATTATCGGTTAGCCGTTTTGACTAGTCTAAATGACCATTGGGCTGAATTTCAAATAATCGGTTAACCATTTGGAATTATCGGTTGGCTGTTAATTTCCAGAAACCTGCAAAATAAATTGGCTTGACCGTTTTTGCTAAATGATTCACGGTTAGAATGTAATTCCTTTCTGGAAATTATCGGTTAGCCGTTTTGACTAGTCTAAATGACCATTGGGCTGAATTTCAAATAATCGGTTAACCATTTGGAATTATCGGTTGGCTGTTAATTTCCAGAAACCTGCAAAATAAATTGGCTTGACCGTTTTTGCTAAATGATTCACGGTTAGAATGTAATTCCTTTCTGGAAATTATCGGTTAGCCGTTTGCTGTAATCAGTTTGCCGTTTATTTCCAAAAACCTACAAAACAAATTATGCTTATCCATTTTTGCTAAATGGTTCAAGGTTAGAAATCAATACCTCTCTGAAAATTATCTGTTAACCGTTTGCAGCAAACGGTTCACCGTTATTTTCCAAAATCAGTGTTTTTACAAATTTTCGCAGAGAATAGTTTTCTGATTAAAGTTAACGTTTATCCAAATTCATCAACTTTTAAGAATTTATCTATTAATGAAAGGTCCAACATTTTTAATAAAAAATATATAAAATTTGTCATCATCAAAATCAATTTTATAGATATATACACGTTAACGCCATATTTGCTTATTAAAAGTGGAGCATAAAGTTAGTTATTTTGACTTGGTCATATTTATGATAAACGGATGTTATAAAATCATTTAGTGAATCTTTCACCATGGATACTCACCTGATAGTTATGTGTGTTTACCTACCTTTGTATTTGAGCACTGAGCATGAACTCATTTAGGTCTCTTTAGTGTTATTTAAGATTTTTTTTTTTTTTTTGAGAAAACCTTTTAGTTCTTAGTTAACATAACAGTTTTTTTTTCTTTAACAGGTTTTTAGGATTGAGCAAGATTACGAAAATAAATATGAGATAATAGTTGGTGATTGTTGATTCTTCAAGTAGTTTTTTATTGTAAACTCTTTACTCTTTTGAGTTTGACACAATGTTTTGGCTTTTATATTTCAATGTTCATGTAGTTCTACACAATGTAATAAATTTTCAGATTATTCAATGAATATTTCAATTCTAGTACCAATCGTAAATTTCTAATTCTGTTTTTTTTTTTAATTCTTTTTTAATAAACATTCTTACTATAGTATCATTATCTTTGTAATACCCTTGTATTAATATTTGTTTGATACCATAGTATCGTTATATACATGATGTCCTAGAATTAGAATGGTTTTGATACTATAGTGACATAAAATCACTGATATTATTTTCACTAGCATGGGCTATGCTGACACTAAAACTCGGTGTTAACGAAACATGTTACTCACACCAAAATGATATCAGCGAAGACCATTTTTCTACTAATGCTATTTTATGAGCTCTATTGTTATTAGCTGTTAGTTGGATGGTTTTCTACATCTTTCGCCATTATGATAAATTTATTCTTGATCTAGAAAATAATGATTGTCGTCTCAGGAAATGTCCAGTGCCATAAAATTTTGTCCGTAATAACAAATTTAAATTTACGGGGAGTGTTCTTTCTTTTAGAAACTTGGGCAATCTAATTGTAGAGGTTCCCTGACATCAAGGATCGGAAATATATCTCTTAATATTTTGTGCAAATTTAAGTTAGTACTCGGGAGATGTTGGGCATTAGAAGTGCCAACAATGTATAGGTCCACAGAAAGAGATTTTTGTTTGCTTTTCTTAGAATATTTTAGGGCAACAAGAGCATTGCTCTCTTATCTCATGCGTATGAATATTTTGATGCATGATTGCTGAAAGATACGCAAAGCACAAATGAACTAAAATGAAGCAAATGCTCAAGCAGTACTCATATTTTGTGTTTAAATCATTAAAATTATCCGGCCGATCACATCGAGTACTGAGACGAAAAGCTAATTAAAGTGAAAATTGCAATTCCCTGGAACATCTTAGTAATCAATGCCAATGATCAATAATGATCACATTGCTCTTAACGTTTCTTTAGGCCTAAAGCTCATGCAATGAGGTCTCAAAAGAGGGGAAAACACACACACACACACACACGCATTTATATATATTACTCTTAACGTTTTTTTAAATACCTCTCAACGCCCTTGCAGATTGCTTCTTCTCCATTTTTAACTTGCTAAAGCATGTAATTTTCTTCTACTAATCTTTTTCTTTCGTTACGCTTATGATTTTCTTTTTAATTTTAAGATGGCAAATTTTGAATTAATATTCTCGACGGTTGAGTGCAGTGGTAAATAGTATCACAAATTTTCTCAGAAATGCTTCTAAAAATTTTTTTTTAAAAAAAGTTTTCTCAGAAATGTAAATGGGATTCGAACACTGTTGAAGAGTTTAAAACAGGATGGAAGGATGACATCGAAAAAGCACAATTGGATGATAACGAACGGCTCCACGGAATTTATGAAATTATATCAAAGCGGGTGCCTAAACATGTAAATTTTGGTCGTATTTATGAGGGATTTAAAGAAACTTACATCCTTTAGCAAGGAAAAATGAAGAATAAGCCATCTGCAAGGAGTAAGGTGCAGAGATAGAGAAGGAAGAGGAGTGATTGAATTCATTTGCTTTTTCTTTTTCATTTTATTCGTGGCCCCAGTGTATAAAGTGTTTGACTTACATTTTCTCAGTGGGGTCCCACGTCGACAGCAAATCTTGTCTATTCAATTCTTTTAACGCTTAGCGTCTCACACACAATTCACAATTTTCGCGTGTCTGCATATTAGCAGCACCGTGCATATATATTGACTTAAATGCCTTCTAGTTCGGTTGTTCGTATATTTTTAAAAAGGGTCCGCCTGACTTACACCTGATGTAGAGCTGGTAAAATTTGACACGATCTGATTATTCGACACGAACACGACATAAATAAATGGGTATGGGTCGTCAAATTTAACACGATTATTAAATGGGTCGGGTCCGGATCAACACGATTTCTTTCCGTGTCGGGTTTGGATTAAAATTCTTGACCCATTTACCCGATCAATGACCCGATTATATTTTCTATTTTTAAAATAATTTACATATTCTTATAATTAAAACTCAAATATTAGAGATGATTTTTTTTTTATTCTTTAAAATGGTGAATATAAACACAGTGTTTTATTTATAAAATTTTACATACATTTAGAGCTTCAATAGTGTAAATGTGTAAAAATTGATAGACATGTATATTTTATAATATTGATATATAATTATATATATATATATATATATAAAATTAAAACCTCAATAGTGTAAATGTGTAATATATTGGTAGATATATATATTTAATAATATCGATAAATTATGTATGTATTTATATACATACGTATGTATGATAGTGTGTAAATATTTTATGTAACTTTTGTTCAATATATAGATATTAAACGGGTTATTGGGTAACCCGATTATTTTTCCGTGTCGGGTTTGGGTCTCAATATTTTGACACGATTATTAAATGGGTCGGGTTTGGGTCGACCTAAATTTGACACGACACGAAGCTGACACGACACGAACACGACCCGATGACCCGTTTTGCCAGCTCTAACCTGATGTAAGTTACAGCTGCCTTGTAAAATTTCATTCACCTCCTATACTTTATGTTATTTATATTTTATTTATAAATATTATAAATTTTTCTGCATTGTAAACTGTCGTTAAACCCCTTACACTCTATTTTATTTCATTAAAACTCTCAGAGTACTAATTCGCCCCCTATAATTTTAAATTCTCAAAATACCCTCCATTTAATTAAAAAATATAATTATTATTAAATGAATTATAATTATAATTATAATAATTATTTTATTATAACTATAAATATAATTATAATTTTTAAATAAATTATTATTATTAACAAGAATAAAAAGTATTAAAATTAATAATAATTTTTCGTTAAATTGTTAATAATAATAATTAATGATTAATGATAATTATTATTATTAATTTTTTTGAATAATAATAATAATTAAAAATATAAAATAATAATTAATTAAAAATTTTATAGTAATTTGTTATAATCTAACTCATTCTAATTTTGATTCTAAAACAAAGTAAACACATAAATGGTAATACAACTCATTATAGTTACAATTCCTGCAGTTCAAGTAAATAAACTATTATGATTCCAATTTCTCATTTTGATTCTAGCTATTCCGATTCTAACTCATTATGTTTCCAGCTAATTTCGATTCTTGTTCAGTGAACGCACTGAATAAATTGTAAATAATATAGAATGGTCTAATTGAATATAGAGTTATTTACAATTTTATAGTGCATTCAATAAACAGGAATCGAAATTAGCTGGAAACATAATGAGTTAGAATCAGAATAGCTAGAATCGAAATGGGGAATTGAAATCATAATAGTTTATTTACTTGAACTGTAGGAATCGTAACTATAATGAGCTGTATTACTATTTATGTGTTTACTTTGTTTTAGAACCAAAATCAAAATGGGTTAGATTATAACAAATTACTATAAAATCCTTAATTAATTTTATCATAATTATTATTTTGTATTTTAATTATTATTATTATTATTCAAAAAATTATCAATAATAATTATCATTAATCATTTCTCCCAATTAATATGCTTATCTTTAGTCAAACTACCATGCTTTAGTCAAAGCCATTCATAATCACAGCACAGGAATCAGTTGGTTACATTAACGCTTGAGGAAGTCCGTGGTCCTCACTCTGAACTCATTACTTGACGGATCAACAAATTGTTAATTTACAAAACACACTGTAAGATTGAAATTCATTTCAAGAGCAGGTGTGGAAAGGTTAAAATTCCCCCCAAATAAAAATTAGGGTTTCGATAACGATATCGTTAATTGATGGTTTTAGACGTGTACAAAACTCATTGTAAGGTGTAAATAGCCACCACGACCTTAAATTAATTCTCCTCTGAAGTTGGTATGAAGAAAAATAAATCATTCTTTAAGGCGGCTAAGCTTGTCCTTACATATAGGGAAATTAAAGCGAATTACATTGCTCTCCTCCGACTCCGTGCGGCGTACGCTTGATAGTGTTGAATATGTGACACGTGATCATGATTGATTTTGATGGTGCTTTGCCACATCCGTTGCGTCATACACTCCCGGTGGCTTAATATTAAATTAAATAAGACTAGCAATTGTTGATAAAAATATCTTCCTCAGTACTGCATGGTTCACATTAGTTCATTCACCTACCATTACACAAACATTGCAATTGCATGCCTAGTTCGTGTTAGGTTAATGAAGAAGTTTTAAAAAGTGGCAATTTAAATTGACCGTTCAAATAAAGGAGGCTATGACTATTATTTCCTAAAGCAATGCAGTCCAACTTTTGTGGCCGATGTTTATTTGGTTTACCTACCTACCATGACCAACGCATATTCCTCCGCATATTCTAGTACTCCATGTTAGCTTCATTTTGACTCTTCGGTTGAAGCAAAATTGGCTAGCTACAGCCACAAATGTACTGAAAAAATATCTCAACATTCCAATTTATTTATTATTATTATTATTTTTTTTGACTGATATCCCAATTTAAAGGATGCAGTTTACAGAGATCAAAACATTTTAAGATGTGCGATTGCTGCTAATTTGTCACTTGGTATTGCTTGTTCGGCATAGAGAAATTGAAGAATGGTTCATAAATTAATTAACTTTTTATGATGATGAAAAATGGTAAATTTTACATTATTCTCTCCTGAATTGATTATTTTTAAATTGTTCATCTTATTTTTAAAAATACTAAGTTCTCCATAATTTCAAGATAATATAGGCGGGCTGATGATTTTTCTTTTTTAATCTTTTTAATAAAAATGAAGGGTAAATTAAAATTTTTGACACTAAAAAAAGACTATTTAAAAATAATCCATTCTCAAAGGGAGTATGAAAAACCAAGCTATTAAACTAACCATGATGAAAAACCAAGCTATTAACATCAATTTATTAATAAGATTTTGAATTGTTTGGATAACGGACCAAGGTTCTTTTTTTTTTCCAATAAATTTGCTGATTTTATAATAGTATTTTTACAACACAAGAATCTATACAATAAATTTCATGCATCAATACATGTAGCTAAAATTTTCTCATAAATACAACAGAATAAACGTAAAAATTAATAGTACTTCTAACATATATATTTTATATAGCCAAAATGATCATTGATGAGCATTTTACTTGTTTTATTTATACTATAATATATATAAGGATTAAAAAAACCACACAAATCTCGCTCATATGGAAGGAGGGGGATACAGTTTTGCTATTATACAGCAGAAGACGCTAGGGAGAAAGCAGCCTGACACCATATTGACAGAAGCAAAGACAAAAACGACAACGTTTTTATTCTGATTTATCCAGGGAAGCTCTAGGCTTGTGGGTTGGCGCTGGGGCGTCTCGCTTTCTGATGCGTATCGGAGCCGGGCGGCGCTGCTGCCCGGAGTTATTGACTATGAGAGACTGAGATACTGGAGGAGGATGCAAGTAATCAGCAGGGAAGGAATGATATTGCTGCTGTGAAGGAAGTGATGACGCTTTTTCAGCAGCAGCTGACGTGTCGGCGGCAGCGGTGGCGGCGAAAGCAGGCTTCGATGTTCTTGGGTAAAAGAAATCAGTTGGGAAAAAGTTGTACTGAAGGCCGGCCATCGCTGCAGGTCTGTAGCTGATGATACCCTTTTCCCAGACTTGAGAAAAAAGACTTTAACTGTTCTGCTTGGACTTTGGCATATTTATAGAGGAAAAAAAAAAAAAAAAGAATGAGAGGTTTAGGGAATTGTTTACCCTTCAGGAAAATTGGATGCCAATTTGTTTATGTTCGGTTGGCATATGCGCGGGGATATTTTGGTATTTTTACTTTGGAATATTTACACGTGTTACTGTTTTATTTATTCGCTTAAAAAACATGCGCAAAATATGCTAATTGGCTTGATTTGAAAATAAATATTTGTATGGCTCGTTGCTGGAGACAACAACTAAGATGAATTATCAATTTTGCAAGTGACTATGTGTGCGTTTGGGATTGAGGTTGGACAGCTTTAGCTTAAAAGCTACAGTACTAAAGTGTTTGGTAAACACTAGCTGCTGTAGCTTTTAAGTTATGTTGATATGATGTTTCACTTGTATAATATAAAATTTATTATATCTTTAATAATTTTATCAAAATTATTATTTAAAATTTATATTTACTATATATTATTAACTTTTGTTTCATAATTACAGCTTTTTTTCACAACAGCTGTAGCTTAAAAGCTACAGCACCTCAATCTCAAACGCACCCTATGTCGGTACGTTGGCAGTGGTAGGTCCAGTCCGTTTGTATAACGAACGGTAAGAAGTCACTCATGAACCTGAGTGAGTTTTTTTTTTCTTCTTTTTTTTTAAAGGAAAATTCATGTGAGTAAAGAGTGATCAAATGTAATTAATAAAAAAAAACTAGAGTAAAATCATAGTTATATTCTGTCACTATTTATCACGCGACATAAAATTTTTAAAAATTTAAGAGAGTTTAAATTAGGAGATAATCGTAATTCTTGTGAAATCATTTAAATTTGGTGTGCTTCATTCGAAAAACTAAAGAAAAAAATGACCAAAAGGGTCTCAAAGATAATCCTCCTAACAAACATAATCCTTTTCATGAAACTGCTTATAAGAGGCATTTGCTTGTTCATGCTTATGTCAATGCATTTACCAAGCACATTGTCAAAAAATTTCGTGATGCACATATTAAAATAATCTTTTCAAAATCCACAAAAATGTATATATTCATTATGATTCTAGTTTAATGTCTAATTTACTTACTTCCAATCAAAGGTTTCACATTTCAAAAGTCTCTTATAAATACTTTTAATCTTATTCTAGGAATCTCAATATTTCAATAACACTTAGCTGGACTTCACATATCACATATCACAAAATGAGCCTAAGTCACTTGTAGGCGACTCACCGTACATGTCACATATACCTCCCAAAAAATGATCACACATATCAAAAGAATTATGTTTATTAACTGTATTTGTAATATATGACACACACACACACAATATGTTATTATGTTAAGTTTTATGAAAGTTCGTATTGGGTCATGAATAGAAACAAAAATGAAGAGGAGATTGGTTGATTAAATAGCATTGTTTACTTGTTTAAAATGAATAAAGCTCATATTTTATACTATGAAATTGAAGTTTCTAGATTGTTATTTACACTAAAACATTATTTATCATAAGCTACACTGACTCTATGTTTGGTTTGAAGAAATGGAAGAAGAGAAAATGAGGAAAAGAGAAAGAAATAAGGGGAGAAGAGATAAATCCATATTAAACTAAATAACAAAATTGACATTGATCCTCTTTTCTCTCATTTTCTCTTCCCATCTCTCCTTTCCATTTATTTGTGCTTCTCTCATTTCTTTCAACCAAACATGATCTAAAATCATGTCATTATCTAACTAACATACATGTAACTGTATTGTGGCGCAAATTTTGGGAAGCTTCTATTATACTGTCTAATATAAAGCGGCGTCTCAACTAGCCTTTGATTGTTTTGTTCAGTTTTGTTGAATACTCAAACAATTTGCAATTTAATAGAAGTTTTAAGAAATCAAAAAGAAAAATTTAGTGGTGGAATTTAAAGTTTGCAACTAGGTTCCAAAGGGATAAATAATTTAATTTTTTTAAAAAATTTAAAATTTGAAATGCATCTTTAATAGATTTTTAAGATTCACATAAGAGTGAATATGCGGGTCCTTATTACAGTACACACTTATTTACTAAGTAATCCTAGTTTGGTTATGTTACAATTTTTAAAATAATTAATATTAGTTCTGTTGTACAAATAATCAGTTACGAAAGAATTAGTTTTACATTTGGTAAAATATGTTTTTAAAACTACTGTGAGTTCTAAAAGTAGTCATAGATATTTAGTAAATTTTACTGTTAAACTACTATAAGAATGCAAATGATTAAAATGACACAATATTGAATAAAATTTATTTTCACATTTATAAACATGTATATATAAATAAATATTAATATTTTATTTACTTTTTATTATATTAAATTCAATATTATTGGTAATAATAATAATTTCTTTAAATTTAATGATTTTATTTCCTAATTGAATAAAAATAATTATTTTTATAATCTACGTGAGGATATATTTGAAATTGTAACAAGTATAAAATTGAGTTTCAAAATAAGATTTTGAAAATATATTCCTTTCCTACTTTTCAAAAAGATGGAGTGATTTTACAAAAAGTAAATTTTAAAAAATACCAAACACTAAATTTAATTTTTAATTTTTTAAAATTACTTTTAAATATCTTAAAAGCAATCTCAAATGGGCCTTAAATATAGTAGCCATCCCTTATGTTCTGAAAATTTTTATAAAATTTAAGAATGGCCAGTATTACTTATGATGAGTATCAATGAAGACATATATACAACAAGGATGCTTGAAATAATTGTTAAAAACAGAATGATTAATTTATAATTGATTCAAACCTTAAGGACTAAAGGAGTTTTTATAGTTACTTTTTCGCTTTTGTGATATGTTACCACAAATATTTAATTAAGATTCCACTCCTCTTTTTTTTTTTTTTACAAACCATTCCAATTTTTCCCCCAAAAAAAAAAAGTCATGGAGGCTTTTTATTGCTTCAGTCCATCTATTTCTTATCAATACTTCCCTTTTAAGCTCTATTAAGGGACAGTTTAGTAATGCTATAACTTTGAAATAATTATTGTTAATTGCGCTGTAAAATTAATTAGTTGTGAAGAGAATAAGTTAAACATTTAGTAAAATTTATTTTTAAAAGTACTACGAATTTTAAAAGCAAACATATGTATTTAGTAAATCTTGTTATTGAACTATTGAAAGAATTTAAATAACTGAATTAGATATAATGTTAAATAAGATTTAGTTAAAGCACTTATAAACATGCATATAAAATTTCTTTTGTTGTGTATATAATAATTGATACTAAATAAATATTTTTGTATTAGTAATTTTATTTTTTATTTTGTTATCTTATTATAATTGATAATAATAATAATTTTTTTAAAGTTAATTATTTTATTTCCTAATTAATAGGAATAATTTTATATTTTTATAATATATATAAGGATATATATAGAATTATATTAAGTATAAAAGTGATTCTCAAAATCAGATTTTGAAAACTAATCCTTCCTTACATTTTAAAATCTGTTTTAGGATTCAATTATTTTTTTACCAAAAGTGATTTTTAATAAAATTTATCAAATACTAAAATTAATTTTTAATTTTTTAAAATTACTTTTGAGTTTTAAAAAAAACAATCCCAAATACACCATAAATAATTCAGTTTGCTGATTAAGCTCGTGCCATCTCTTGCAAAACAATAAATAAATAAATTATTGGCGCAAATTGCTGGCCGCCCACTATGTTGACTATTGAGTGAATAAAATCAATGGCCAAAACCAAATAAATACTAATTGTGTTTACAAAAATTTGGGAAACTCTGTGACATATTGACTTCAGTGTTTACAATAATAATAAAAGTTTCTCTCACCTAACTCCTGGTCACTGGTCAGCAATCAACAATATTATTTAAACCTTATGGTATGATACGCCCCTCGGCTTGTAGACTGGGCTGTGATGTGAGCTTCATTTTTATATTTTCTTGCCTGTCAACATTTATAATCAACTTCAATTGTAGCCCTGATAACGAGATAAGCTCAATGAAAAAGAAAAATGAAAAAAAAAGGAAATTGAAAGATTTATTAAAATGTAATGAACAGAGGATTAATTAGATTTGTTTTAATGTCATAAAGAAGATTAGAATTGAAAAATGTTCATTAACCCAGCCAAGATCGTTTCACACAACATGGGTTTCAGCAATAAAATTAAACAGACCTCACTTAACAATTCAAATGTCTTGCCTTGAAAAAAGTTTTTCTTCTCTAAAACTTTTTCAGGATCTCTACAGTAATTTTGATGGCCTTTTTTTTTTAAGAGAATAATCTTATTTTTTATATAAGACTTAAAAAAACTTAAGACTGAAAATTACGTGGGATTCTTAAGGTTCTCTATCTTCAGTAGTGGGATTAAAGTAAGACACTTTTATCTTATAACTGGATATAACTCTTATCCTTGAACTTAAAATATTTCAAAATTTAAATTTAAGATATTATCTCCCTATTTATTTATTCAATAAGATAATAGACTTCCACTTAATTGCAATCGTCTCCCTATTTGAGGAAACTGTTTTAAATTGTTTTCTCAACATAATATATAATTTCAATATAGTATTAATTAAGTTAATATACTCATGTGGGATCCTAGAAATTTGGCATTTCTCTTTCAGATTAAAACTTTCTTTTCCAAAGAAGTCCTAATTGTCAATAATTCTATAATATAATGAAGTAAAGAAAGAAAGAGAAAAAATAATATGTAAATTTTTTATACCGCATCACTCTTATTTTGAAGGTATTATACTGCACAGACTCTTTTCGATATGAGTCTCAAATTCAATTATTAATTTCTTTTTTCTCATTTGTTTCTTCTTATAAATTTGGTGAGCATTGATGGTTTGCAAAATTAGACATGAACATAAATAAAGAGCGATCCATTCAGATTTTGTTATATCAACATTTGTTTTCTTTGTTTACATAAAATTAAAATCTTTACGTGAACTCCTAAAGTACACTAATCCAAGAGCCAAAAAATTCTTTATAACTGCATGCAATTTTTTTTGGGTAAATATTCAGTCAGTCCCTATATTTTGACTTAAATACTCAATTAATCCTATATTTTAAAAATATCTCAAAGCAACCCTATAGTTAAATACATCACATTCTTACCTTCACTTATTCTTTTCTTTTATAATAATACTCTTACAACAATATTCTTTACATTAATTAATTTATCTATAAAAAATTTAATTAGCAAATTAACCAACAATTATTTAGTAGTAAGTTAACCAATAAATATCAGTACAAAGAATTAGTATTTTTTGTACTTGCACAACAATCCTGTTAATAAATATTTATAAATAAGTTAATATCAATTAACTTTAATCAATGTTTAACATATCTTTGATAACAAAGATTATGAAAGAGAGTGTGACTAAGGTCTGGGGAGCAAGAAAAAGGTTGTCAGCTTGTTAGGAGTCATCTTAGTAATAATTATTTTTATAAAACTTCAATTTACCAAATTAATCTTAAAAGTAAAACAACAACATTAAAATTTGTGTTATTTTTTATGTTACTAAGGTTACTTTGATAAATTATCATTTTTTTATCCCCAAGAATACGGTTGCATATTATTGTAAAAAGAAAGAAAAAGTAAGGGTAAGAGCGTAACATATTTAACTGCAAGGGTGTCTTGAGCTATTTTTTTTCAATATTTGGACTATGTGGGTATTTAACTCAATATAGGAGCTACACAAGCATTTATCCCTTTTTTTTTCTTTAATAAAAGCTGAAAATTTGTCAGAAAAAAAAATTTGCTTACAAGGTCTCAAATATCCTATTTCAATATTGACTTTTTGTTGGGTTACATATATATTATAATTTGAAATTTATCAAAGTCTAGATTGTAATACATTTATGAATAAATAAAAAATATACTGATATGATTTATTTTTATTATTTTATATTTTCATTCAACCAATATATTTATGGTACATAAGTTTGAACAAAAATTCATCAACCTTAGATTCTTATTAATTATTATTTTTTCATCGCGATCAAGGGGTATTAAGGTCATTGAAGGTGTACTATAAGAGAAAGAGTTAGTTTTGAAATTATTAAACAGGTTATACTTAGAGAAGGGATTGCGAGAGAATTGTTGAAGGGTATCAATAGCACCACTCAAAACTTTATTAAAATCTTTTATCTTTTTTTATAGTTTTTATTAGAGAAAATTTTATAAATTTAATAAACGGGATTTCAAAAGAATTTTAAAGGGGTGGTCGAAATTCGGGTTTGACGGGAGTGTTAAAAGGGGTGTTAAAGGCTCAACTCCGTAAGACATGGCGCTGCCAGAAATCCGGTGGAAATGGGCTCATCTTGAATTGGAAATGGGCTGGCTGTCGATCAATAATGCCGTAATGGGCTGTCATCGACTGTTCAAGGGTGCCTGCCATGTGACATGTCGTTACTGTATGCGGATGTTGTGGCAAATTGGCTGACGTGGATATGGCGTGCGGGATCAGTTGGTGATATGTTGATGACTTGGCAGGATGATGTGGCGCTAATAATTAAATATTTTTACTATATGCTAAAATGAAGATTCGAAACAGGGACTCAAGCATTCGAGCTTGTACTAGATGGTAATTTCTGTTCGAAAACAACCATAATCACAAAATTTACTTCAAATTAGCTCTTCATCCCCTTTATCTTCTGATGGATGTCCTTCGAGTTTCCGATGGTATGCTTCCTAATTTTCTGAGTTGGATTAAAAAGAACACGTATACTTCGTCATCGGCAAGACAATATTGGAGACTTTGACCCCCTTGTGTTAATTTGTTAAAGGATGCTCTTTTGGATCCTTTTATGAAGTTTGATTCCGGATGTTCTTTTGAATCAAATACACTAATAACAATCATAAAATAAGCAATTGTCCAACATGATTTAGAATTGGAATTTTCAAATTAGTTATTTGTTGAAAATCCATCACCATACAAATGAGAAACTAAAATAAGGCCAGTTTGGTTCTGTTCTTCATAAATAATTTTTTCAATTAGCATGTTAAGTAATTCAAGAGGGTGAAATTGTAAATTTTAAAATTGGTAATATATATGTTTGGGCCAATACGTTATTGTTATAGTTTTCAAAAATGATTTAAATGAAGTGCAATAATGTGTAACTTTGAAATGGTTTCTACCGATGATTTCAGTGAAGTCATGTTATTAGTTACATTTGAAAGAAAGTTTTTTATGAAAAATTGAAGTGATTGGTGAACAAATTTCCAAAAAAGAAAAAAGGAAAAAATCAATTGGTGAGAAACTTATTAGTATGATACATATTATTTAACGAATTTAACACAATCCTTAATAAGTTGTTTTAAAGAAAAAAAATTAAAATTAAAAAGTAAAATATTTTAAATTTTATTTGCTTATATTTTATTTTTTCAAATTACATTGCATTTGCCTATAATTTGTTTCTCTTCTTAAAACAAACACACTGCCCTTGCCCGTGCAATATAACGTTAACTTTCAAAAATACCTATAAATCTTAGATTCTTCATTTTGAAAATACTTGGAGATGGATGATCGTCACAATGTGGTAGTTGGCAAAGTCCACGATAATCACTGGAGTGAACTTGGTCTTAAAAAGAAGCGATGACGTTGATTTCATATTTTGACATGGATGAAATGAAAGCTTTAAATAGAGTTTATGTTAATTTCCTCCAAAATTTCAGCATGACTTTTGTATTGTGTTTCCTAACATTATAAACGTTAAGTAAATGTAATATGTTATACAGAATACTTTCAAGGATTAAAAACGGAAAAGAGAGAGAGGAGGGGTGAGAAAGAGATTATGAAGAAAAATTCAAGTAAACAGAAAACTTTATTATCTTGTTTATTTTGTTTTCCTCTATCATGTATATTAGATCTTTTTTTATACCCATCCATGTTTGACACAAAATATTTGATTAGACACAATCATACACGATATCTGTTCAAGAGATAGAATCACTAACAATTTGTGATTCTTTTCCACCTACTTGCAATCAATCAATTTATTGATTCTTTTAAAATAATTGCATATTAAAAAAAGTGAAGGCAAATTACTAATTACTAAACATATATAAAAATACATAGTGGCATGTTATATATTCTTAAGAAAATTTCAAATAAAATCTGAAGTAAAATCTAATTTGAATATTAAATATTAAAATTCAAAAAATAATTCGTAATTAAATTAAAATATCATGATTTAAAAGCATTTGTAAAACATAGCATTGTATACTCGTCTTGTACTGACACATTATGCCCGTCTAGGTACATATAGGTTAAAAATGATTTAAAATAAAGCACGGACTAACATTAAATGTACGGTCATCATGTAAAATTTCATTGAGCCCCCTATACTCTATGTTATTTATAATTTATTCATAAGTATTATAAAATTTTCTGAATTATAAAATTTCTTTTAATCCCATACACTCAATTTTATTTTATTAAAACCCTAAAGTACGAATTCGCCCCCTATAATTTTAAATTTCCAAAATGACCTCCATTTAATTAATAACTATTATTTTATTATAATCATAAATATAATTATATTCTTTAAATAGATTATTATTTTTATTATTAATAACAATAATAAAAAGTATTATAATTAATTAATCTATTAACAATAATTAATAATAATTTTTCATTAAATTGTTAATAATAATAATAATTAACGATAATTATTATTAATAATTAATTTTTGAATAATAATAACAATAACAATAATTAAAATATAAAATAATAATTGTGATAAAAATTAATTAATAATTTTATAGCAATGTTACAATTTAACTCATTATGATTTTCATTCTAAGACAAAATAAATAAATAAATGGTAATATAGCTCGTTCTAATTACGATTTCTACGGTTCAAGTAAATAAATTATTCTGATTCTAATTCCTTATTTTAATTCTAGCTATTCTGATCGTAATTCATTATGTTTCCAACTAAATTTGATTCCTATTTAGTGAATGCACTATAAAATTCATAATACTTATGAATAAATTGTAAATAATATAGAGTGATCTAATTGAATAATTTATTTGCTTGAACTACATGAATCGTAATTAAAATGAGCTTTATTACCATTTATGTATTTGCTTTGTCTTAGAATCAAAATCCGAATGAGTTAAATTATAACCAATTGCTATAAAATCATTCATTAATTTTTATCATAATTATTATTTTATATTTTAATTATATTTATTGTTATTATTAGTCAAAAATTAATTATTAATAATAATTATCGTTAATATTTTTTCGTTAAATTGTTAATAATAATAATAATTAATGATAATTATTATTATTATTAACAATTTAACGAAAAATTATTATTAATTATTGTTAATAGATTAATTAATTATAACACTTTTTATTCTTGTTATTAATAATTACAATAATAATCTATTTAAAAAATATAATTATATTTATTATTATAATAGAATAATAGTTATAATTATAATTCATTTGATAGTAATTATGTTTCTTAATTAAATGGAGGTTATTTTGGAAATTTTAAATTATAGGGGTGAATTCGAACTCTAGGATTTTAATAAAATAAAATTGAGCATAAGGGGCTAAATGAAATTTTATAATCCAAAAGTTTTATAATACTTACGAATTAAATATAAATAACATAGAGTATGGGGGGCTAGATGAATTTTTACATGCTAGCCGTAAGCTAAATTGAATGTAACTTAGCCGAACCCCTTTCGTTAACTTTAAAATAAAAGGTTTTAATGCCGTCATGATTGTGGAAGTCGATTTCATTTGATTTTCTATGTTAGGCTGGGCTTTAATTGTATACTCTGGGCTTTGGTTGTATAGTAATGCGGGGTGAATTTATGAATTGTATAGCATTTATTATGTGGGCTCAATTGATTAATTGTATTGTATACAATATTTAATAAAATAATAATAATTAGTGATTTTTTTAACCGCAAAGAAAGTGGGGATTAAAACAAACCCCTACCTGTAATATAGATGAGAAAATGATGAACAGAAGGAGGCGGACAGAATCAAAACTTCCAATACAAAGCACAACAGAAAGCAAAAGCAAAAAACCCCATAAGAAATAAGCAAAAGAACCCAAAAGAGAAAAAATCATTTCCTATGATAATAAGTACTAAATCATTGGCAGTATATATGCCACATTTTCCCTAATTTATCTTTCATTAATTAGTTACTTTTTATTACGTAAGAAATTCTATTTTTAATTATTAATATTTGTAATTACAAACTATTAAAGGTCATAAGTTCTTATCTTCAATGCTGGAAATAATTACCTAAACTATTCCTTTCGAGAGCATCGATGGTGGTACTTGTAAAGGTGCTCTATTGTTCGAGTTACAAATTTGGGAGCTAAGAAAGTGAAGAAAAATTTGGTAGCTGACTAAGACATCCTTGAATTATGGCTATAAGAGATCCTCAAATAGTTTACTCAGTCACTATTTATAACACTTTCTCACTTTGGCGGGAGATCTAATTTCCCCCCACTCATATTTTTCTTTTTTAGAATCGATTTGAATTTATGTGAATGCTTATGTCCGTATAATATATTGGTTTGTTTTTTTTTTCTAACGTCTAAGGAAATGTCTAAAATTAAGTAAGTTGACAATTATGACTTTAAATTTGTATTTAAATAAATTAAAGTATCAACACTATGTTTAAAAAAAAAATGTTCAAAAACTTAAAAAGATAGATAAAGTTTCTCAATTACATTAAATAATATACTCTTCCTTATAAGAAAAGTTAACAAGACTCATATTCACGAACCTATAAAGGATTGATTTACTAGAATCAAAATTTGGTTTGAATTCTTGTCATTTGTGCATCACATAACGATAATAATCTTATCATATATGTATATCAAAATCATAATAATTTCGATCTTTGCCATTAATGCATCATATAATGATCTTGGTCATTGACATATAGTCCTCAATCAAATTCTTAACCATTTTTCTACTAAAGCTATTTCAATAAACTGAATTTAAAAATCCAATCAAATCACCTATTACTATTTTTTTTTTCAAATTTCAAACGGTCATCAATTAACACATTTTAAAATACATCAAAAGTACTACACTTAATTAATGTATGTGTGACATGTTTAATTTAATTAAATATAACTACCAATTCTACTTGTTCTGTTGTAATAATGTTACTCCCTCTCTTTTCACTGCTCAAAACGAAGGACAAATAATTTCTTTTCTATTGAAAATAGTTGTGGTTTTACAATTGATCACCAGGAAAAGTAACATGGCTTGCTTGCAATATCGGCTAATTTACGATAAACACCAAAATCACAAATGTTTCTTTAAGATTTTAATTTTTTATTTATCATTTAAGTGTAGGCTTATAAATGCAATTTTACTTTATACCAATTGTAATTTTTCATCTGTAGTGCTATGCAGTATTTAAATGTACAAAATATTATATTTTTACAGTGGCCAATATTATGGCAAAGCTTATGTTACATTGGCTGTAACAAACAACCAGTACATTTGGGTGGTTGGATTTTGATATTTTTTAATTCAATGAATGAAAATAACTTTAACCTAAAACGAGGTATGGGTGTAATAGCTTTTTACAAAAAATTTTATTTTGAATCACATATTTGCTTATTTTTTCAAGTAAGTCCTCATTAATTTTGTATAACTAAATGACTTTGTTAACCATCTCTTCTACATTTATTCTTAAAATTTTTTAAAGTTTTTACTATATTTTTATAAAGATCTAAATAATTATCATATTCATAAATATTTACAAATTTTGAATATATATTTGTATCTGCATTTATAATTTCTTATCTCTCCTAAGAATAAACTAGATTATATGTATGTATGTATATAAAATTTAAATTTAGCATCTTGAATTATAAGAGATATTATATGTCATAAATATGTTATGACTCTAATAAATTACTAGAAAGATGTTAAAATGAATAAATTATTAGAACCTCTAATAATTTTACAAAATATATAAATTAATGAGTTACCACATTCTAACTACATACAAAGAGGATTTGCTTATGAAAGATTTTAATCCTTTGATCCGATCAATGATTCAGATATGTGGGAAAATAATCAATTAAATTGAATTTCACTATATTTATTAAATAAATTAGAAAACTCAAATTTATTTATAAATGATTTAGAAAAAGCAAACGATACCACATTGTAGCTATATACAAAGAGGATTTTCTCACGAGAGATTTTAATCCTCTAATCCGATCAATGATTCGTATATGCAGGAAAATAATCAATTAAATTGAATTTCGCTATATTTATTAAATAAATTAGGAAACCCAAATTTATTTATAAATGATATAGAAAAAGCAAACAAAATATTAGAAATTAATAATTTTAATGAAGAAAACATAAAATAAATTAAAAAGTTAGGAGATCAAATGAGTAAAAATTTTAATAAAGTTAAACAATTAATAAAAAAACTTCACATTGAAGATCATGATATATTAAAGTAAGAAATTGTTAATATAATAAATAAAAACTTAATAAATATAAGATTAAACAAGTTAGAGATTCAATTAGATAAAATAAAAACTTGGTACTGAATTTGCTATAAATATAAATAAAAAAACTTGGTACTGAATTTGCTATAAATATAAATAAAAAACTTAAAAAAATTGAAGTACTATTGCAGTGTAGTTTGGGGTTTAAAATAAAACTTTAAAACTTATTGACTTTTTCATAATTATTAACTTTTTTGAGGATTCAAAAATTTATAGCTGTAACGTACAGCTGATGTAACATAAGCTCTGCCCAATATTATATTTTTACCTGCCAAATAAAATCAAATAGAAGATATCTAGTCATACTTAACATTTTGTTGACGTTCTCAGACTACCTTTTAACCATAACTATTCTTGAATATAAGAATTAACACCCACTCCTTGATTCAACTCACCATCAAAATCTCTTCAAGCTAAAATCTCCAATGGCTTGCGACTCCAGACTATCTATAAAGCTCGCATAAGGGTTTAATATACCCTTGATTTACAAGTGATCAGTCACCATGAAGTAGAATTTGAAGTAAATACATCGAAACTTCATATAAACACAACATGCTTTAGCATAAGATTAGAACCAATATAATTCATACTCTAGCAAATGTTGTTGCAAATGCTAGCAGTCGTATTGCATGTTTTCATCTCCTGAATACCACAAATGATTTGTAAGATTATCTAATAGGTTAAGTTAACAAGGTGTTTTTTTTTTTCATTTTTGAGTTTAAGATCTTCTATTTGATGCTAATTTTTAATAAAGAGTTTCCGTTTAATTTCCTCCAAAATTTTAGAATGATTTTTGTAGTATGTTTATTAGCATTGATAAAAATAATATAAATTAGTCTTATATGAAATTCTTTTAATTTTCTTTTTTAAAAGAGAGAGAAAGGAGGGACGAGAAACTTATCAATTTTATTTTCCTATAGCGTACATATTAGATTCATTTTGAAAGTCATTCGTGTTTTTTTTTTTAAGGAAAAAATACATATTTGATTGAAACAATGAAGCATGATAATCGTTCAAGAGATAAAATCACAAACAATTTATGATTCTTTTCCACCTACTTATGATCAATCATTTTATTGTATTCTTCTAAACTAAATGCGAAATGAAAAAAATGAGGCACCTTAATTATAAGTTATAATTACTGACCCCATATGTATTAAAATTTAAAAAATAATTCCTAATTAAAATATCGTTAAATTATTTATCAATTGGAAGCACAACAATGTATCCAAAGAAAAAGAGAAAGCAACTAAGAGACATAATGTCTGAGGAGAAATTTTATTTAATCTCAAGTGTGTACAAAGAATGAGATAAACCCTTATTTTATAGTTTCATAACCATACAAACGCAGTAAATAATTAGTAACGGATACATCATTGGTCATAACTTCTTATGAGATGGTGGAAATTATAATAAATGAAGAGTTGTTTGGTGAAGAGATGAAGAGTTGCTTTAATGAATGTCCACATAATTATAATTCTTTCATAACACACCTACTTAGATGTTCATCCTACAAAGAATATGCCTCATTAAAACCATTGTTAGTAAAAACCTTATGGGAAAAAAAACTAGCGAAGGAATAAGAGTACATTATTCATTTGTATTTTAAAGAGGTGGAAACTGCCTCATAAAAACTTTGATAAAAAAAACTCAATGAGACAAAAGCCTAGTGAAGAAAAAAGAGTACAGTGCATGTAATCCTTCATATCAATAACTCTCATCGTTAAATATGTTCCCTCTCAAAATGACATGGATGCTTCAAAGATCAATCAATAATTTGTTGTAACTAACAGTATTCTAGTGAAACAATCTGTAGGATCAACATCATCCTTTGGAAGCTTGAAAACATATAATAAATTGTAGATACCATCACCTTGAATTTGAAGAATATTACTATGCATATATCTTTATAATTTTGTTGATCTTTTAAATAAAACCAAGTTTTAGCATCCATATCAAGGAAAGAGTGTGATATACTTTTTACACTATTTTAACATTTTCAAGTTTATGCTGAACATATTTTGATTTACAATTATGCAATTTTCCAATGTTTTTGTAGGCACAATTTGAATAAAATATGGTTCTTCAAGACCACGACATATACAACATATTTTAAAATAGAACAATTCTGAATATGAAGTACTTCTAGCATTTCTATAATATTAGCATTCCACTTGATAAATTTCAATTCATAAATTAAAAGAAATTCTTTCATTTTAATATCTTTCATCCTGAATTTTATTTCTAAAAGAAACAAATTCATAATTTCTTCAAAAGTCTTTTCATGATGAAGTTGTCAACAAATTTTTCAAAGATTGGAAATTCGATTTTTAGTTTTTAATAAAAACACATAGCAAAGTGGATAATGACATATTCCACTTATAATAAATTCACTTAAGTGATTATACTTTTATAAGTCTAGATTGCTATAATATAGAGAACTATGATTATACCTTTATCAAGAACATTTAAGGTACAATATTTTTGATTTAGTATTTCAAGTATTTGCTTCAAGCATTTTATCCTTCAAGGATAAGTAGATAGATTCTTCAGTTTATTTTTTGACACACTAAATTTTGTTAATAAATTTTATAACTTTTGGCATATGGACTACAAGTCCAAAATTCTTCAAATTTTACTAATCAATTTGACCTCTTCTAGCATCTAGACTACAGGTTCAAATTTTCGCCAATCATACAAATCAATATTCTTTCATATATTTGTGATTCTAGATCCTGGATGTTTTATCATAACAACTAAATTTTTACTGACAACAATCTTTTGTCAATTTCAATTTTTCTCTTGCACTAAATATCAACATACTATTGATCAAATTTTTGTTTTTCAATATATATGCCCAATGAGATCTTTTGAAGCTTCTAATAAGTATGTCTCTGCAAAGACTAAAGATTTCTCTTTTTTTTAATTTGCACGTGTGTCTTTTATAGGGCAATTTAAATCTTTATTTCTCACAATTTACATCTGCAAGGGTATTTGAGATTCATTTTTTAGTTGGTACATTATGCCTCTCCAAGGGATATTCCATAATTCAATATAGATCAAATTGCTATACATGCAAACACGATCCCTTCAATAACACCAAATTATTTCACTTCAACTACCCAAGAACAAAATTTTGCACCGGTTGATCTATTACACGCTTCAAGCATTCATGTATTTATTTGTCTCACATTTCGTCCTTCAAGGACATCATATAAACTAATAATCATATTTTGTTTGTACTTTTCACTTTCGTATGTTAATAAATTCATTTAATAATTGATCAATAATGCGCATTGTACAATAATCTTGTTGAACTTCAAGTTCAAATAAATTAACTCATATGAAGATCAAAATGGAATAAAAGAGATACAAAATTTATTTTGTCTGCCAAATGTATATTACTTTGCTCCCCCTAATTGTAGGAGAACTTTCACAAAATTATTAAGTTTGCATAGCAAATTTACTAAGCCAAATTAGTGAAGATTTTGGATTTGAACTTATAGACCATCACCAATATTGATTCGATTTCATATAACTTCTAATGGTATAATTAATATTCACATGTTGATCTCTTATGATAAGATCAATAACCATTATAATTTTGAAAAGTTATTTGATAATGGTTACATCCATTACTAATCCCATAAGGACAAAATCTATTAAGGATTTAAATTAGCCATGATTTTCTTTTTAATCAAAAACTCATGTTATCTTTTAATAAAATAAAATATAACATCAATTTATATTGGCACTCTTATTTTGCTACTGCAGGAGCATATTTGTGCTACAAAATCACATGTCTCGTAATATGTTTCTCTTTTTTTTTTTCTCTCCACATAATTTCAAATGATAGAATCGAGTGAGCTTTTGAAACAATTGTCAAGCTTATCTATAAACTTTTAGATCCTTCACGGGAGATGATCATAAAAGAAAATTATTATCATTTAAAATCATTTAGAGATTGATTTCTTCCACAAAATATTATAGTACTATTCATGATCTCAAACATGTAAATATTAATTAGATTTTAGTAATTTAAGAAATCATAAAAGAACCATTCATAAAAAATTCAATAAAAGCATATGGATGAATTTAAAGGATCAAGTACATATATATGCTATTTACAACTCATTCCCATATTATATTATATCAAACTCTTCTTGAAAATTATCTAATATAAATGAAATGAGAAATGATATAGCCACAAACTCTTGTACAAACTTATTTTATACAAACTGATGTGGCATGGTAAAATTAGTTGAATTAAATATCCCTTGGCCCACATGATTTATTTATATTATTTTATATTTTCATTCAACCAATAAATTAATGCCACATCAATTTGTACAAGATAAGTTTGTACAAGAGTTTGTGGCTGTATCATCACTCAAATGAAATATGTAAAAAAATATCATTAAAAGTCTAAAATATTAAAAATAAAGCAATGAGCCAACAAAAGAAACTGTTCAAAACCAGAAACGAGCATTTACTCAAAAACTTTTGTTTGTCATATTTTTCCTTCAAAATTATTTCAAAGAAACAATTATGCCTTATTTATAAATTCATTTTGTAAGTCCTTCTAGGAGATATGGTGAAGGAAATTAGTATATAGTCTTACATGACATATATATGAACTGTTAGTATTTGTATAGTCCTCTAGGGACATGTAAAATATACACTTATCGAGTGAATCATTCATGAACAAGATGCTGGTGAATGACATCATTAATTTTGGTACAGTTCTTTAGGAACATATTTTGAAAGAAAATCTTCATTATGTGTAGTGCAATCCTTCAATGATGCATCCATAATTTTCTTTCATTCTACATTACAATATTCACACTTCAAGGTGATTTTTTTTTTTAATTCCAAGAACACAAATATATAATAGTAATTGAATATTATAATAAGAAGCATCAAACAATAGCAATATCAATAAATGGAATGTTGATAAACATTGCAATACAATTCCCATAAAAAATATATTATGATTAATAAACAAGCAGATTCACAGATCTATTCTCATACATTATGGAAAACATATAAATATGATTGTAGACAAAGTCTAGATAGTTCAATTCATACCTTATATTGAGATCATAAGAGAGAAATTTACCGTAGTACCTTCTGGCTAGAGATTCATGTTGATAACGTGTTAAATTATTTATCAATTAGGAGCACAACATCAAAAGAAAGAGAGAAAGCAAACAAGAGACATAATGTCTAGAGAGGAATTTTATTCAAAATTAAAGAGTTCTGCTATTTATTCCGGGTCAAGCCCGAAGATTGTAAAACGACGCCGTTTTGACAATTATTTTAAAATTAAACATCGGCAGGCCTCAAATAAAATAAAAAAAACAACCAACTTCTTCTTCGATCCTAGAAGTAACTTCTATACAAATTGAGGATTCAGCAAAAGACAATCTCAAGGCTCAGTGAACCAATTTAAATGAACCCCTAAACACAGAATCATCAAACCAATTTAAATCAACCCTTACATACAGAATATCTCCTGATATGGGTTAAAGCTTAAGTTCACCACAAAAAACCTATATATCATGACAACTCATTCAAGAAGATAATAAAGCAATTACAGTCAACAAACGACATCTTTAGACTGGAAATAGAGAAAGACAAATTAATTTGGCATATTTACAGCCAAGATGATGTGGTATAGGATTATTAGAGATCCAGAAGCATGAAATATCCACCAGCTCTAGCATTGCATTTGAGGTTGAGTTGTGATGCCTGTCCTAACCTGGGAGGAGGAAACAAATAGCTATGCACCTTTCAACATACTTATCTGCCTCAATTTATTTGTTGGTGGTGGTGGCGGTGGTGCCGATGGCTAGGTATGCGTGATGGTAGCTACCAGTGCCTGTCGGTGGTGGTTGTCAGTGGTGGTGGCTGTGAACTGTGAAACAAAGAGGAAGAGGAATACAACACCAAAGGTTGTGAGACGAAGAGGAAGAGAAGGCAATTTGGGGATGCCGTTGGTTTTGCCTTTACTAAGCCAAAACGACGTCATTTTAATGAGATTGAAAAACGAAAAACAAAAAACAAAAAAGTTGAAACGGCGTCGTTTTGATTAATTTCTGGGTTTAACTCGGGATTTGACTTGGGGTAAGTAGCATTTTTCAAAATTAAAAGCTATGAGGAAGAAGTTCAACCTCTTTTGTTAAGATTAACTTAATATTATATAAGGAATGCCCCTTGAGGGCATCTTATACCTTTTTCGACATGTTACAGGCTGTAATAAACCACTCCCCTTCTTAGATAAGGGCTTCTGAGTACTTTAACTATTCAATTTGAGTTATTTTAGCTCTTTAGAGTTAGACACATGTCAATAGAAAGACTATTCCTGATGACAACATGTCTTAATCTTTGAGGGGACCTTCTCAGCATTTTGGACAACTGATAGTTTGGGCTAAACCTTTGTCAGCTATGAACTCCACGCTATTTTGGATACCTGGAAAGTTTGGGGCTCACCCTCAGAAAATACCAATCTTCTCGTTATCTTGAAATGTTCTTATTTGGGGATAATTCCTCGTTGAACAAGTTCTTTTCACTTGAGGACAATCCCTCAATTTTGGAGTTCTTATTCTGGAGCTCTGTCTTGAAGTTCTTCTCGTTCAGGAGCTCCATCTAGAAGTTTTTCTCATTTTAAAATAATCTTTTTAGGAGTTTTTCTTACTTTAGGAGTTCTTTTCAATATAGGTTTTCTCTGGGAATTCTTTCCACTTTGGGATGATCTCCATGGAAATTCTGTCACTCCCAGACGATTCCTTTGCTAGAGAAATCTTCTCACTTTGGATGATCTTTATGGAGAAGGTGAAATCTTTGTAAAGAAAAGTGATATTTTTGTGGAGAAAGTTCGCATCTTTATCAAGAAAGGTCATATATGTAGAGAAAATCATGACTTTGTGAACAAATGTGCGTTCTCTTTTAGAGAAAATTGATTTCTTTATGAAGAAAGATGGGTTCTTTATAGAGAAGCAAGTCTCATTTTTATGGGGGTGATTAGATTTTTGCTGAATTCCCGCAAGAACCTAAAAAATATTATGAGAGCTTGCATTTGTGGAGTGATTTTTGTGAATGGTAAGGGTTTATTCACCTTAAAATAATTTTCTAGAGATGAATAAAACTAAGATGGTCTTGAAAATAAGAGAAAAACAACCGTTAGAGGCAACACTAGTGGTAGCTAGGTACGTTCAACTCAGTTAAGTGTCAGAAAAGGTGTTTGGTTTCTAAGAAACCATAATATCAATAAAAAATTGAGAGTTGTGGGAAAATAACTTAATCTATTTTGTTGACATTGACCTACATTACATAGAGAGTGCTTGTGAGAGCTCTTGTTGTCTTTTTGGATTTGTGGCAAAATGTAATAAGTCATTTTCCCTCCCTAAGTAGGGTATTTCAAGTAATTTGACTTTCAACTTGAGTCTTGTTTTCAACAGATTTTGGAGTAGGAAAAGCCAAAAATCTATCTTGAACAATGAATTTATATTTTTGGGGGAGATGGGGTACCTCACTGGTTTGTTATGTACGGTGCGGTGTATCTGAAATTCGGGAGAGGTGATAAGGGGAGAGAGAGTGGTAACAATGGTGAAAGGTCAAAACCAATAGAGGTGTCCTTCAAAATGAGTTACACGCCTGCAAAACAGTGAAATAGAGGTTAGAGGTGAAGCCGGGGTACCCCGGCGTTCACACTCCGACGCTCAAGTTAGCAAACTCAAGCTTTTATGGCAAAGGAAGCTGGCTAGCCCTCTGTAAATTAGGGTTTAAGGTTGAAGAAAACCTCTTTTTTAAAGTGTGAGTGTTTTTAGGTGAATGAGAGCATGATGGAGAATGAAACCTAGGCACCTATATATATGGAGTACCTCAGCTGTCACGTGGCGTATCCTTTTTGGCTAACGTCCTTTTACATCTTTATAATTTTTGGGCCGTTATCTACATACTCGCTGCGTATCTCATCTTTTGGAAACGTGGCGCGCGCTGGAGAGTGGTCCAGGGTACCTCTGCAGTAGCTGTCGGGTAGGCGGCTGGGGACCACTGTCCTTGGGACAATGTCCTTCACTTTTGGCAGAGGTGGCAGGCGGCTGTCCCTCCTTTTAGCACGTCGTTTTTTATTCCTAATTCTGACAAAATCGAATAATATCTTTTAGGAGGCGGAGACGTTTCTCATGGCGGATATTTTCGGAGGATTCTCTTGCATCTGTTCTGTCGGGTACCTCGAGTTACGTGGGGTACCTCTAATTGTACGGGGTACCTCTATTTGTGTGGGGTACCTCTATTTATGTGGGGTACCTCTAATTGTGTGGGGTACCTCTAATTGTGTGGGGTACCTCTAATTGTGCAGGGTACCTCTATTTGTGCGGGGTACCTCTAATCAAAGCCGGGCACCTCAGATCGTGCTGGAATCATTCCATTGGTCGACACGTGGCGCTTTACTGCCTCTCCTATTTTTCCCTCAAACAAATCCTTTAGCCTTTTTAGGCCTTGACATGTCTATGCTGAAAGACTATCCTTGATGACAATATGGTCCACTTTTTAATTAAGCATTCAAATTTGTACTTTCATCCCTTTGCACCAATAGAGCTTGCTATGATGATATATGAGGATAACAATGCATGAATGCATGAAAGATAGATCTTGGTCCATTAACAATGCATGAAATAGAGATCTTGTATTGCCTAATCTAACGGCTTTGTGCTAAATTTTCAGCGGCTTATCAAAGTTTATAAATCGAGCTCCATTTTATATTTTCCTCGCACCTGTTACATGAATCCAAGATGTACATGCAGCAATGTTTAAGTGCAAAGCTCAACACCAACAGCTTATATTTCTGGCTTGATGCATCATAGAGAAATGACATTCAGTATCCATGTTGATAAATATAGGCATGCTGGTGTTAATTATCATAATTAACGAACTTACTTGCACACCAAGCGGAAGCGAAACTAAGATTGCCAATAGAGTTAAACTACTGTTTTCTGGATCTGAAGACAATTACAGCAAAAACGAAATGCCTACTCTTGTCACGGCATAAGAATATCGTTAAAAGATGTACTTACAGTCGAGTTTTTTAATGCCTGATGTTGAATGCAACCTTTGCAAAATTCAGATTAGAAATTATATCAAACCAATCTGTGCAGACACTCTTGAATTAGACTAGAGATTTTGCAGGAAGTCTCAGCAAAATATCATGGAGAATATCCTGGGGAAAGTAACGCCCTTTCCTTTATAGCTTTTCATCATCCTTTTTTCGCTTGTCCTTAAAATTCTGTATAAAGATAACTGAGTTTATGGGTACTGATGATTATGATGGACGCAAAATAGAAATTTTTAATATGCATCAGAATGTTTGTTTGTTTTAGCGGCAGTCAAGGACTTGCAGCTTGTTTTTCAACAACAACACTACTGAAAAATTAATTTTACAAATGATAACTTTTTCTTGACAATTAATGGTGCCAAACACCCATGCATCAAATAAACAACAGACAGAATCTCATTATAAGATTATCGTGGGAATGAACAGGAACTAATATTTTAAAACTGTAAATGCCATTCCCATTATATTTGAAGCTTCATATTGAGCTAAGGGCACTAGTTCGATCCCTTAAGGGGGATTCTATTCTTTTTCCCACGGAGGAAAGGAATAGGCATATATTACTATATTAGTAGGAGTAGATTTTCAAGTTCAGAGTAGATTTTTTATTTGTACATAAGTGTATGCACTATTTAGACTCTAATAAATTTCGAATTGTACTATATCTGTCACTAGGGGTGGGTAAAACCGAACCGGAAATAAAAAAAAATTTGGTTCGTTTCGATTTTTTCAGTTTCGGTTCTTTTTTTTATTTCAAAAAATCCGAATATAGAAAATTGGTTTGGTTTTTTCAGTTCGGTTCGGTTCGGTTTTCGGATCAAACTTTAAAAAATTCAAACCGAACTAATAATATCATTTGGATCCCTCTCTTTTATAAAATTTTAGTATGACCCAATATTTAGAAAATATTTACATATAGAAATTCTATTATGGCCTAACATATTTTGCAAACTTTTCAAAAGGGTCCTTGACCAAAAGTCAACAAGGCAAGATAACATTTGATCCCTATTTTTTTGATAAGTTATATTATGGCACAAAAACTTATTTTATTTTATTTACATTTTGAGCCAAAAGTTTTGATATTAAAAAAGTGACAATGATTCTAAAAATTATTCAGTTTAGTCCAAATTTTTTCATTTTTTTTTTGCTTATACAAATTTGTAAATTATTATTATTGTTTATTATATATTGATTATAGTAGGCCTTGTGTGCAAGTTAAGATAAACTGAAAAATTGATTTGTTAATTCGATCTGTTAAGTGAACCGTTACCGAAAAATCGAAACCGAACCGAAAAACTGAAACCGAACCGAACTATCGGTTCTAGTTCGGTTTTTATTTTCTCTAAAAACCGAACAGATTTTTTGAATTTAGAACCCAAAACGAATCGAAACCGAAAATTTATCCCGAATCGAACCGAACCGATGCCCACCCCTATCTATCACCATTAAAAAAAAAAATTCAATACTGAAATAGGATATTTGACACCTCATGAGCAATTTTTTTCTCTACTAAATTTTTCGGCATTTATTAGAAAACAATTGCATCATTAACAAACAATTTTTTTTACTCTTGGATTAGTGTACTTTCAATAGGGGAGCTTATGTAAAGATTTTAATTTGATATAAAAGAAGAAAACAAATGTTGATATAACGAAATCCGAATGGATTGCTGTTTAGTTATGTTCATATCTAATTTTGCAAACCACCATCATTGGTCACCAAAAAACAAATAAGAGAAAGAAATTAATAATTGAGTTTGAGACTCATATAAAAAAGAGTGCGTGCATCTTGAAGTTTTTCCTTTCGAAAGGGGATGACAAGTGTGAAATTTTATTTTATTTTTCCTAGATTGTTTATGAAAGAAAACATTCCACTTTGGTTTCGCACTTCGATAAGAGTGGTGGTAAAAAACTTTTTACGTATTATTTTTTTTCCTCTTTCTTTCTTTGTTTATTTATATTATAAAAATTATTTACAATTAGGACTTCCATGGCAAAGAGAGTTTTAATATGAAGGAGAAATGACCAATTTCTGGGATCCCACCTCAGTAAATTGACTTAATTAACACTATGTATATTGAAAATATAATTTGAAAAAAGGACCCTACACCTCTAAAGTTTGAGAAAATGATCACAAAAACTTTAAAATTTTCAATAAAGGACACCGAAATCTCCTTTTAACCATAGCATCCTTTATACATATAGAAACATAAAATTAAAAAAATATAGTAATATAGATATTTTAAACTAATTTTAATATTTAAAAAATATTTTTATATTTTACAATCTATTAGACATATTTATTATATTAAGTAATTTTTAAGAATAAATAGAAACATAATATTAAAATTAATTAATTAAAATTATTTTTTGAATACTATGTAAAAAATAATTTTAATATTATTGATAGTGAGATATTTGTTAATTGTGAAATCTTATAACCCAAAGACTTATTTAAAATCTTTGTAATGAATACAAAAAAAAATTATTAATATAAATATAATAACTTAAAAATTTAATGTTATCTTAAATGCTAAAAGTACTTAAATATTATTAGACAGATTATATTATTTATGTTATATTTGTATTAATTAAAAAATTTGACCATCAATTTTCTAATTACTGTAGTGTCTTAGTATCTCTTATTTCTAATCTTGGGGTGTAATTGTCTTTTTTCCTATAATTTAAAACAATATCTTCAATGGAATATTTTATCCTTTTTATTTTTTCTCTTATTTCACGGTTAAAGAAGAGATTGTTGTGGAGACATAATCAAATAAAGAGTGAGGATGATATGGAAAAGAGAAGGTAAAAAATAGGTAAGGAAGGATAAAATTTTGGAAAGTACATTTGGGAGTGAAAATAATTAAAGATTATTTGGCTACGCACGTGGGTTTGAATGATGTGAGAGGTAACGATTAAAAAAATGATTAGATCTTTAAAAAAATAAAAATAATAAGATAAACTCATTTAATCAACCATAGTCTCACTTGATCGACCGATGATGTAAAAAATTAATGTAACTTTAACGGACACATATATATATATATATGCATATATACAACTACGGTACTTCAATGTACTATAAACCTACCTTTTGGACATATGGTAAGATGATTAGAAAGTTCACAAGAGTTATAAAAAAAATATGGCCATCCAATGGTGTCCAAATTGTAGAATATGGTACTCTTAACATGATTATATGGGCGAATGGTAAAAATAAAGAACCTTGGCGCCTATGCTTTATCCTGAGAAAACATTTCTCAATATATTATATATAGTTCAAATTAATCATGTGAAGAGGGAAGCGACTTATTTAGCTGACCGTCAGGCTAACTTGGGTGTTAGGCTGCAGTCTTGGAGTCAGTGGATGGGGGTCTTCCATTCCAGAAGAGATTTGAATTTCACTCTTTCTCCCACTTATCATCAGAGTCTTGAATTACATAAATGAAAAAAATTAAGCGGTGAGTCTAAATTACATGTTTTATTCGAGCAAAAAAAAGGTAGAAAGGTAGGTTCGGATATTTGGAATTGGAAAAATTGAGCTCTAAAAGCTATCCAAAATGCCTTAAAAAAAGGGAAGACAAAAGGTAAATTTTGGTATATCAAAAATTAGAGCTAGGAAGTAAAAAGTAAAAGGAGATATTACAAGGAAATAAATCGTAACGTATAAATTATAAGCTAATGAATTCAATGAAATAAAATAACCAAATATTAACAAAACAAAGGCGAGACTGAAATTAAAATCTTTCTCCATAATTCCTGGGGAGCATGCCATATAATTTGAGGAGAGCTGCTGCTTCTGCTTTTACACGAATTGCATCATTGATCAAGCTTTCTGGAATTTAATTTTGGGCTGTGAGGTACAAGAACTAATTGATATACCTCTTTGTTATATGATCATGTTTATTCTTATTTATTCATGTTTCTTTGTAGGTTAATATTAATTATTTGGGGTAGTTTTTGGATTAATTGTCTTGTGAATTGACTATCTTTAAATTAGTGCTTCACTTTTAAAAATCTCAAGGTACCCCATTTTTGTTCAATAGATAAGAAAAAAAATAGATGTGGATTGATGAAACTTTTTTTACTTTCTTAATAAAAATTGAGGGTAAATTGAAACTTCTAAAAATAAGGAGGTGATTTGATAGTAGTTAATTCACGATGGAGTAATCCGAAATTAATCCTTATTATTATATAATTGCCATTAGCTCTAGGCTGTAAGTAAAGATGACTAATGGGCCGGGTGGCACGAGGCACGACACATGTATGACATGTATTCGTACAGCACGACACAACACGAGCATATTTCGGCAAGGCACGCGGCACGACACGGCACGCACGTGGGTTGGGTCGGGCCTAGAATTTTAGACACGCAGGCCTTAAAAATAGGACACGATTAGAGATTGGCCAAAGTATGGCATACAAAAAAGTATGTAATAAACACACTTCATTGGTAGGGTAGCACGCGGCCCGTGGGCCATTAATAGCACATGCGCCAAAGTATATCAAAATAATTTTTTTAATAAAAAGTAAATATAAAATGTTATGATTTTACAAATTAATTTTTTTAATGAAATTAAATTTTTAATTTTTTTAGCATAGGCTTTTAAAATTAATTTAAGTCTTAGATTAATTAAATATTCTAATTTTTTTTTATATTTATAATTTATTAAATGAATAAATAAATATTATGATTTTAATAAATAAAATTATAAATATCATGAATTTATAAATGATAACTAAAAAAAATTACGACATTAATATTTTATTTATGAAATTATAACTTAATTAATGGAGATATGTTTCATTTCTGAATGAATGTTTTTCATATTTATACACAAAAAATAAATTATGAACTAAATATTTGTAAGTTGTGACCTGTGATTTGTTATAATTGATATCTCGTAGTTGTGACTTCTTGTAATCGTTATTTTAGGATTGTAATTTTAATTTTCATTAATCATTACTATGATCTATGGAATTAAATTTATATATTGTTGTGTTATGATTAATTATTGTGAAATTAAATATATATAATTATGAAATTATGATAAACTGATAATAAAATGTTAATTGTTCTCTTAATAAAAATTATTATTATTGTTGTTATTGTTGTTGTTGTTGTTGTTATTATTATTATTATTAGGCTGATGTGCTTAAAAAAGTATGACAAACACGTGATTTTTTTTAAGCTCGTTGGACATGTGGGGTTGAGGGTAAAAAAAAAGTTGATGGGCCTTTTTTGGGCACGGGCCCAATACGGCATGAGTGGGCTTGTGCCTTGGACCGTGCCGGGCCCTCATAAAAAAAATTACGGCACGGCCCATGTGGGCGTTGGCCATTTTTACCTGAAGCATTGACCAAAGAATTAAAAAAATTTCAGGTCATCTTCATCCCCATTTCCTAATTGATTATGATTATGAAATAAACAATGTTCTTTGGGCTTTGGAGCTGCCTGAGAAGATTAAGATTTTCATGTGGAGGGCAATAAAAAATATTTTGCCAACGGCCGAAAATTCATGGAAAAGGAAGTGTTTGCCAGAGCCTATCTGTCAAAGATGCAACAAGAGCGTGGAAACTATAAGTCATTCACTTTTTGATTGTAAAGCAGCAAGGAAGACTTGGAACTTAGCTCCATCCACATTCGAACATCAGAATGTCCCGGACCAAGATATTTTCAGCTATGTCCAGAATCTATGCAACAATTCAAGGAGAAATGAAGCTGAGCTTATGATCATGTATTGTTGGGCTATCTCGTATGCTAGAAATAAGTTGATCCTTCAAAGAAAGAAGATAGACCCAATGATTTCAGCAGCAAAGGCAGAATCAGTTCTAGAAGCTTACCAAAGAGTAAGAAAAACAGGAACACTTCATATTGGCAATACTATAAAGAAAAGCCAGCAGAGATGGTCACACACCCCCCCCCCCCCCCCACCCAAAAAAAAGTGCTCAAGCTTAATGTAGATGCAGCTACTAACAGCAAAGATCAGAGGGTTGGTTTGGGAGCAATTTTGCGTGATTCAAATGGCAGAGTAGTAGTAGCAGACATCAAACAAGTCCCCTTAAGGAAGGATGTAAGTTTTGCAGAAGCTGAAGCTATCCAATGGGGTTTACAGATTGCAAAACAGGCAGTTGCAGCAAACTTGATTGTAGAGACTGATTGCAAAGATGTAGCTGAGTTAGTCAACAACACAAAGGGCAGCAGGATTGAGATTTTCTAGATAATTTCAGAAATCCAAAACCAGAAAAGGAAGTTCCAAAAGATCCATGTTAATTTTGTGCCAATATTTTGTAATGCTCATGCCCATTCCTTAGCTAAATATGCTCTAAGGAAAGATACAGCTGCTGTCTGGTTAGATATATTATCAGCAGAAGTGCAGAATGTATTTGACAGTGTTGTTTAGTAAGTAATGAAAGGTTTACTTTCGCCTAAAACATAAATAATAAATAATTAGAGGAAAATAGACCTTAAACAACCCATATATCTAATTAATGGCGACAGTAAGTAGCATAATTCACCAAACAAAGTAACAAACGGATCCTTTTTTTTATCACAAACAAGTTGTAATTGCCAACCGATGAAGAGCCTGGTGGTTCACATGGAACCTTTATGATCTCCTTCAACATTTCTGTTCTAATTAATGTCCACTGGCTGTATAAACATCGTTGTAGAATCTGAAAAATAATCTTCTTTGGCCAACCAATAAATTAAAAGCAGGTTGAAGAACAAGTTGTCGCGTAGACAACTTGTAGGTTTTGACATCCTCTATTTCTGCCGGTGATGATTCAATCTGTAGATGTGGCACATTTCAAGTAGAGAATTTATAACGATCTTGCTTATTTTTATGTCTGAAGTCTTAATTTGGTTTAATTTAATGATGTTTTAATATTTTAACTTGTTTATTTTTGTATCTGAAGTCTTGTTATAAGACATTTTCATTTTAATGGAAAAAATAAAATTTCTTAACTCTTATCTCAATGATAAAATATTTAAATGGAAAATTAATTTATTCTCACAAATACTTCATTAAATGTATTTATTTCCTACCTACCTACCTATTATGTAACTCTCTTGATCTTAACTTTTACTTAGTATTAAATACTTAATGTACATCCAATTTGAATTTTAGGCAAAGCCTTTTCTATTAGATAATAATTTTTTATGTATAAATATTATGTTAAATTGTTAAAAATAATGTTATCAAAATTATATATCAAATGCTTACCTTATAAATATTTATAATATAAATATTATTGTACTAGACAACACCATAAATATATAGCTATTTAAACTTCCAAATATACCTTCTTTTTTTTTTGAAAAGAAACTTCCAAATATACCTGGAAGATCATAAGTGCAAAATATTTGATTTAAAAATATTTTGAGTTTATAAACACAAACAACTTACCATTTACACTCAGAATTAAAAATATAGAAAACATATATTTTGAATTAGTGAAAAAGATCATTTTAGCACTAAATCCAAATCCCCTTAAACAACTTAAGGTCCTCCATGATCCATTATTGACTTGATTGCAATTCTGATCTTAAAACATGAAACTAATTTCACAATGGATACTATGTTGCATAAATTTAAATACTCAACATATTAATTATTTCCGAGTCGATTATTGAATTAGATTCATGTTTATATTATTAACCGCTCTCCTAATTAATGTTCAAGTCTTAGGCATTGTCCTTAGTATTAAGTATTAACTTGCCATGCAATGTAATATTTGCTAATTTAGCATTTTCTATGTAATTTATCAAATAATAATAATAATAATAATAATAATTACCCAAAAAAATCCGGATAGCTTTTAACTTTTCAGTTTCATGAAATATTTTATGATAAATATGCACAGCAGAGCAGAGAATCCATTGAATTTTTTTAACTCTGCATATTATATAATATATTTTTGCTTTTGTATATTATAATATTATATAATACATTCCGCATATTATAACTCTATAATATATTGTTGCTAGTTAAATAAGGATGATAAATTTTCCCGCGAATACGGCACCTTATTTCGCGCCAGGGCGGAGACAACAATTCCGGACCCGCCCCGCCCCCGAATTTAATGCTTTTTTTTTGGGTACGTTCCATTAAATTAAAAAAAATAGAAAACTAAATCAGTAACCGCTAGGCACTAGCACAAGCAGCGTCGTTTCGGTCAAGTCCCCACCATTCCGCAAACTCCAAGGCGCGGCGGAGTGAAGTGAAGTGAGCATCAACATCCCCTCGCCGCCGGCCACGAGCTCACCGGAAAATCTTCACACGGCCAAGACAAGTCGATAACCATCAGCAAAAGCTAAGCCCCAAAATGTGCAAGCATACAGCATCAAAGAAATTTGTAGTTATTATCAATCAAAACCAAACCCCATGTGAATGCGACCACATCCACAAACCTCAGGCACCGTAATCGCCGTCTCCGGCCGCGCTCACTTCTTCTTCAAAGCCTGGACAGTTTCTACTATTTGGTAATTTTTGTCATTTCTTTGAAAAAAAAAAAATTACTTTTTACCTACTTTTATACTTCGGTTAATTATTTTATATAAATTATAAATTGATTAATTATTTTACTAACAGTGTTTGAACTGAGGCAATGAATTTCGTTGTTGTAGCTTAAATATGTCAACTCCCACACCCAAACCAATAGTAGTGGATGATGATGATGATTCATCTCATCAAGGTGCAGTAGATAATGCCAATTGTGGTAAGATGTCGTCTAAACCCACAGGGAGATTGAAATCCATCGTATGGCAACATTTCGAGAGAAAAGAAATTAATGGGGTGCAAAAGGCGGTGTGCAATTATTGCAAAAACCGTTTAGTAGCACGGAGTGCTGACGGAACAAGACATTTGCGTGACCATATGAAGGTGTGTCTTTTGCGAAGGCAAAAGGTGATAACTGATCGAAGACAGAAGGATATAACGCAGTATGCGACGCCTTTGAGAACCATTAAGCATGATCAAGGAAAGGCCAAATCAGATGCATTTTGTTTTGATCCTAATGTTACGAGGAAAAAGATTGCACGGATGATCATCATGCACGAGTACCCTCTGAGTGTTGCGGAGCACGGAGGGTTTAATGATGTGTTATCCTCTCTTCAACCTTTGTGGAAACCAGTGTCCCGAGATGAAATTAAAAAGGAAATTATGGATATATATGAGTATGAAAGGGCTAAGAAAGTGAGTGCATTGGACTGCAATCAGAGTAGGATTGCCATTACGACAAAAATGTGGACAGTAGAAAACCAATCCGTAGGATATATGGCAGTTACAGCACACTTCATTGATGACTCTTGGACATTACAGAGTCATCTTTTGAGGTAAGATACTGAATTTTGTTTAGTTACTAAACGTGTAAAATTTTCACTTTTTGTTCATTCTGAATAGATTTGAACTTATTTGTATTTGTATTTAATCTTTTACTTTTGTAGGTTTATTCCTGTGTCTACTCCACATACAGCTGAAGTAGTTTGTGACACATTACTGCACTGTTTGATGGATCATAACATTGATCGGAAGTTATCTGCCCTGATTGTTGATAATTGTAGTTATAATGAGCAAATGATTCAATATCTTTTATTGAAGCTCGGGAAAGATGATTTAATCATGCATGGGCAGTTATTTCATATTCATTGTTTCGTCGATACTTTAAATTTGATTGTGAAGGATGGGTTGAGTGTGATTAGTGATGCAATTGCTAAGATTCGTGATAGTGTTAGTTTTTGGTCAGAATCATCTAAAAGAATGGAAAAGCTTGAAGAAATTGCTCATTTGTTAGGCATTACAAGTGATAGGAAATTAGTGCTTGATTGTGCTGAGAGTTGGAATTCAACATATCTCATGATTTCCACTGCATTGCAGTATAAAAGTGTGTTCTCTCTATTAGAGCAACATGAGGGTCAGTATGGTTGTTTGCCTAGTGAGAAGGATTGGGAATTGGCACACATCTTGGAAGAAAAATTGAAAAGTTTATACGATGTTATTCAATTGTTTTCTAATGTCAAGTATCCAACTTCCAATTTGTTTTTTCTACATGTTTATGAGATTAGATTGTCATTAGATGATTGGCTTTCATCTAGTTTTGATGAGATTAAAAAATTGGCAAGAAGCATGATAGAAAACTTCGAAAAATATTGGAAGGATATACATGGAATATTAGCTGTGGCATGTGTATTGGATCCAAGGTACAAGATGAAGTTGATTGAATATTATTTTCCTATGCTTTTTGGTGGTGATTTTTCTTTCCATGTTCAGAGAGTACATAGCCTTTTTAAGGATTTGGCGAATGAGTATCAATCAAAGTGTCAATCATCTAATGTTAATTCTGATCTGGATAGTTCTTCAGCCACTCTTTCTGAGTTCTGTCCTTATAAAAAACATACCCAATTTATTATGTTGGGATTTCAAGATTTCATAAAAGCTAAGCAAGTTCGGTCCGAACTTGATTCTTATTTGGGTGAGAATGTCCTGCCATTAACAGAGGACTTTGATATTTTGGGTTGGTGGAAAGCAAATATGAGTAGGTATCCTACATTGTCTAAAATTGCCAGAGATATCTTGGCAATTCCAGTCTCCACAGTTGGTTCTGGTTCAGCATTTAGCACTAGTGGTGGATTTGTAAGCCCACATCACAGAAAACTTGATCCAAATACATTGGAGGCTTTGATGTGTAGTCAAAGTTGGCTGCGTGGTTATCTTGGAGGTGTGAATCAATTACATGCTAAGTAGAGATTTAACATTACTCACAAAACCTATGTTTGATTTTTGTTTTCATTTTAACTAGATTTGGAATCTACGTCTTTCTCTGGATATGCCACATTCTTTGACGAAGAAAATGATCATGAAGAGTACCAAGAGGTAACTGATTCTGTAAAATAACATTCAAGTGTTTATTGATTTCATTGTTGATATAAGTGAGAAATCTTCTTTTCCTTTATGTAATAGGTTTGCGGAGAATCTTAGAGAAATCATGCTGCTGAAGATGTCTCATTTGTGATGCTTCTGACATCGAGTGATATAGTTGGTGGCCTTTGTTGTAGAGAATTTTGGGCTTATCGAACTTCATGGCAATTGAATTTTAGATGTTAATACTTAGGAATGGATGTGTAGTAGTTTTTGTGGTTCTAACTTGTTGTATGCCATGGACGTCGAACTTATTTTATGTATAATGTTACAAATTTCAAGTACCACTCAATGCTTTACATATCTCCCAATTTAGATAGTGTACTAAGTTAATCTTGTTTGTCTGTGTTCAAACATTTTCTTTTAATTTTCTGAATGAATGATTATGGACGTCTTCTAATTTCATTTCTGAATATTGATACTTTTTTTTCCGAACACTAAGGACTGCAAAGAGGAAGCCCTTCAGCTGCATAAGTTGCATAAGCCTTAGTTATTTGACAATTGATGTTTTTGGCACAACTAGGAACATATAAATTTAGGAGATCCATGTGAGAGCACCAAAAAAAAAAAGCTGGAATTTATCAAGCAACAGAAATGGATTATTTGCGTTACATGTCGTTCCGTTGGTACTCACCTTCTGGTTTATAAATGGGAAAACCAGGCTTGCTGCTTGCTGGCGATTCCATTTCCCAGGTGTGAGGAACGTCTCTCTTCTTGATATGCAGTGCTGCCCTTCTTCTGCTGTCAACTTTCACGGGCTGTAGAGGGCGAGGATAAAGGAAATCAGTAGGGAAAAAGTAGAACTGTTGCGACGGTAGTGTCACCTTTTCAGTAGTAACAGGGGTGGGTGAACGAGGGTAGAAGAAATCAGTCGGGAAAAAGTTGTATTGAAGGCCGGCCATTGAAGGAAGTTGAAGCTCAAGTCAACAGCAATCACCTGATAAAAGAGAATGTCCTGTAGATTGTTTGTTGTCATTGTTGTTGCATATTCTTCAAGTTTATTTATAGAGAGCTGAGCTGAGCTGAGCTGAGCTGAGCTGAGCTGAGCTACCGAGGACTTGAAAGTTACTTCAATTTACCGTGTGCCTTCAAAGGCATTAATAGTTATGGAAGTTACTTAAATTTACCGAGTTAGTTAAATTTACTGTGTGCCTTCGAAGGTAGTAGTGGTTTGCAATGGCAACATAAACGTAGATTCTGTGGTTCAAATACATGGTTTTGATTTTTATTAAATATTTTTCTTGTAACTACTTCCAAAAAAGGGGCTAAAAAATGAAAATCATAGTAATGTCGACGCAACCAATGGTGAAATTTATTGGTTTTGACGTCGTTACTTTTGTATACTTTATTTACATGAACTTCTTTCTTGGGAGTTAAGAGAAAATCTAAAATAAATCATTTCTTGGGAGTTATGAGAAAATCTAAAATAAATCAGAGAAATAATACCAATCATATAATAAACAAATGATGATGTTATAATATATGTATATTTATTTTAAAAAAATTCTTATACAAATAATAATTCTATTAAATTTAATCATACATATAATACATGTATTAGTTGGTTATATACTATCCAGTACCCAATCATGATGCAGGCTCAATTTCTGTTACGACATACCGCATGCTCAATGCCCGTGAGCTCAATTTCTATTACGGCATACATCATGCTCAGATCCTATAATCATTAATAAAGTCAGAGTGATGACACAATGCTGATAAGTCCGTGAAGAAAAAACCAAGTTGACTTTCCAGGAGCATGTTTGTTTGCCACGTGTTTTATAAATGGGCAATTTTGATTTTTAAATAAACTTTGTTGAACGCCTACCGGCCTAAGTCAAAGCCTTGTCCCCTGAAAATCACCTTTTCAGTTTTCGGGTCAATCCCATTCCCACACCGCCCATGGTATGGATCATTGTAAAGCGTGAATTACAAAATAAATAAATAAGTTAGAAGCCCCCTAATTAGATGGAAATGTTAGCTTAATTAAGACGATGCTATTGATCCACAAGGCACACGTGGATAATCATGGTGAATCCGTATGTGTAATCCAACGGTCAGTATTAAAGACCCAAAAAAAATGCAGCTTAAAGACCCAAAAAATCTCGAGGAAAACAAAACGTTGGCATAAGGTTTCACTATCTTTTAATTGTAGAATTCAATTGGTTACATCTATCAAACACAACAGGACTATACATGTGAATTACTTGCTGAATCCAGCATAAACATTATAATACAAAACCAGGAAGCACCTCCTGAGCCAGGCAGGACGCTCAACTGAAATATTCTAGGCACTACAGATATCCACTACAGATATCTAACAGCGTACATTTTTTGCATCTTCAGTTAAGAGAATGGAGTGATATACCGTCAATATAGGAGGATCAATCAGCAATTTGTTAGTGAAATTAAAGCATTCCAGGTCTCTTTGCCCACCGTTTATATCTGGATATCATCTAATGAAAGTTCATGAGCTGTCAGCATCTTCAGTTTCTGCAAACCAGACAAATGAAAGTTAAACAAGGCTGGCACATTTGGGCGGAAAGGAAAAACATTTTAAGTCTCGAAATACCGTAATAAACTGAGGAGGATCATCTAGACTTGATGAGCCGAGAACAACTTCTCTATTCAGTTTTGCTGTCAGCTTGTGACAAACCCTCAACTGAAAATGAAAACATTCCATGTTATTATGCATGATGAAAAACATGTAAACTTTCATAAATAAAGAGAAAAAAAGTCCATACCTCCGATCTAGTGGCACCACCGACAATAAATACAAAAATACGTTGACCCATCTTCTTAAAATCACTCGATGCATGTTTTAGTACTGAATCACTGTGTAACAAAAAGACAATAAAATAATTATTCAACACGAATCAACCATTATAAATAGTAAAACTACCCTTTTAAGATGTTAACTAAGCAGACAGTGTTTAACACAAACTATGAGTCAACTATAATAAAAAAGGAACAAAACTAAAATACTAATACAGTGCGCAACATATCAGTCATAAGAGTACAACCACACAGGAGATCACATTTGACAAGAATTGCTTTCGAAAAAATTTAAATGCATTAAAAACACTAAAGGGATGCACAACTCAACTACTTGAAAAGTATGCAATAGAAAATCACAAAAAAGAAGAGCTAGGAAAATACTATAATTACTATTTAATGGGAAAAGAAGAGGGCAGGAAAACAACTCTGAATGCCTTAAGTTCAAGAGATGGATGCCAAGCAAGCAGTTCTTTCAACAACACAGATCGAGATGAAAACAAAAGACTGGATTAGGTTCAATAACAAATTATCTGGCATGCTGTTGAATAGTGAGATTTCCCCTGTAGAGACAATCATGACTACAGCAAATTGATCAAACAGGTGCATCTATGGACAAAAGAATGATAAAATCACCTTGAATATCCATCATCAGAGCTCCGAGGACGAGCCCACGTTGGTGTCCGTCTCGATCTCATTGAATGAGCAGCTGGAACTTCATGTGTTAATGCAGAGAGGGTTGTCCCATGGAATGTTGGACTCGGATCATTCATACAGGGATAATCATCCTTTGATAGTTCATTTTTACCGAGTTTTTCAACAAGTTCCTGAAATGTGGTAATTAGCAGATCCACTTTATAGTGAAAAAGATTGACAAAATGTTAAAAGAAAAATATCCACAAGATATTATGAAACACCTAAACATTCATCATTACAAATCTGTAAAGAGGCAAGATACGAGTAACACAGGTTGGAAAAGTTTCAAAATTTTCACAGGCAGTTTCTAAAATTTTGTTTCTTCATTTAACAACCTAGACAATTCAAGAAAGTAATACAAAGGTTATGTCATGTAGATCTTTCACAATACCTAGTAAAAGGTCCATGAAATAAAGAAATCTTTAGAACCTTGCAAGGAATGAGATTTATTAAATAATACAGACCACTGTATATGCTTGCTGAAAAACAAGAACAAATATAATAAGCTTTCAAGGGTAATAGTCTAAAGTATTTTGGTCTGGCTTAACAACATTTGAATACATGCATTGGTGCATACATGCCAAATTTTCAAAAACTCCTTGGATATTTACAACTAATTGATCTATAAGTAAACAAAGACATAAATAGTCTAGCACCATGTAAATGGCATAATTCATAGTCATCAATCAGAAATAGTTAGTGCAAGGAGCATATGAGAATGTGAAATCTAATGTTTTTCAAAATTGAACAGTTATAGAAAATTCTTAAAAAGCTTAATTGAAAAACATTCTGATAATAGGAATAAGTGCATCCTCTTTCTCTCCATCCCTCCCCTTTTAACTATCCGTCCATCTGTCTTTACACACACACACACACTGTCTATATATATATACATATATAGACAGTGTGTGTGTGTGTAATAATATATATATATTACATAGAGATTAATTTCCCACAGTTGAGGCTTTTAATAATAGCCACATTCAATAAAAAAATTGTTTAAACGAATTAACAAAACTTTAGATTTACCTCTATCATTGGGTAAAAACGAGATAACTGCCACGTTTCTTCTCCGCCGCTGCGATCTTTCCTAGCTGCCCGCTTTTTCTAACATTTAGATAAGCAAGAGTGGAGAGAAATAAATGGTTTATTTGTTACAAAAACAAATCTAACTGATAATCAGCAGCACCATGTCAATCACAATTAGACGTTTACCTTGTGGATATCGAACTTCAGAGAAAAAGCTCCAATTGTACTCTTTTTACTCTCTAATGCTCCCCCAAGTAATCTCATATTATTCACAGCAGTCATATCATCGGCTGTTAGTTTTGCTAACTGAAAGGGATCCACGATAGATTATATTCAGACAAAAAAGTTAAAAATAATGCAGATACAAAAATTGTCAAAAATCAACGCTCCAAAAACTACTGATGAAAATTTTACTTTCAACATCATTACAGCAAATGCCAAAAACATAATTCAGTAGCAAAGAATCAAAGATGATACCAACCTTCATCAAATTGAGACCCTTTTCACCCTCAAATTTCTCGGGATAAATGGATGCAACAATCATCAACAACCGCAACTTATTTTCACGAGTTATGTCCTGCATAGAAGTTACGCATTGTTGGCATAAGATTTACCCATAACTATAATACATCCATTCAAATGTTTTACAAGTTCATACCTCATTTGCAGTCAAAAATTTAATTACATCCTTAAATCCGGCATCACCGAAAACAATGTCCTGCTCGAGCTGCCCAAGCTCTCTAAGTCCAGTCTCCCGAATAATTCTATTGATTTTTCCTGCAATCTGCACAAGACCTTTGCATGAAGTGATGGCCATAGTCAACATATCTTTTCAATCAGTGGATCAATTAGACTATTCTAATTATTTACTAGAAATGTAAGCAGTTCTTAAGTGATTTCAAGAATAAAAGTATAGGGATCCGCATTGAAAAGGAGGTAAAACTATAGGGATTTTGAGATTTGAATTGCTTCTTTGAATTAGATTTGTTCCTCTTCTAAGTTTTCCTAATTTATGAGAATTTTGGCCATTATAGATTGGATATAAACCGGCTTTTAGTCATAACTCATATGCTCATCATTATTTAATAATTAATAATTCTATCCCCCCCAATTCTCTCTCTTACTCCATTCTACATCTTTTTGACATCTTTCATCTACTTTCCTCCCCTTCTATCCCTTTCTTTCCTGACATCTGTCCTACATCAACATAGTATCAGAGGAATGAAACTTTGCAACAGAAACTTTAGACCAACAATCTCTTCTGCCAGTGAAAAAACTATATCCAGAGAGAGGATGGTCTAATTAAAGATTGTTAATCCCAGTTGACTGTATTGCATCACATGATTTCTTTGTTCTTAAGGGGCTATGCATCAAAGAGAAAAATATATTGGAGAATATACACACACATTTTTTATCATAAGGACAGAGCTAAAAGAAGGAAAACATGAACTCCATGTCTGTCTTTTAGTCCATTGAATTTTTTTTTTCCCAAACACCCCCGCCAGAACCCCCCCCCCCAAAAAAAAAAACACAAAAAACACTCTTGTTTTCACTCCATCCTCATAATAAAAGAGTCCTGGTCCTTGTAAGGAAAGAACTGTTGATATGTACACACAAGAAAAAGGACCGTCCACAAAAACAGGGACTTCTACCAAAAAGGGGTTAAAATGCCAGATCAATAGGAAAAGCTAAAAGCAAAAATGATACCAAGACCTTTCCTCTTTCCTTTCTTTCTTTTGTGCATATGAAAATGAGGGTGTGATGTCTGTGAGTTTCCTTCCCTTCATCTTTTATTCTTCTCTGTTTGTTAGCGAGGATGTGTATATGTTGGGGGTTCATGCTACAAGACCAAAATACTTAATTGGTGTAAAAAAGAAACTAACCTCTACATGGAGAGAAAGCTTATCAATTTGCTCACTGTATTGTGGCAATGCTTGAACCAGCTTTTGCAAATCCCTAGTAGAAAGATTACTTCCATCTCTGTACAATAGGAAAAGGTCAAAACTATATCATTAAAGTAACCAACAAGGTAGATAAGCTTGGCCAAGCCTAAAAAATATGACCTTTACTAGCATAAGACTAATAGAAAAACAAGTAAATGATTTCAACATGGAAGCAAACATTATCAATCTCACAATCAAGACACGGAAATCGGTGGAAACCAAAAAGCCAGTAAGAAATATGCTACAAGGAAATTATGTGCAGCAAAAAAAAAAAAAAAAAGTCATCTAGACAGAAGGTCCAACGTGAATCACATGAAGGAAAAAAAAAACACCTACAGCTACTGCAAATAAATAATCAGAGAAAAACAAGTTTCCTGGCATGAATTAAATAATCAATGGTGTAAGAATAGCCATCCTGCAAACCAAAAGGGAAGATATCATTGGTGCAGATGTCTTGGCCATATGGACCTTAACTCAGACACACAAATGACAACAAACAACCATTATCATACTCACCCTCAGAGAATTTAAATGGTGATTGTCAAGGGAATTTAATTCAGAGTTTTTCAGTTGCTTGGTCCTTCCCTAATTAAAAACCCCATCTCACCACCAGACGAGAACAAAAGTATACCAGAAAAAGGGATACAAAAAGAGTAAAAAGGTGATTGATTATTACAAGCCCCATAAAGATGCTTCCTAGGGAGAAAATACCAGAATTCACTCAGTATTTTCATATAGAGGCTTCTCGTGGAACTGAAGTGCATAGGACAAAAGAGAGCGAAAACAAATGGTGACCAGATGTCCACAACAAGACCAAAATCCCCAGAGGAGGACTTGAACATATCAGCACAAGATTTTAACAATAAACAAGGAAAGTCCAAAGAAAATCTCATAACAACGTCAAGGAAAGGACCAACAGAAATTCTAAAACCTCTAATGAATTCTTTTCCTCATATTTGATGAAATATTCTTTAAAAAAGATAATCAGCCCATCTTCTTTAATGTTTAGCTAAAACTTAACAGCCCATCTTCTTTAATGTTTAGCTAAAACTGAAGTGAATACTAATTAATTAAATATAGGCTACAGAGCATGATTAGTGGCACCAGATTTGTTATGTAAACTGCAAAATAATTTTTATGCAGATTTATAGAATTTGGGAGGATAAGGAGATTACATCTGACATGCATAACCAATGCACATGTGAGGTCCAATTCACACCATCCAAACTGTATCAGTCCAACGGTTTACAACTTGTGTGTCATCAGTTATGTTTAAAGAAGCTCTCCTGACTCTAACCCTTTGTCTATTTATATGTCATACATTCATACATGTCAACCATTTCTTACTGTTCACATAACCTTACACTCCCAAAACCATCAACTGGATACATAAATGATCTATGGCATTAATATAAGTTATTAAGTCCAAGGACAATTCATTTAAATGCCCAAAGGTTCTTTACCTAATTTATGATCTGATCTAAATTTCCTTTTAACCAAAGAATACATATCGCTGTATCATTACACCTTGTATTAGCAGATCTAATAAAAGGGACAACGCAAAAGACATGATTTTGACTATCAAATTTCTAATCTATCAGCATCATCCTGTAGTGCCAAACTTTCAGACATTTCATTTCATTATTATTTAACAAGATTCAGCATCTTCGCAGCACCAAACTTCTAAAACTAATATGTAAATCATAAATCGAAAGACTGACAAATTAAATCAACAGACTTCTAAAAACAATGATAAAACCTAAGAATGTAACCCGTGTACAGTATGTTCTCCAATGATGCCATATCAATGATGAGGAAATCTCACCAACCTTGAGCCATTTTGAATTTGTGCAGCTTTGTTCTTTGATACAAAGCCGGTCATTTTCTCATGCAGCCGTTCACTAGCCTGACGATTAAAAAGAGCATTCATAAAATTTATATAAAACACAGCAGGGGTGAGGGAAAAGAACATGTAAAAACTAAAAACATACGTCTGCTATATGTGCATGACGAAGTTCAACCCAGATGGGATCATGCTCCTCCAAAAGAACTTCTTTTTTCTCTGGTGGACCACCTGTTTTGCTTGGAACCTGATACATAGTTTTATCTTGCTATAAGATATCCAAAAGAGATCTTCCAGAAGATTCAAGAGAATAAATAGAACTTCAAAAATTTGAACTTACCTCATGCACATATTTATTTCCTTCTAAATTCAATAAATCATGGCAAATGGCATCATATGTCCACTCATGTATAATAGGAGCAATCTAGAAATGGAAAATAAACATATTACTACAAGTAACACGGACAAGGCATGCAGTAAGCATTCCAGAAATTCTTATGCAAAAAATGCATCACAAAACCTGATCAACAGAACGATCAAGGATAAGTAACTCGCAGGTTTCTGACATAGGAAAATTCTGAATAGTTTGTTTATATTTCATAAGACAGTTCCAGACTCCGGCAGCAAGCTTCGTAGGAACGAGATCACGAAAAGTTGTTATTGTCATTGCATCAAGTGATTTGGCAGCTCGATAGCGCACCAAAGGAAACTCCTAAAGATCAATTATATACATGCTTTAGGAAATTTACCACACTTGAAACCAAATTCAACAAATCATTAAAAATTACCCTCAATGAAGCAAAAACTGTAGCAATGCGGGTAGCCATCACATTCAGGCATGCATCAGCTTTTTGAGAACTTTCCTCATCACCAAAAAGTTCCTCCAAGGCCCTTTCATCATCAGTGACAAAACCCTGTACTCAAGAAAATCACAGTTGACTAAACAAGGGCAACAAAATCACAGGGGCTTCAAAACATTAAGAAAAATAAAAATGAGTAACCAGATCGTAATTAGGAAAAACAAGCACGAAGTTATATCCGGAACTTTCATAGAAAAGAGAGAGAGAATCTTCTTGGTGAACAGGCCATAATTAATCTAAGTTCAAAACTTCATGGGTGAAATCAGAGAAAATGGTCCATCAAGATTTCATTGTATGCCTACCCTTGGCGGAAGAAATGAAAACAAGAAATCATTTTTCCCTAAAAAATGTGACTTTAAAAATCTAAAATTTTTTGCTGACAACACACGCTTAAGACATTTAATAATACTTAACATTACAAATATTTTAGAACCTACTTGGAGTCTGCAAAGAAGATGCCTTGTGGCTGGTACTTATAATGTCAGACATCACATCATTGACAGTTTTAGAACTCACCTTCCTTAAGTTAAAAAGATCTAACAGTTTCCTAAAAAGAGTAGAGAACATTTTTAGAATTGGCGGAAAATATGGTAGAACACAAAGGCGAGCCGGGGGGTGGGGGGTTCTGGAGAAGAAACCTTGATGTAAACTCTTGTGCAATAACCACATATTTCCATAAAATTCATGGTCGTTTGATATTTATTGACATCTACGTAGTTAGCAAACTGAAGAAACCTTTACTATATATGATGAATTCTACTCGTTTTTTTTTGGGGTGAAATGTATGATGAATTCTACTTAGTGAAGGGTGAAAATGGAATCTATCATAAAACACATCACTTTGGAAATTGGAATCAGACTTCCTCAATCCTGATCATCTATGATCCTTAGAAAATTCAACTTAATGAAGTCATTTTACGTACCTGGCTGTCTATGGCAAAATATTCCAAATTCATCTGCAAATAATTGACCAGATGGAAGAAAAGATTATCAGTGTGTAACAATAAATTCTAACCCAACAACGGAGAAAGCAAAAAGATATGCATTAACAGAAAACTGTTAGTTGCTTCTGCACAATAATTTATTTTAAGAACAAAAAAAATTATCATAAGCAGGACACAACCTCTCTCAATGCACCTATCCGAGGTAACACGGTTGAATCCTTCTTGATGTGAGTCACCAATTCTCTTGAAATAGGCGAACTGAAGAAAACAAATGCCCTTTACAAAAACAAAAGTGTTAATTCAGAAATACAGGAAAAATCCGGACTTCTGAAAGAAAAAGCCAGTATACAACTCTTAGGATTATAAGAAAATATTTCACATACTTTTTATACAAAGGTGATTTTCCTGACATGTCTGACAAGAACGCAACAACACTGCAAAAATAACAAAATAAACAATAAATCAACATGTGCAAAAGCACGCATACATGCATACACAAAGAGAACGGGGAGAGAGAAGACTCATCCATGATGCAGTTCCAAAAAGCATTTATCACTTTAATAATTTCTTCAAAATAACATGACTGTCACAACGTCACAAATATAGTAGGTTTATAGTTTGAGAGTCAACTGGGCTATAAAAAGTGTAACAAACGTATAATGTTGAGAAGATTCAGGAACATACTAGCTAGAACATATTTAAACTGTTAATCATATTCAAAGAAAAGATATTTATACTGGAAATTCAATTGGAAACGGGACAAGATACTAAATGGTTAAACTCATCACTGACGATACCACTCCAATTTGAATAGAATGGTTCAACAAAATTTAAGAGCTTAAATGAGCATTATCAGGTAACCAATCTGTCAGAGAGCAAGATAGTGACTGAGTGAGCGAGAGTGAAATTATTATCAATGGGTTTACAGGCATAGAGAAGAAAAATGCTCGAAAGCACATTAAGGTGTCACAACTATTGACACCCAAAGTGCAATGCAGTTCCCATTCAACTGCCCAAAATGAAAATTTGATGCATCTGATCAGCTGAGGACTAACTCCCTCTATGGAAACTACTCAGTAAAGAAGCATCAGAATATGAGCTTCACCCTTATAAAAAAAAAAAAAAAAAAAAAAAGAGCTTCACCAAATCAACTGGATAAAATCACCAGAAGAAATGCTGTCAAATAACAAAAAGAATTGGTTAAACCAAAGTGGGAAGTAATATCCTTTTATGAGAATATGAAATGCGGAGGCAAAGAGAAATCAAGATACTTCTCTTTAGTTGGTTGGATGAAGTAGATGGCTTCCATTGAGGGCAATGGCTGCCTTCGTCTGTACAAGTCTTCTACCACTGCAGGAAACAATAATATCAGATATATCTTTTAGGACCAAATTCAATATTAAAAAAAGAATTATTTTTCTTATGAATAAACAAGAATCTATTTTTCTTATGAATAAACAAGAAACCTTTATCTCATATAATGTATTATAACAAGGCAGACCAACAGTCTACTTCAGAAACTCGACACATAGCAATTAAGACTGTCAATCACAAATCAAAGGTCATCCAACAATAGTTCATTAAAAATCAAAGCCCATCATAGAACAAGTAAATAAAGACTTGCACAAGAAAAAGCCCAAGAAACCTCCTTTTCATTTGATAAACCACAAATCGCCCAGAACCTGGTTGGTGAAATCAGAATCTAAAACTAGATTCAAGACTATTAATCATACCTTTTCTCTCATTAACCCTTTTGTAATAGATTATTTTATTATCTCACATTCTGTTCGCCCATGAAATTATGGGTATTCTCCCTCCACATAATTTCTGCCTGGAAAACCAAAAGGTCAAATCTTTCTTAATGGTTTCCTTTCCTAATCAAGTGTTGACTCATTTTGCCCTACCCTTCACAGTTTAGCTATTCTAACTTACGATCTACTTTTTTATCTTAATATCCCCAAAAACCTACAAATTCCAAATGTTTTGTCATGAAAAATTCCAACCTTTTTTTTTGGGGGTAAAACAATAGCTCTTCCACTCAGATTCTAAATTATTTTCCCCCAATTTCTAAAATCCTCATTGGCTCATTCTTAAAAAAAATCTATTTCTCAATTTACTCTTCTTCCCAAAAAGCGACTTTCTTGCAGATAGTCTCAACACTAAGATAAAAGAGCCAACCGGCACTCTTAAATCCCACCAGCTCCGAGACAAAAAGGGGACTTCAGCAATCCTAAATGAGGGGGAGAAATCATTTCTACCTGCTAAGATTCCTGAGCTTGGAACCTTGGCAGCGCCAGTTCAATTTTCTTAACCATTGAAATGTTCCTTACAGTAGCCTATTCATTGCTTCAACAGGAAAAATGTTATCTCAACTAGCTAGACAACTGACAAATTTTATGAATTAAAAAAATAAATTAATAAAAGAATCTTCCGGCTTCTTAGAGTAACATTCTCTGCAAAGCTCCTTAATTGCATAAATAATAATGGTGTGTGTAATGCAAATGGTAGTCATGGAGTCACCTAATCTATCAGCTTCCTAAATCAACATTTCACAGCACACCCATGGCCTTGGAACGACAGTGGTTTCCAGCAAACAGTAGGGAAACTGACCACCAGCCTGAGCAATACTAGCATAAGGTCAAATGGAGAGCACCTACATGCATTTTTAATCATTTAAGGCGGTTTCTTTCCTTAACATATTGTGGACAAAAGACTACTAAAAAGTAAAACTGATATCTTTTAATGTTCTTGCGGACAAATATCGAAAGCAATCATAAAATCATAAGATGCTCAGTTGGGTCATTCTTACATGAAACGCCTTCCTGTGTAATGTCAGCCATCTTGCACGAGTACGACATTATCTTAACAGTAAGCTTGTCCATTATAAGCACCTAAACATACATAAAACATTTAATAACCACACGAAAACAAGAACAAGTAATGAATAAAATCAACAGGATAGAAGCTAAAAAGTACCTTCCAGGTTGATTTTGATTTGCCAGTTTTCGCGGAGCGAAGCATTTCATACAACAACCCTAAATTCAAAATTCAAACAGAGAAAACACAAATCAGTTGAATTGTCCATGTAACAGTAACCACCACGTCATTTCCTAACATTTTAATTTCAATTAATTAGACAATTTTTTTAAAAATATTATGCTGAATCACTCCGTTTCTTCGAAAAGTATCAAACATTATTAACACAATGCTTCAAGAATTATAAAGTAAATCATTAATATAATAGTAATAATAATTAGAATTGTACAGAAAGAGAACTCACTTTCACGGGTGATTTGTTTGAAATTTTTGTAATCACCACCGTATGATGAAGAGTCAGAATCCGAATACGACATCGTTTCTCAGGACTTTCAAGGTTTAAAAAATCAAGAATTAAGAGATCGTTTGTTTATTTACAAGAAGCACTTGAACAAGAAAGATCGAAATCGAAACAAGCTCAAACAAAAATAATCAGGAAAGGAAAACAAAACACGTGTGTCTTTTTTCAAATACTGAAATCCATTTTTGAAGTTAAGTTACTTTTGAATGAACCCCCTTAGTTTTCTTTTAATTACAAAATATCAATGGCGTTTTAGTTTTACGTCAGATATCCCCTCATTTTATCTAATTTCAGAGTAATATCATGCAATGGTTTTCTTTCTTTTATTTATTTTGACAAGAGAAATATTAAAATATAATTAATTTTAAAAACCAAAAACTACAACATTTTTTTATTTTTAAAATATTTTTGAAGCATGCAATTTTTTTAATAATTATTACCGGAACTCGAGTGAACATGGACGAAAAGTGCATCCAGGCTTATTAATTGATGTTTTAGATGACCTAATAATTATATCTAAAACTAGGAAATGGAACCGCACTTCGTGCGGCTTTAAAAAAAAAATTAGTATTATCTTTTTTTATTACTTTGCACTTGATGAAACTGATAAAAAATATGAATTATTTTTTTTAAAGATGACGTAGCCTTATAAAACTAATGTTATTTATGAAAGTTAATTATTTTTTTGTTAACATTAAAAATATATATTAATGTGTATAGTTAAGTGTACACAACCTTTTCATCAATAAAAATTATGTTCACACTAATCAACTCTCTATTTTTCTTGGTATTAACAGACTCCCACATCTTACAAAGTCTAACCCTTATCATCCAACTATCTTTATCATTGTTTAACTCATGAAGAAAAGAGTACTCCATGAAGCACACAATACTAAAAATTTAAATAAGTCAAAAAATAAAAACACAAGAACATTTCTAAAGAGGATGTTGGTTAAATAAAAAAAAAAACCCAAACATAACAAATCTTAAATGCTTAATATTTATAGAGTTTGAAGAAACCAAAAGACACTAAATAAAAGGTTGCATAATTAAATATGGGATTATGACATTAAAATTAGGTCCTAGTGGCATTGGTGAGGAAAGATGAAGGAACCTTCCTTCCTATATTAATTAGTTGATGTATTTTAAACCACTAAAGTTTAGTTGTTGGCTTAATAAAATAAATGAATGTTTCAAAACTTATAATTAATTTATTATTAATGGTTACATATTGTTGAATTTAAATAGAAAGAGGAAGAGACATGTAATTTTTTGTAATCTATTAATTATTTTCTATTTTTAATATTTTGTAATGTAATTATTTTTTAATCTCAACCAATAGATTAGATAATAGAAAATATAAAAAGATGAGAAATAATAATGCCACAAATCTTAACTACTTAATATTTATAGAGTTTGAAGAAGCCAAAAGGCACTAAACAAAAGGTTGCATAATTAAATATGAGATTATAGCATTAAAATTAGACTCTAATGACATTGTTGAGGGAAGATGAAGGAACATTCCTTCCTATATTAATTAATTGATATATTTAAGCCACTAAAGTTTAATTATTGGCATAATAAAATAAATAAATATTTCAAGATTTATAATTAATTATTATTAATGGTTACATATTATTGAATTTAAATAGAAAGAGGAAGAGACATGTAATCTTTTATAATCTAATAATTATTTTTTATTTTTAATATTTTGTAATGTAATTATTTTTTTAATATCAACCAATTTATTAGATAATAGAGAATACAAGAAGATGAGAAATAATGATGCCACATCACCTTCTCTAGTCCCAACTTTATATATATATATATATATATATATATATATATATATATATATATATATATATATATATATATATATAGATAGATAGATAGATATAGATTTTTAATATTTTGTAATGTAATTATTTTTTAATCTCAACCAATATATTAGATAATAGAGAATAAAAAAAGATGAGAAATAATGATGACACAAATCTTAAATATTTAATGTTTATGGAGTTTGAAGAAGCCAAAATGCACTAAACAAAAGATTGAATAATTAAATATGGGATTATGACATTAAAATTAGGCTCTAATGGTATTGTTGAGAGAAGATGAAGGAACCTTCCTTCCTATATTAATTAATTGATGTATTTTAAGTCACTAAAATTTAATTGTTGGCATAATAAAATAAATGAATGTTTCAAGACTTATAATTAATTATTATTAATGGTTACATATTGTTGAATTTAAATAGAAAGAGGAAAAGACATGTAATCATTTATAATCTAATAATTATTTTCTATTTTAATATTTTATAATGTAATTATTTTTTAATTTCAACCAATTTATTAGATAATAGAGAATATGAAATGATGAGAAATAGTGATGCCACATCACCTCTTGTAGTCCCAACTTTATATAGATATATAGATAGGTATATACAGATAAGCTAATTATGAGAGATGGGATGAATAGATTACTACAAAGAGTTCTAAATTTAACTTCTAGAACGTACAACACTTTAGAATTAGCTGTGCGAGTGTACAAGCTATACTCAGTTCTAGTTAATTACTCTTGATTTTTATATTCTGCAGTAATTATTTCTAGCTAATTACTCTTGATTTTCCCTTCAATTATTTATTTATTTACTTATATTTATTAAATTCAAATTTTGAGAAAATATCATATAAAATCTTTACATATCAAAATTTTTTTTGTTCGAATATCGATTAAAAAAATGCAATAAAATCAATTTTAATAGGGAATAAAAGGATCTCCCTAAATTACAGTTTACAGCCAATTAACCTTGTTATTCCTTTTCCTTAAATCCAACATCAGTACTTTTCTTTAAATCCAACGTCAGTCATTGGGTTGGGCAGCTGTAAGTTACATGTAACTTAGCACTTGCCATAATAAAATTGAAAACTTTCAAATCAATCGAATCATATATCTTTAAATTTGAAAGAAATAACAACTAAAAATTAATAGCTTCAAGTAAGTAATAAATGAGTGTAAATATATAATATTCCCACTAAGATACATTCTAAAAGAATATTAAGAGAAAAGAAATTGAAATTAAAGAGATTTATTGCAACTATATATTATTCAAGAATAATGCTGATTAGTAGATCTAGGATTAGAATTAGAGTGGTTGATTTGTTTAGTTTCATCTTGCACTTTGACGCTGATTTGCTGCTTTTGCGGTTTCTTTATTTGCATGGAAACGCCAGTTGCTTTGCCATTAATATTCCGCAAATTTTGTCTTCCGGTGGCCGGCTTTTCAAGATCGCCGTCGGCCTTGGCTCCGTTGGTGTTTTGAGTTTGCTCCGTAGTCATTGACGGCGGTGGCGAACGAGGACGAGGATAGTAGAAATCGGTCGGAAAAAAGTAATACTGAAGGCCAGCCATTAGTTAGATTGTTAGAAATTAAAATTTTCAATGCTCTAATAAACTCAATCAAACGACTCAATTAGAGAACTGAGAAAAGGCTCTTTTTGATTTTGTTGTTATTGCAAGTTGTTATTGTACGTACATGTCTATTTATTTTGAGTAAGAGCCTAAGAGGGATTGTTGTTTAATTCGATAACTTGTTGGCTAAGCTTGTAACATGCAAAGTTAACTTTTTTTTTTTTTTCTTTTTCTTGTATGTGCGAAGTTTACTACTAAGATAAGATAGGAATAGAAATATGCATATATATAAAATAGGAATTGCCCAATAGGATTAGGAATTGGATTTATAACATGTAATAATAAAAAATACCTTGCCATGATTAATAAATTGGGAAAAAAGACTGATACATCCCAAATTTTTGTAAAAAATATATATATAAAACTCTCTAACGTTTTGAAAAAAAAAATACATTTAAACTTTAATTTGTTACGTATTCTGTTAATTTTAACAGAAAATTCATTTTCAACTTATAATTACCATTATCTCCCTCTAACATATTAATTAATATATTCACTTGTCCATTTTATCCATAAATTATTAATAAAATCATAAACATAGTTGGAATTTTACTATATAAACTCAATTTAATATCTTCTTTTTCCCAATTGCTCGTCTTGTCAATATCTTCTTCTCCTCCTCCTCCTCCTCCATCAACTCCATTTGCTTCATTCTTGGCTTCAAAACAGTAAAGATTACATCATTTTGCGACCTTTTTCACATCATTCAACTTCCAACCACCCAAAAAAGTTGCCTCAAATAATGCATTCTGCCAAGTGCCAGCTATCATCAAACCTAAAAGAGTTGATTAATGCAATGTTACAAGAATTCAACATTCAACAACCAATGATTGCACTCCAAATAAAATAAAATAAAATTAAAAAAGAAAATCATTACTGGAAATCTTATCAACTTGCTGAGGAGTCAGCTTAGCCGAGAATCCACTAGCAGCCGTCTTATAACCGTACAACAGAGCATCCTTTGCAGCCTCCTCGCTGCACACAAATCGAACGGAACACAACACCGTTAAAAGCAAATAATTACCAAGTTGCCACCAAATCGATTCAAATCAAAATGCAATTAAATTAAATTAAAAACCCGCCGAGGACAGAGGAGAGGATACGAACGTGGAAGGACTCAGGCTCCTCGTCATATGGCCTCTCCGTGTAAACGGTCTGAACCGCTGATTCCGCTTGTGATGGTGCCGTCGTCTCCGCCATTCTGATGATCAGAATCCACAAACTCACTGTTGATGAAAACCAGTTTTTTTTCTGCTTCTTTCCTACAACGACTCTGGAATTTACAACCAAAAAACGTTTCTTTGGTACTTAGCTATTAAATAATTCATTAAATGTTTCTTTGGTACTTAGCTACTAAATAATTAATTACATGTGTGTCTTTTTTATATGGGAGGAGAGTTTCTAGTTAGTAATTGATTGATTATTGCGATTTTTGGATAAATTAACTCGTTACTAATAAGAGAATGTGCCACGTTAACCTTCTAATTATTTAACCAAATTGAATCGGTTACCAATTTGGGATTTAAATGTCTTTTTTGAAATGTTAGAGAATTTTATATATCTTTTTTTTTTTCTAAATGTTTGGATTGTAATCAATCTTTTTCTCTAATAGATTAAGCAAACGTATATATGCACTAGTGTTTGATCAAATTATTCCGATCCTAAAAATTATTTAAAATTACTTGAACTTTCAATTGCATTCTAGTTTTCAAAATTGTTGTCACATTGCTGATCTAAAAGATTTGAATTCAGTGCTTTGTTGAGTTTTTTATTAATTTTTTAAAAGATATAGGTAGTAGTTATTAGATAAGAATTAAAAATTTAAGAGTTGAACTATTGACATCCCTCCTAAATTCTTTTGAAACCCCTTTTTCGAATTATATTAAATTTAGTGCCAAAAATATCCTTATTTTTAAACAAATAAATTTAATTTGTGAATATTTTAATTTTCTATTATTTTCTCGCTCCTCACAAACAATTTCTATGGGCCATAAACTTCTTGATAAAAATCAATGAATTAAATAAAATATTCTTAAGAGTATGATTTAAAAAGTTTCAGTATGAGCATAAAAGAAAAAAGCCAGATATTTTCTTTAATGTTTTGTTCATAATCAATAGATTGTTCTAATTATTGAAGGAAAATGTATAGAGAATTTGAGAAAAAATGACGTGTGTGAGTTTGATAAGAGAGAAAATACAAGAGTTTTCTCTTTCTTTCTTTTTTTTAAGAGAGACATAGTACAAGAGTTTAAAGTGAGATATATTAGAGTATTTATCCTTAAATGTAATTGTAATATAAGAGGGGTTACAAAAGGAGTTATAAAAGGAGTTTGGAGGGGTGCCAATAGTCTAACTCAAATTTTTATTGTATATTGCTATATACACATGTGGTAGTTATAAAAAGTTAAACACAGATTAGCTCAGAATTGGATCTAAATCTGTAAATAAATGTCTCCTAAGATTTTAATTTTTTATGGGATAAAAAATATTGAAAAATTTATAAATATCTCTATTTTGATTGATACTATTAGTTTACAACCTGTTATTACATTTTCTTTTTCAGATTTTACCACTTACTCTTTATCCAGTCGACTCTTCATGTCAAAATTTTCACGGCACCAAAGCTCATCCGAGCCACAAACCAACCAATTTTTTTTTCTTTAAAATAATATATTGGCTCAAACATCAAAGGGGTAACAAAGATACTATGAGAAGTACAGAAGAGCAAGTGCTAAAACCTAAGAACTACTCCAGGGGAAAAAGTGTTAACTTCCAAGATTATTGGGTTTTATGACTTAAGTAAACATGTCAAACATAGTTTGATATAAGAGATCCAACATGTACATATATCTTTTTCATGTGCATATATCTAAAATCAAATAAATATATATCTAAAACCAAATATGTTTTTCCCCTCCACCTTGTCGATTAGTTTTTAAATAATTACATTTGATTGACTACCTGAATTCAAATTTTAGGTAAGGTACATGGTCAAAAAATTGATTTAGGCTTTACCAAATACATTTCATAGTTTTGTCAGTACTAGCTATTTTAATTAGTAAAATCTATTGATGTAGTACAAGAGAAAATATTAGGGAGATGATAAATTGGTTGCCATTAGAATTTTTTATTAAAAAATCATTTTTTTTATCAAATAAAGGAATTTTGGAGTGCTTCTAAGATTTTTTTTTTTGATGAAATTACATAAAAAAAGGCATTTAAGAAAAGAGTAAAAGATGACTAACAATCTGTACCGGCTCATGTGGGCCTATGGGCCAACACAACACAACCCACTAAGTGAACATGTTATGTCGTTGCATATCTAATATTTTTTTCTTGGGCACAACGCAACACATTGAATTTTATAATAAGTTGAAATATAATATTAAGTAAATACATAAAAATTAAAATTATTTTCAATATTATATGAGATAATTTCAATATTATTAATGAGTGACATATTTTATTAACCGCAACATCTATTTAACCAAAAGATTTAGTTAAAACCTTTATAATAAATACAAATATTTTATTAAAATAAATATATTCATCAACATTTTTTAAATTTTTTTATATATTAAAAATATTCTAACATTATTAGTGCACTAGACAAATTAAACTATTTAAATTATATTTGAATTTATTAAAAAATTATAAAGTCAATTGTTTTAATTACTATCTACAAAGGGTTTATAGTCAAGAGGGAGTTTTAATATCCTTTATTGAAAATTTGGGAGTCTACGTGATCTTTTTCCCAAACCTTTGGGTGTAGGTGTGATTTTCCCTAACAACAATTAAATTTTCTTGAGAGTTAATATTTAATTGTTAACTTGGACTTACAAAGAAATTAACAATTAACTTTTGATTTATAATAAAACATATTAATTATAATAATATTATTATTCTTATTATTAGCAAAAAATAATAATTAATATTAATTGTAATAATTTTATTATTATTATTAATAGCAACAACAATAAATTTTTCTTAATAATAATAATAATAATAAAAGAAAGGATAAAATGAGAATTTGAAGATTTAAGTAGGAGCAATATGGTCACTTTAGGGAATGAAATTTTCATTTTCACCTCCCCTATGAGAATAAGAACTCTAGTAGTCATTCTTAATTTTATGTGGGACTCACCACTTTAATTCCCATTCCATCTCTCATTTAAGCAAGTAAACACATCATTCATTTCTATTTCTTTATTCTCATTGCCATCATAACCTTTGCTAATATCAGGTTCTAAACCAATAAGACTTTTTTCAACATTCCTTCTATTTCTAATTTGATGAAGGCATCAGTCTTACAAAGTGGAAGAACTCAGTCTTCACATTCCAATTCCTCTTTACAAGGATTGTGCTGCAAAGATGCTATAAGCAACAAGTTTACCCCACAATGGAACAAATATAATCCATATACGTGTAAGTAAAGATTCCTATACAAGAACTGAAAGATAGAACACATTCGAAGTATAGCACCAATTGTAAATTATGAGTCTGCAGGGAAGGAGAATTTGGTGGAATACATGCTTTTTCCTGCAAGAAAAAAGACTGCTAAGGAAAAATTTAAAATTGGCTAATATCACTGAGAGAATTGCGCTGAATATAACCAAAAAACACATAAATTGGACAAAACAGATCATGGCCATTTGGGAAGAATTGGAATGTCTACAAAAGCCTATACCTAGAGCCGCATTTGGAGCACGGTTAAATTTTGCTATGCTCCAGCTCTTTAATAGTTGCTTCAGGAATAGGTGAAAAGTTCTACTTTATGCGCATGAAGGTTTTAAGTCAATGAAAAGGCTGCATTTGATTAGGCTTTGGCATAAATTAATATAATCATCTGAGTAGTGATCATAGTACCATAAGTAGCTTATTTCGATGTGGCGCAGATAAATTCCAAGAAATTAAAGATTCATTGAATCATCAGTCAAGGAATAGTAACCAGTAATAGAAAGATGAAAAGTAAATATAAAACCATTGAGAAAGTTATACACAAAATCAAAAAAAAAAAAGATGCAATCACAATAACTAAAAATATGTTATTAAAACACTAGTCTGATCAAGCAGAAAGACTTATTCAAAACATAGTAGCTTAAGCAAACAACATAAAAGAAATTAGCACTGCAGTAGCAACTCATATTGTTGAACCGAGGACTTGTTCAGCCTGATTAGCGGAGCCTTCCGAAGTTATTACTTCATCTTTTGGTGCAGGCGCAGAATCTTTTCAACCAACCTCGTGCATACTTTCAACCTTTGGTTGATTTTTATTACTCCCGGTATGTTAAGATTCCACCGCATTTTTGACATTAACTCTATTGTCGTCATCCCTGCTCTTTTTTCCATTCTCATATATAGGAGGAAACACGAGCAATTTCTAGATTCCCTTCCACACCAGCAATGTCCTTATTTTCCGCTTCAACAGGAGAATAAAACCTGCCTCCTAGACGCTCCATCCTCCTAAATTTACTGTGCTTCCTAGTAAAGGAAAAGTACACATCTTCGTCTTCAACCGCCTCCTTCAGAAGCCATAGTCTCTTAACCCTCTCAATCTGCCTCTTGCTAAGCTTCTTGCCCCGAAAGTGAAAGAGGCAGTTAAGACATACGGGGAAACTATGTTGTAGTTGTCCCTCCATTCGATTCTCAGACGTTTCTAGTTACAACAATTCTCCGTCAACCACCGTACTCTTACACTGTTTTTGTCTACTTGCTGCTCTGGGTGGCAGCAAAGGGGGCCGACCGCCACCAACTTGCTTAGACCTATTATTTGTTTTGCGTGACTCAATAACAAAAGCATCCCCACCTTTATCAAAATCTAAATCTTGCTCCTTTCCAGCCATTACGATGTGCAGTGCTCAACAATACTTTGTGCTATGTGAAATACAAGTGTGCAACCCAAGAGGAGGGGTAAATTGAGATTCTAAAAATTATTTGATTTTAAAACAAATTATCAAGCAAATCTAAAATGAATTTAATGGAATAACAATTAAATCAATTACAATATAAAAAGATAAGGGAAGAGAGATTCAAACACGGAGATTTTTACGTGGTTCGGCCGACCTCGCCTACGTCCACGCCTCCAACCTTTTCGGGCTTGAGGATTTCAGTAAGCACGCCTCCAAGGCTTCAAATGCTTACACTTGGCTTCTAAGGTGTCAATGAACCTTTACAACAAGAGATTATCCCCAATCTCTTAACCCAAGTGTATCCCAACACTTACAATCACTCAAAGTAAAAGATTAAAAATTATTTCTCTCACACAATATTTAAGATTACAAATCAATGCCCAATGTGTGAATAGATGAAGTAAGAAAGAGTTTTAAAGCTCTATGAAGATTGTATTCTCGAATATAAGCTCAATGGTCGTGTTGTGATCAATCTTGTTTGAATTTGAATAAGCTTATTTATAGTTGGAGCTGAAAAACTAGCCGTTATAGATTGTCTGCTCGAAAACGGTTCGCCGTTAGCCATTAACGGTTGACCGTTTAGGCTGGTCAAAGGTTACCGTTGGGCCAAATTTCAAATAAACAGTTTACCGTTTAGGATTACCCGTTAGCCGTTAAATTCCAGAGACCTGCAAGATAAACTTCAGTTGTTAGTTCATACTAAACGGTTAAAGATTTATACGAAATAACATTTTTGGAATTTATCGGTTAGCCGTTTGTAATTAACGGTTCGCCGTTTGTTTCCTGCAAAACAAATTAGCCTTATCTGTTTCAGTTAAGCTTTTACCGTTTGTTTCCCAGTACAGTTTTTCATTATGGATTTTATCGGTTAACCGTTTCAATAAACGGTTCACGGTTTAATTCCAGTGGCCTTCCCAGCTTTTTGTATTTTTCGTTTTTCTTAACCGGTTAAAGCTTAAGCAATTTGATACTCTCTGGTTTTAATCGGTTAACCGTTTCAATAAACGGTTCACCGTTTATTTCCAGAATCACAGTTTAAGCCAGATTTTGCAGAGAATCATTTTCCAATTTGAAATTTAACAGTGATCCATCTTTTATGAATATAATTGGAATGATTATAAGGCTCTCGTTTATTAAGGAATAGCTCCAACATTTTAATCAAAAACCATTTAAAGTTTGTTATCATCAAAATCAATATTATTAACATATTCATGTTAACAATCTCCCCCTTTTTTATGATGACAAACTTCATTCAATATTTTGCTCCCCCTTAATATATGCTCCCCCTAAATGTATGGCCAAATTAAAAAAATGTCCAATAAACTGATTTTTGCTCAAGGAAACATTTAAAAACAAAAATTCATTTCAAATCTCCCCATAATTATCTCCCCCTTCATCATCAAAAAGAAAAGAGAGAAAAGAAATCCGTAAATCCGTAGAAGAAAGAAGTTACCCATTTTTGGCGAGCGAAAAATTTGGCAGAGTTTCCCCTTAAAATGGAGCAAAAGCACTAATATAAAATGAGATTAAAAACACTTCCAAAATATATTAACAACAACTCCATCATCCAACAAACCAACAACTCCATCAACCAACAATTCCATCAACCAATACTTCCATCAACCCATAAACCAACAACTTCATCAACCAATATCAAATCAGCCAATATCAAGTCATCCAACATCAAGAACATAAAAAAAAAAATGTCATCAAAATCCATCAAGATCATATAGAGGTAGCAGTGTATATAAAAATATAAATAGCAACACACAAACAAACAAAATATGAAATGTATGTGCGAAAATAGAACTCAGAAACTATGGAGGTGGAGAAGATGTGCTCCCCGGATCATAACCGAAATATCGGAGAAGAGTACGTTGTCTAGCGATAAGCTCAAGTTGCTGATCAATGCTCTGTGTTGTGCAAATTTTGTTGAACTCGCAAGCGCACGAATCTATTGTAGTATAGATCAATGGTGACGAGGGTCGATCCCACGAGGAGGTGGATTTTAATTGTGTATAGAATTAATTTTGCAAATGGTTGATTGGATCTGTGGTGGAAATGATTTGGAATATGCTAAAACTTAAATTAAAATGGCGAGAATAAATTCTGAAATTGGAATTGAAATGGCGAGAATAAATTGAAGAGAATTCTATTGAAATGACGTACTTGGGTATCTGGATCCGTATCAACATGCATTATGGGCTAAATAATCCGTATTAATGCCAATTAAATCATGAGGGGGGAATCCACACCTCATGAACCACACTCTAATCAATATGGTGCTAAGGGCTTATCGTGGCAAATAATAATAACCTTGTACTAGAGAGCCGGTGTAACCAAGGCAGTATCTAGACAAGACTATTATTATTTGTCGATGATAAGTCAAATCATCCACAAAAATTAGAGGGGAAAAGAAAATAAAATTATCAAATAAAGCCCATGACACATGTTGAGACTTCACCTTCAACCCAAGCTTGAAAGGAAATTAGCTACTCATAATTGAACTAGGGGCAAAATGGGAATTTATTAAAATACGAAGAAAATACAAGATGGAGAAGGAATTACAGAAAATGGATCCCAAAAATAGATTCAGAGATATCCAATTAGGGGGGGGTAGCCCCCTTTTTATATATACATAGAGTAAATCATGGCCATTGGATTAAAAACAGTTTGGACGCTCAGGATTGCGCCACGTCATCAGTCAACAGTACGCGGTTTGACCACGTGGATGAACAGTAACACGGTTTGACCCGGGTGAACAGTGACGCGGTTTGGTTGAAAATAATCCTGTGTGATGCATGTACCGTACGCGAGATTTTTCGTCCACTGATATGCTGCCACGTCACCATCAACAATACATAAGAATTTTAGCCCAACAGGATCGTGACACCTCATCAGTCAATGCCACATCATCGGTCAATGCCACATCATCGATCCGTCTATGTGAACAGTGTCATGAACAGTAACGTAGACAGTACCGTACACGTGAATAGTACCGTACATGTGAATAGTGTCATTTTCCTTTTATGCCCCTCCTAAGGTTTTCGACCGTCCTGAGTTCAAAAGTGATGTCCGTTTTGCCATTTGATCTCTCATTTATTGTGAAATGACTATGATGCCCCTAAAATACATAAAATACTTAATTAAAATCAAACACACATAATTAAATTGCAAGAAGCTTAAATACATAAAAGTAAGGGTTGTTAGTAAAACTTGAAATGTAAAATGATGATTTTCTCCTTTATAAATATACATTTTCTAACACTCAACACACCCCCCAACCAGCTTATTGCTAGTCCCTAGCAAATAAAGCGAAAACGAAATTCAAATCCAAAATGATTTTTTTTTTAATAGAAACACTCGTGTTTATTCAATCAGATTAATGATAGCAATCAAATAAAAGTATAAGCATTATCTCAAGTCTAAAGAAACATCACACCCACATCAACCATCCACATGAATCAGCCCAGTAGACTTTGTTATAGCTACTTTCAAGAATGACATGTCAAACCCCAAAATCTCACTGGAAGTAGTGACACTCTTACAAAGAAATTAAACCCAATAACAATAGTCACTCCAATGAATGGTAATTGAGAGAAAATAATAAAGAAGTGATATCACATGCTCTCACCAGTGATGAAAGAAATATGCCCTCAGCTTAGAAATAATACGATCTCAAGTCAAACAAAAATGCTAGTCAACCCATTTTATTTATCTCTTTTTCTTTTATTATTATGCACCACTACATCTTTTTAGCCCATATAACTAGCTTCTACTTCAAACTATAGTTCCCTAAAATCAAGAAGGACTTTTATTAGGACGTAACGTAGGCTAGGGACATGGCTAACAAAAAAGGGAAATAAGGAAAACAAAGTGTATGTTTGAGAAAAATGCAGAGATTTTTTTTTTTTTTTTGAAGTTGCAAGGTGTATTTCACTTGTTGTTGTTATTTTTATTCTTTTGAAACAACAACTTTTGTTTTGTTGTTGTTTTTTTTTGTTTTGCATAACTTCACTGAACAAAATAATTATTTACATTTTCTCAAACATAAATAGGTGATGGAACTTATAAGACATCGGGTAATACTCCAAATTAGAGTGGGTCAAGATGATAAGTTGACAAAGAAAAGCAGAGATTTTTTTTTTTTTATTAAAGGCTCAAAAGGGGTAACTATGGATATTTAATAAAAGGGATGGCTAGAAAGGCTCAAACGAATCAAATATGGCATTTCCATCGTCTTTTAGGGCTCTAAATAATTATCCATATCTACTAGTTAGATGGGCCTCCCAATGTAGCAACACACATTTTTTTTTTAATTTTACTAAAAATTTTTTTTTTTAAAGGGTTAACTCAAACGAAATCTAGAGATCGTGTATAAAATAATAAACTGCTAAGCTGTATAGAGAATGGGCAAAAGGGTTACTCTCAAAGAAAATGATAGGCTCAACAACTCACTTGGCACTTATTTATGACATGTTCATTTCTTCAAGCAACTTATATTTGTCTCCGACATCAACATGTAAAGTAGCAAACATAGCGTAACATCACTTAAGACCAAAGATAATACAAATACTAAAATTTAAAATTAATCATGTCATCCAATGTTAAAACAAATCACACAATTTTTTTTTTTTAACAACATTCTATCCCCCAACCTATTCTAAACATGAAAGGAAAATATGCATGCAGAAATGTGAAAATGATGCATAAAAACTAATTAGAAAAGTTACACTTAAAATGATAGAAAACGAAATGGTTTTTTTTTTTTAAAACTTAGAAGATGCGTTTCTAGAGGCACTACACTCCATATTCAGCCATCTTCGACTCAAAAATTTGAAAATATATATTTATAAAGGAGAAAGAGGAAGAAAACGGTTTTTTTTTTTTTTTTAAAACGATGAAGATGCGTTTCTAGAGTAACTACACTCCATATTCAGCCATCTTCAACAGAAAACATTAGCAACAGTTAGTTTCTACAACAAAAAATCAGTAAAAACTTAACCAAGATTCCACAATTGTCGACTATTCCCTCCCCCCAACCAGAACGAAACATTGTCCTCAATGTTTTAAAGGAAAGAAGTAGAGTTTAGAAGACATCACCTGAGTGGTGCAACACAGAAGAAAATATTTACAAGCGGAGAATTAAATCTAATTTATACTTCTTACTGCGGCTACTGTTACCATCATTATTTGGTCGCTCCAACACAAAAGTCCAGGGGTCTGGCTCCGGTTTATAAGCTTGTAACATATCAAGTAGCTCATTAGCAGTGTGAGCACAAATAAAGAGTTTTTTCTCATTAGAATGAATGAAATAGTTTTTTTATTGCATGGTTAAGAAATGCGATAAAGCCATCATAAAAGTTATTGACATTTAACAAACCGATGGGTTTCTGGTGAATGTGTAGATGGGCCCAAGATGCTAGTGTCATAAGTGCCTCTAGTGTTGCAAGATCTCCTGGAAGGAAAATAAAAGCATCAGCATGATTAAGCATTGCAGTTATTCTTTCTTGCATACCTGAGACGACTAACTCTTCTCCAGTTGATGAGTCAGACGAACTTCCCAATGGTTTTAGGACTCTTGGGATGATGCCTAACACTTGACTTCCTCTGATAAAAGCTGCTTCTGAGACCATTTTTGATAACCCTCGGTTACCTTCTCCATACACCAAGTGTAATTTTCTCGCTGCTATGCTTCGACCAAGATCTATGGCTGCCTCCACGAACTCTTTATGTTTGCCATAGGTAAATCCAGAACGCACACAAATGTTCTTGAATTGTCTATTGGGAGTAGCTGCCATTGTGATACTTCTCAAAAATAATTTGTGAGTGCTTGACAAAAATTAAATCACATTTAAGAATCTTGGTGACAGTGGATCATAGCTGTGAATGAGGTAACATGTCAGTGTCAAATAACGCGTAAAGCATGTGGCTCGCGAGTAAAAAAGGAAATAGTAAAAAGGAAAAAGCAAACAGTAATAAAATTATTAAAGAAAATAATGCAAACGATAAAACAACAGTAAAATAAAACAATAGTAAAGTAAAAGGATATTTACAGGTAGTTGCGACTGTGGCTCACATCTTCCTCTGGTTTTACATCCAGAAACGGCTTGAACGCCCTCTATGGGTCGAGGATGGGCTTCCCATCCAGTTTTCTGATAAACTGGCAAACAGGGTCGTTTATAGTCAGATTCCCGAGACTATATCATGAATGCTCGTTCTGGAATAATGGCCATAACTGGAGAATCGCTCCTTGCACATATCCACTGGGATGCGTTTCAAGAGACAGAAGGATATCATCCAATGACTCCTTATTCAAGCCATCCCTAATGAATTGAATCTTATCTTCTCTGTTATCAGACACCATTCCTAAAGAACATGGGTTTCTATCGCAACTCATTCTGGCACACTTATGACAAGCAACAGAAATTCTTCGAGCTCGTCGTTTTCTTGCATAATTTCCTTTACCACAACCAGGCATGTATGCAATAAATTTAGGAGGTAACTCACCTGCCAATCGTACTTTCGCATCGATTAACCAACGGATGTCAGCAGATATGTTATTCTTCATGAGTAATCGCATGCGTTCGGACCGAGCTTTATAGATTGTAAGAAGGGCATTCTGAGGAAGTGAAGGGAATCGCTTGTGAAGCTTCACTAGAATCTCGTTTCTATCCATACTTTCGCCTTAGAATGTCAGTTATTATGGGAAACTGAAGTAACCGACTTGATTGTCACGGAGTACCGTTATCCGCCACTTCACCAGGGTAAAAAACTAAAGCACAAAAAAAAAAAAAACAAATTAAAACACAAAGAAAATTAAAATCGTCCTCTTATTGAATTTACCTCAAGCTCCAACTGGATGTCGTAAACACTTCCCTCAATATCTCTGAGTTGGCTTTCTAAACCCTCAACATAGGATACTAACTCTGGTGGTTGCAGAGCCCAAATACGATGTGTCTTACAAAATCGAATCTGCCTTTTGAGATGAGTTTTGACACGTTGAAGTGGTTTAAGAATGTTCAGGAGGAACGGTCTAAGTAAGGTACTCATGATTAAAAATGATGAAAGAAAACTTAATAGTTAAACAAATACACTTATGCAAAAATAATTTCAATTAGCAGAAGAATAATATAAAGAATGAAAAAAAAAATCAAATCAACGAAAAGAAGAAAAAAAAATCAATTCAAATCTGGTGGGTCACTCAAATTTATTTCGGTGTCTTCTCCATGTGGTTGGTATTCTAGATATGGCTTTAATCTTTGACCATTAACTTTAAACGTGACACCGTTCTTTGGGTCCTTCATTTCAATTGCCCCATGTGGAAAAACAGTATGAACAATAAAGGGACCAGACCATCGAGAGCGTAACTTACCTGGGAATAGGTGCAAGCGAGAATTGAATAAAAGCACTTTCTGACCTGGAGTGAACAATTTTCTCATAATTTGCTTGTCATGGAAGACTTTCATCCGTTGCTTGTAAATCTTGGCATTTTCGTATGCGTCATTGCGAATTTCTTCAAGTTCTGCCAGTTGTAATCTTCTTTCTGAGCTGGCTTGCTGCATGTCAAAGTTGAATTTCTTGATGGCCCAATATGCACGATGCTCAAGTTCCACAGGTAGGTGGCAAGCTTTTCCATACACTAGCCTGTAGGGTGACATCCCAATCGGGGTCTTGAAAGCCGTTCTATATGCCCATAATGCATCATCAAGTCTTAATGACCAATCTTTTCTGTCTGGTCTCACTGTCTTTTCTAATATGTGCTTTATTTCTCGATTGGAGATCTCAACTTGGCCACTGGTTTGTGGATGATACGGGGTTGCCACTTTGTGTGTGATTGAATACTTTGTCAAAAGAGCTTTGAATGCTTTGTTACAAAAGTGGGCACCACCATCACTGATTATTGCTCGAAGAAATCCAAAGCGTGAAACAATGTTGCTTTTCAAAAATCCTATCACCACCTTATGATCATTGGTTCTACATGGAATTGCTTCCACCCATTTCGATACGTAGTCAACACCAACCAAGATGTATTGATGGCCAAAAGAAGGGGGAAAGGGTCCCATGAAGTCGATACCCCATACGTCAAAAATCTCAACCACTAAAATTGGATTTAGTGGCATCATGTTCCTTCGTGTAATGCTCCCCATTCGTTGACACCTATCACATGAAGAACAGAAAGTGTAAGCTTCTCGAAATATAGTTGGCCAATAGAAACCACATTGTAAAACTTTAGTCGCTGTTTTCTTAGCACTGAAATGGCCTCCACAAGCTTGTTCATGGCAGAATGAAAGAATATTCTGAATTTCATTTTCAGGGACACATCATCTAACAATTTGGTCTGCACAATACTTGAACAAATATGGGTCATCCCAAAAGAAATTCTTTATTTCCGCAAAGAATTTAGCCTTGTCTTGCTTGGTCCAATACTCTGGAAGTTTACCTGTAACAAGATAATTAACTATATCAGCATACCAAGGTAATACTTCCACACTCATTAATTGTTCATCTGGAAATGACTCATTCAATGTTAATGGCTCTGTAATTGTGTCAAAATGGAGACGAGAGAGGTGGTCCGCCACAACATTTTCTGTGCCTTTCTTATCTTTAAATTCCAAGTCGAACTCCTGCAAAAGTAACACCCAACGAATTAGTCTAGCTTTTGCATATTTCTTTGTAAGAAGATATTTAAGAGCAGCATGATCTGTGAATATAATTATTTTACAACCAATGAGATAAGATCGAAATTTCTCTAATGCAAACACTACTGCTAGCATTTCTTTTTCAATAGTTGAATAGTTCAACTGTGCATCATTCAATGTCATACTAGCATAGTAAATAACATGGGGAATTCGATCAACTCTTGTCCTAATACTGCTCCTACTGCATAATCAGATGCATCACACATGAGCTCAAATGGTAAGCTCCAATTTGGGGGCTGAATGATTGGTGATGATGTCAACAATTGCTTTAATTTTTCAAAAGCCACAAGACATGAATCATTAAAGATAAAAGGTACATCCTTAGCAAGTAGATTGCATAAGGGTCTAGAAACTTTGCTAAAATCTTTGATGAAACGTCTATAAAAACCAGCATACCCAAGGAAATATCTTACTTCTCTGACTGTTTTGGGTGGAGGAAGATTAGAAATGAGATCCACCTTGGCTTTGTCAACCTCAATACCTTTGCTCGAAATGATGTGACCGAGAACAATACCTTGTTTTACCATAAAATGGCACTTCTCCCAATTTAAGACCAAGTTCTTTTCGATACATCTCTGCAGAACTAATGTTAGATGATGTAAACATTGATCAAATGAGTCACCAAAGACAGAAAAGTCATCCATAAAGACTTCAAGGAATCGTTTAACCATATCAGAAAAAATGCTTAACATGCATCGTTGAAACGTAGCAGGTGCATTACATAATCCAAATGACATTCTCCTATATGCAAAAGTGCCAAAAGGGCAAGTGAAAGTAGTTTTCTCTTGATCTTTTGGTGCTATGGGAATCTGATTATATCCTGAGTAGCCATCTAGAAAGCAATAAAATTCATGGCCTGCTAATCTATCAAGCATTTGATCGATAAATGGTAAAGGAAAATGGTCTTTACGTGTGACAGAATTCAACTTTCTATAATCAATGCATACACGCCATCCTGTAGTTACTCTAGTTGGTATCAATTCATTATCAGCATTCGTAACTACTGTGACTCCTGACTTTTTGGGGACAACTTGTATAGGACTGACCCATGAACTATCAGAAATTGGGTAAATGATACCTGCGTCTAATAGCTTAAGGACTTCGGTTCTAACAACTTCTTTCATATTAGGATTTAACCGACGTTGCATTTCCCTAGTAGATTTAGCATTTTCATCGAGGTGAATGTAATGCATGCAGTCTACTGGGTTTATACCTTTTATGTCCGCTATGGTCCATCCTAATGCTCTTTTGTGCTCTTTTAAAACATCCAACAACTTACCTTTTTATTCGTCATTTAGGGATGATGAGATGATTACCGACAAAGTACTTTCTTCTCCAAAAAATGCATATACCAATGTGTTGGGCAATGGTTTGAGCTCGAGTTTCAGTGGTGATTCTGATGATGGGATGAGTTTCTTCTCTGATGGTGCTAGTTGTTCAACTCTTGACTTCCATTTATTAGTGTCCATGGATGGTGCTGAGTCAAGTAGGGCGTTGACCTCATCAACCGATCTGTTAATATCAAATCCAAACCAAAGTGAGTTAAACATGTTTGTAAAGGATCATCACTAAGGTTTGAAAGAAAAGTATTATCAACTAGTGTTTCTATTAAATCCACGTCAACAATTCCATCATCTGCACTGTGAGGTTGTTTGGCAATGTTGAAAATATTTAGCTCCATAGTCATGTTACCGAAGGACAACTGCATAATTCCAGTCCTACATTGAATATGAGCATCTGCAGTTGCCAAGAAAGGTCGGCCTAGAATAATAGGGATGTGCTTCCTTGAATCCTGTATTGGTTAAGTGTCAATTACAATGAAATCAACAGGAAAATAAAACTTGTCTACCTGGATAAGCACGTCCTCCACAATACCACGAGATATTTTCGTGGACCGATCTGCAAGCTGTAACACCACTGGAGTTGGGTGTAATTCTCCCAATCCAAGTTTCACGAATACAGAGTAAGGCAAAAGATTTACACTAGCTCCTAAATCCAACAAAGCATTCTCAATTGTGTGGTTCCCTATACTACATGAGATAGTGGGGGAGCTTGAGTCTTTGCATTTTAAAGGAATTTTATGTTGGAGTATAGAACTAACGTTTTCTGTAAAAAATGCCTTCTTTTGAACATGCATATTTCTCTTTTTAGTACAAAGGTCTTTAAGAAACTTGGCATAAGATGGAACTTGCTTTATAGCATCAAGTAAAGGGATGTTAACACTTACCTGTTTGAAGATTTCAAGAATCTCACCTGTGGATTTTCCCTTTTTTCCTTTAGCTAACCTTTGAGGAAATGGAGCTTTCGGAACATATTCTCGTTGGTTGGTTTCTTCTTTCTCCTCCGGTGATGAGTCCTCAGCATTTACAGGTACAATTTGATTTTCTTTTGACCTCTCCATGCTGCTGTGGTGAATTGGTACTTGCCTCATGTACTCCTTTAGGATTAGACACTGGTTGACTTGGAAACTTGTCTTTCTCAACAGTCATTACCAAGGTCTGAACTGAAGAAGCAAGTTGTCCCACCATCTTCTCGAGGCTTGAAACTGATTGGGCTTGTGAGTTGAAGCCTGCTCTCAACTCATTTCGTAGTCCATCAATGGTGCGGTTCTGTTGCTCAATCGTGGAGTGAGTAACATTCCTAAAATTCTGGAATGCATCCTCCCATGGTCTAGGTTGAGAGTGGTTCTGGTTCTGATTGTATGGTCTAAATGGTGGCTGAGAGGCTTGAGGATTTTGTGGAATTGGTGGAGCTGGAGCTGTTGGTCCATTCTGTTGGAATCCTTGAGACCATGAAAAATTGGGGTGGTCTCTCCATCCAGGGTTATATGTGTTGGAGTATGGGTTGTAATTTGATGGCTTTCTCATTACAGCTATGGCATTGGCTTGATCTGAGTATGAGTTATGGTCATGTGGTTTTGTTGATTTAGCAGTCGATAACGATGCTATTTGTCGAGCAAGACCTTCAACCATTTCCTTGACTTCTTTGATTCCCGAAGTTGACTCGCCAATTTGAACCTCATTTACTCCCTTAATTCTTCTAGTATTCCTGAGTGATCGACTCCGTTGTTGGGAATTATCCGCTTGTCGCTGGAAGAATTCCCAAATCTTTGTTGCACTTTTTGACATTAGCTCTCCTCCACTTGTTGCCATTAGCCATTCTTGCACATTCGGCAATAATCCCTCCAAAAAGTATTGGCATTGATGCCATTTCTCGTACCCATGATGTGGACACTTCAAGAGTAGCCCATTGAATCGCTCCCATGTTTCGAAAAACTGCTCGTCTTCTCTCTGGGTAAACTCTGAAATTTCCCTGCGAATAACATTGGTTTTATGCACTGGGAAATATTTATTCAAAAATTTAGTTACCATTTGTTCCCATGATGCAATGCTATTAGCAGGCAAAATATTTAACCATGAACGAGCTCTATCCTTTAAAGAAAATGGGAATAGTCTAAGTTTTACATCATCATCTGAAAAATTCTCATATTTAAATGTTTGACAAATAGCATGAAAATCATTCAAATGATTATATGAGTCCTCATTTTCTAGGCCATAAAATGTGGGGAGACAATTTAGCACACTAGGTTTTAATTCAAAACTCCTAGCAGCTACATTTGAGTATCTTATGCATGATGTGCTCAAATTAGTTAAAGGACTAAAGTAGTCCTTAAATGGCCTCTCATGTGGTGCTTGTAAATCTATTCCAAATTTATTTTTAATGTGCCTGTGTGTGCGAAGTGTTTTTTCTAGTTCAAGGTCTATAGGTTCAAGATTAGGAAATAATGACCTTCGACCATGCATGCAAAACAAATAAAAAATAATGATGGGAACAAAACAAATAAAAATAAAGAAGAGGGAGAAATTACGATACTAACCTTATTGCGCTATTACAGCCTTACTATAAAAATACACAAAAATAAATACGTGAAATAAATTAACTAAAAATAAATTAATAAGATAAACCAAAAAGAAAAAAAAATTTACAAAGAAAAAAAAATTGAAAATTAAATTACAGAATTTTAAAGAAGAGAAAAAGAAAAGAAATACTAAGCTTTAAATGTAGATTCACTTTTTTTTTTCTTTTTTTTTAATAATTTTAAAAAAATACAAGAAAACAAATCAAAGAAATTATTCACAAAAATTAATTCTATGAATTAAAATTACTTACCTCCCCGGCAACGGCGCCACAAACTTGTGGTGCAAATTTTGTTGAACTCGCAAGCGCACGAATCTATTGTAGTATAGATTAATGGTGACGAGTGTCGATCCCACGAGGAGGTGGATTTTAATTGTGTATAGAATTAATTTTGCAAATGGTTGATTGGATATGTGGTGGAAATGATTTGGAATATGCTAAAACTTAAATTAAAATGGCGAGAATAAATTCTGAAATTGGAATTGAAATGACGAGAATAAATTGAAGAGAATTCTATTGAAATGACGTACTTGGGTATCTGGATCCGTATCAACATGCATCATGGGCTAAATAATCTGTATTAATGCCAATTAAATCATGAGGGGGGAATCCACACCTCATGAACCACGCTCTAATCAATATGGTGCTAAGGGCTTATCGTGCCAAATAATAATAACCTTGTACTAGAGAGCCGGTGTAACCAAGGCAGTATCTAGACAAGACTATTATTATTTGTCGACGATAAGTCATATCATCCACAAAAATTAGAGGGGAAAAGAAAATCAATTTACCAAATAAAGCCCATGACACATGTTGAGACTTCACCTTCAACCCAAGCTTGAAAGGAAATTAGCTACTCATAATTGAACTAGGGGCAAAATGGGAATTTATTAAAACACGAAGAAAATACAAGATGGAGAAGGAATTATAGAAAATGGATCCCAAAAATGGATTCAGAGATATCAAATTAGGGGGGGGGAGCCCCCTTTTTATAGATACATAGAGTAAATCATGACCATCGGATTAAAAACAGTTTGGACGCTTAGGATTGCGCCACGTCATCAGTCAACAGTACGCGGTTTGACCACGCGGATAAACAGTAACACAGTTTGACCCGGGTGAACAGTGACGCGATTTGGTTGAAAATAATCCTGTGTGATGCATGTACTGTACGCGAGATTTTTCGTCCACTGATATGCTGCCACGTCACCATCAACAATACATAAGAATTTTAGCCCAATAGGATCGTGACACCTCATCAGTCAATGCAACATCATCGGTCAATGCCACATCATCGATCCGTCTATGTGAACAGTGTCATGAACAGTAACGTAGACAGTACCGTACACGTGAATATTACCGTACATGTGAATAGTGCCATTTTTCCTTTTATGCCCCTCCTAAGGTTTTCGACCGTCCTGAGTTCAAAAGTGATGTCCGTTTTGCCATTGGATCTCTCGTTTATTGTGAAATAACTATGATTCCCTTAAAATACATAAAATACTTAATTAAAAGTAAGGGTTGTTAGTAAAACTTGAAATGTAAAATGATGATTTTCTCCTTTATAAATATACATTTTCTAACACTCAACACTCTGCTGCTGGAAGGTCTGAAAGTTAGAACGTAGCTGTTGGTGGTCACGGGAAAAAGTGTCCAACCGATCGAGAATCAGCAATCAAGTGCTGCACAACGTCCAAAGCAGGGGGCTGAACTGGAGCTGGAGGTGGCTTAGAAGCAGAGGGCTGCTCAGGAATAGCAGATGGCTTAGGAGCAGGAGGCTGCGCGGGAGCCAGAGGTGGCTCGGAAGGGGAAGGAATGTTAGCATCCATTGTACGCTCCTCAGAGTCAGAGTCAGCGGGAGGCCGGGGGACAAAACGACGACGTGGAGGATAAGGATGAGCTCCTAATCTAAAATCTGGAAGCTTATCGGGAGGATAGACATCGTTGAGCATCCGATCATCCTCTAGAGCAATCAAGGTATCCCGAGTTTTTGAGTTTTTAGTCTTTATCCACTCTCAATTCTTCCTAGAAAAACTGATACTAGTCATGGCCTCTAGACCAATCCGTCTAGTCTCTATATAACCGGTATCGAGAAGAGGCACCTCAAAGTGTTGCAGTAGCTTAGTAATGATACTACCATATGGAAGCAAGCAGTGGTTAACCGCGGGAGTACTCAACATATGTCACACAATAACATAGCCGATGTTAATGGGATGACTTGAAATGAGGCTGTCTAATAGGCCAACGTCCAACCTCGTAACCTCATCCGAGTGACCCTTCCTAGGTGTCACTATGTGCTGTAAAATAATGTGAAAAATGCGAACTTGGAGAGGTAAAAGTTGAGACCGAAAATGTAGATTACAGATCTCATTAGACAAGTCTCGACGACGACAAATATTACAGACTCCATCAACATGACTAAAACCGTCAAAAGAAAGGGCTTTCCTAGAGGTATAAATTTCATGACCCTCACTAGAGATACCTAGAAAGCCATTTAGGTCCTCATCATCAAATTCTATAGGCACACCGCCGACTTGAGTAACTATCCTATCTAGGCGAGTTGCGGAGATTTCCATGTTCGAATAAAAGACTCGCACTAAATTGGGATAAACTCGGTCATCAAAGTCAATGGCAGACTCCCAAGGCTGAAGCATAACCCTAATGCTTCTACCACACACAACTAAGGTACTGAAATCATCTAATTCAACATAGAAAGAGTCAAGTACCTTTCTACCATTGAAGCGATCCTCGAACCGCTTGGCCAAGGAAGGCATGGGGAAATGAATTCTTTCGAATTCAGAGACTTTCCGTGGTGGTATAGGATTCCTTGGAGGCACAAATTTTCTCCTGAGATTTCTCCGAGGGGGCGCAGCCATGGTGAAGAGTAAGGAAGTTTGAAAATTTTGAGAGAGATGTGAGGAGAAGAAGATGAACCGATTATTTGTTTAGGAATGAGTAAAGGATGTGATTTTGAGGCTCAATTTGGTTGAAGAAGGGCAAGAATCAGGTAAAAATTGAAGAAACCCGAATGACTGCACTTAGGGTTTGGATTTGGGATTTTGTTGATTTTGGGCTTGATTTGAAGATTTGAATCGGTGAAAGTGTTCTAAAGGTGATAAGAAATGATGTTATAGGTTTGATTTGGCAAGAAAAATAAGAAAAATGAAGGATTGAGGGCAGAGGAAGCGTCGGCTGCGCAACAATGGCCGAAACGGTGAAATGGCAACTGGAGAAGGAGAAGAAAAACCTTTGAACAATTTTATATTCACAAAAACGGTTAACCATTTATTTAAACGGTTAAAGGGGTAACTTCCAGAGGCTAAAGAATGGGAAACGGTGAAAGGTTAACCTTTTAAAGGCTAAGGAGTAACTTCTAGAGAGCTCTATGTTTTTAAACAGTTTACCGATTGCATCAAACGGTAAAAGGATTAAAAATGCAGACATCATATGTCGTTTCTAGAATAAAACGGTTCATCGTTTATTGGAAACGATTATCCGTTTATTTTATCTGTAATTTCACACATCTGATTTAATTTTTGGCCAGCAAATAATACATTCCAAGATCATTTAATTGATCTAAAAATATTTTATGAGCCATTTTAATGCATGATTCATGAACATGTATTCAAGCAATTAATTCATATAATCAATCAAGAATTAACAAAGCAAGCACATCATTTGAATATCAAGCTTAAGCATTTCATAAATATTAAATCATCAAATCACCAATAAGTCAATCAATTCAATACACTCAATAGCATGAATAGAGACGTTAATGCGAAAATTTCATCATCCCAAGTTCATGCCGAATTTTTGAAAATTGTTCTTCGCCAAGAGGTTTGGTAAAAATATCGGCGAGTTATTTTTTTGTTGAAATAAACTCTAATGCAATATCCCCCTTTTGAACATGATCTCTCAAGAAATGATGTCTTATTTCTATATGCGTGGTTCGAGAGTGTTGAATGAGATTCTTTAAAAGATTTATATCACTAGTATTATCACACTTAATAGGAATTTGTTCTAGGTTAATACCATAGTCTCTAAGTGTTTGTTTCATCCAAAGAGCTTGTGCACAACAACTTCCTGCAGCTATATATTCAGCCTCAGTAGTTGAGAGTGCAACAAAATTTTATTTCTTGCTAAACCATGAAACAAGTGAGTGACTTAGGATATGGGAAGTTCCACTAGTGTTTTTTCTATCAACTTTATTGCCGGCAAAATCCGCATCCGTATAGCATGTTAGATCTATATGAGTTCCTAGGATACCAAAGGCCAATATCTATGGTTCCACTCAAATAACAGAAAATTCTTTAACAACAAGCAAATGAGATTCCTTGGGACATGATTGAAATCCTGTGCACAAACATACACTAAACATGATATCGGGTCTACTTGCAGTTAAATAAAGTAAAGATCCGATCATACCTCGATACATTTTGATATCCACTTCTTTGCCTTTTTCATCTTTGTCAAGTTTGGTTGTTGTGCTCATTGGAGTGTTTTTGGTCTTTGAGTCATCAATGCCGAATCTTTTGAGTAGATCTTTTACATACTTGGCTTGATTTATGAAAATTCATTCCTCATTTTGTTTTATTTGCAGCCCAAGGAAGTACTTCAACTCTCCCATCATACTCATTTCAAATTCATTACTCATGCAAGATGAAAATTCTTTACACAACAATTCATTAGTAGAACCAAAAATAATATCATCAACATAAATTTGAACAACAAGTATGTCTTTGTCCTTATGTTTAACAAAGAGAGTAGTATCCGCTTTACCTATGGAAAAATTATTTTCTAACAAGAAATTTTTAAGCCTATCATACCATGCTCTAGGTGCTTGTTTTAATCCATACAAGGCTTTAAACAACTTATAAACATGATTTGGAAGTTTTTCATTTTCAAAACCAGGGGGTTGTTTTACATATACTTCTTCCATAATATACCCATTTAAGAAAGCACTTTTCACATCCATTTGAAATAAAATGAAATCTTTATGACATGCAAATGCCAACAACATTCTAATTGATTCTAGTCTAGCAACGGGTGCAAAAGTTTCATCAAAATCAATTCCTTCTTCTTGGTTGTAACCTTGAGCCACTAATCTAGCTTTATTTCTTACAACCACACATGATTCATCTATCTTATTTCTAAATATCCATTTGGTACCTATGACGGATTGATGTTCCGATTTAGGAACCAATTCCCACACATTGTTTCTTTCAAATTAATTTAACTCCTCTTGCATTGGCATAATCCAAGATTCATCATTTTCTGCATCCGCAAATGATTTGGGTTCAATTTGAGAAATGAATGTATTATGCTCACAAGTATTCCTAAGTGATGATCTAGTTGTAACACCTCGTGAGAGATCTCCTAAAATTTCTTTAGGGTGAGAAGAAACATACCTCCACTCCTCGGGGAGTGCTTGAGAAGTACCTTCATGTTGCTCCATATTTGTTTGCTCTTCTTGTTCATCCTCTTGATTTCTTTGTGGTGCATTCTCTTGATTATCCTTTGATGGTTCTTCTTGTAACTCTCCATCTGCATCATCATAATTTATTCCTTTCTCCGCAGAGGAGGGGTTAGACTCATCAAATGTAACATGCATAGATTCTTCTACAACTAGTGTATTTTTGTTATAAACTCTATAAGCTTTGTTTGAGTTTGAATATCTAAGAAAAATACCAACATTAGATTTTGGATCAAATTTGCCAAGATTGTCTTTTGTGTTCAAAATAAAACATTTGCATCCAAAAACTTTGAAATAACCAATATTGGGTTTTGTTAAGGTTAGATCTAATCAACACACGATTTAAAACATAACAAGCGGTGTTGACGGCCTCGCCCAAAAATACTTAGGCAATGAATTTTCATTCAACATAGTCCTAGCCATTTCTTGAATGGATCTATTCTTTCTCTCAACAACTCCATTTTGTTGTGAAGTTCTAGGTGATGAAAATTGATGCTCAATGCCAAAATCATTAAAAAAAAATCTCAAATGCATGATTTTCAAACTCTCCTCCATGATCACTCCTAATGCATGCAATACCATGCCCTTTTTCATTTTGTATTTTCTTACAAAGCACTTTAAAGGCATCAAGAGCATCATCCTTATTGACTAAGAATAATACCCATGTATATCTAGAATAATCATCCACTATCACAAATGCATAATATTTGCCATTTAGACTAGCATATCTAGATGGCCCAAATAAATCTATGTGAAGAAGTTGAAGTGGTTTTGAAGTAGAAATATGATTTTTATTTTTGAAAGATGTTTTGATTTGTTTTCCAAATTGACAAGCTTCACAAATCTTATCTTTTTGAAAACCAATTTTTGGAAGACCTTTAACTAAATCATTTTTCGAAATTTTTGAAATCAAATCCATACTTGCATGTCCTAACCTTCTATGCCATAACCAACTATCATCATGCAATGCCGAAAAATATTTATCAAGAGTAGATGCACATTCTATGTCAATGATATAAACATTACCACATCTATTCCCAACAAATAAGATCTTGCCATCACATGAATTCTCAATAACACAACTAAATTTATCAAAGATAACTTTATAACATTTGTCACATAATTGACTAATACTAATTAAGTTATGTTTCAAGTTCTCAACCAAACATACATTCTTAATTAGAGTTGAGGAAACTTTACCAACATTTCCAATTCCAAGAATTTTTCCTTTTGAGTTGTCTCCAAAAGATACGTCTCCACCATTTTCAATTTTGGTGAAGCTTGAGAACCATGCATAGTTTCCGGTCATGTGCCTTGAACAACCACTGTCCAAGTATCATTTATTTTTCTTCTTCTTCAAGCCCTACAAAGAAAATCTCAAGTGTTAGGTACCCACTTTTTGGGTCCTTGAGAGTTAGTAGTGATTCCTTTTGGAACCCAAATGCATTTCATACCATAATATGCATTTCTTTTTACTGGACATCTATTTTTCATATGACCATCTTGATTACAAAAATGACATACAATCTTATGATCACTTGTGGAGGTAGCTTTAACAAAATAATTCTTATAATACTTTTGCTTCAAGTTAGGCTTATACCCAAGTCCTCCTTTATCAAAAATACATTTGTGTGAGTTAAGCATATTATCTAACATTTTTGCCCATTTGTAAATTTCAAAACAATCTCATTAAACTCATTGCTCTTTTTCTTAAGCATTTGATTTTCATTTTTCAAATCATCTATGTGTGATTCTAAATGCTCATGTGAGATACTCGGTTTCTCATTTGATAATGCAATTTCATCATGCAATGTTTTGTTCTCTACTTCTAGGCGTGCAATTCTTGCATTTAGAGATTCATTTTCATTTTTAAGCTTTGCCATTTCCTTTTTAAGACATACATTCTTTTTACCAATCTTCATCAATTCATTATGCAATTCTTTAAAAGCATCATACAATTCATCATAGGTGAGATCACTTACCTCATTGAGATCATCATCCCCTCCTATTGCCATAAGCGCTAGGTTTGATACTTCTTGCGACCCTTCTTCATCACTTGAATCTTCCTCGCTATCATCCCAAGTTGCAACCATGGCTTTCTTCTTGAGTTTGTTGATAAGTGGGCACTCCGATCTTATATAGCCAGGCTTATTGCATTTATAGCATGTGATTACCTCTTTCTTCTCCCTTTGGTTCTTGAAGTTTCTGAAATGTCTTCGCTCTCCGATTTTCTTGAAGAATTTTCTGAACCTCCTTGCTAGCATGACCAGCTCTTCATCATCCGGTTCACTCTCCCCACCACTCTCATATTTTGAAGCTTTGAGAGCAATGCTTTTCTTCTTCTCCTCATGCCATTTTTTTGCAGCCAAATCTTCTTCATATGAAATGAGAGAACCAATTAAATCATCAAGAGGTAAAGTATTTAAATCTTTAGCCTCTTCAATAGCAGTTTTTTTAGGTCTCCATTCTTTTGGAAGTGACCTAATGATTTTCTTAACTTTCTCGCTATTTGAGAAGACCTTTCCTAGGGCTCCTAGGGTGTTTACTATGTCCGTAAATCTCATATACATAGAGTACACACTCTCATTTTGTTCCATTTGGAACAACTCATATTGTCGAGTGTACCTACTAATTTTTTACTCTTTCACTTGATTTGTGCCTTCATAGACTACTTCAAGTTTGTGCCAAATTTCATTGGCACTTTCACAACTAGATACTCGATGAAATTCTTTCTTATCAAGTGCACAAAATAAAGCATTCATAGCTTTGGAATTTAGAGAAACTTTTCTCTTTTCCAATTCATTCCATTCCCTTGAAGGTTTTGGAATATCTTCCCCGACTTCATTTTTATTTAGGGGCAAAAACGGACCATCACATACAACTTCCCAAATTTAATAATCTAGTGCTTATAAATAAATTCTCGTCCTAGTTTTCCAATATGGGTAGTCATTTCCGTCAAAAAACGGTGGTCTAGTTGTGGACTGTCCTTCCCTAAAAGTTGAGTCATTTTGGGTTGCCATGGATCTTTTACTCTAGACGGTTAAGTCCTAACAAGAGAACCAAGCTCTGATACCAAATGAAATACAAGTGTGCAACCCAAGAGGGGGGGGGTGAATTAGGATTCTAAAAATTCTAAAACAAATTATCAAGCAAATCTAAAATGAATTTAATGGAATAACAATTAAATCAATTACAATATAAAAAGATAAGGGAAGAGAGATTCAAACACGGAGATTTTTACGTGGTTCGGCCAACCTTGCCTATGTCCACGCCTCCAAGCTTTCCGGGCTTGATGATTTCACTAAGCAAGCCTCCAAGGCTTCAAATGCTTACACTTGACTTCCAAGGTGTCAATGAACCTTTTAAACAAGAGATTATCCCCAATCTCTTAACCCAAGTGTATCCCAACACTTACAATCACTCAAAGTAAAAGATTAAAAATTATTTCTCTCACACAATATTTAAGATTACAAATCAATGCCCAATGTGTGAATAGATGAAGCAAGAAAGAGTTTTAAAGCTCTATGAAGATTGTATTCTCGAATATAAGCTCAATGGTCTTGTTGTGATCAACCTTGTTTGAATTTGAATAAGCTTATTTATAGTTGGAGCTGAAAAACTAGCCATTATAGACTGTCTGCTCGAAAACGGTTCGCCGTTAGCCATTAACGGTTAACCGTTTAGGCTGGTCAAAAGTTACCGTTGGGCCAAATTTCAAATAAACGGTTTGCCGTTTAGGATTACCTGTTAGCCGCTAAATTCTAAAGACCTGCAAGATAAACTTCAGTTGTTAGTTCATACTAAACGGTTAAAGATTTCTACGAAATAACATTTCTGGAATTTATCGGTTAGCCGTTTGTAATTAACGGTTCGCCGTTTGTTTCCTGCAAAACAAGTTAACCTTATCCGTTTCAGTTAAGCTTTTGCCGTTTGTTTCCTAGTACAATTTTTCATTCTGGATTTTATCGGTCAACCGTTTCAATAAACGGTTCACGGTTTAATTCCAGTGGCCTTCTCAGCTTTTTGTATTTTCCATTTTTCTTAACCGGTTAAAGCTTAAGCAATTTGATACTCTCTGGTTTTAATCGGTTAACCGTTTCAATAAACGGTTTACTGTTTATTTCTAGAATCACAGTTTAAGCCAGATTTTACAGAGAATCATTTTCCAATTTGAAATTTAACAGTGATCCAACTTTTATGAATATAATGGGAATGATTATAAGGCTCTCGTTTATTAAGGAATAGCTCCAACATTTTAATCAAAAACCATTTAAAGTTTGTTATCATCAAAATCAATATTATTAACATATTCATGTTAACACTATGACTATAAATAAACAAGAGTAATGAATCCTTAGAAGACGTGGATTCCTTGCGCCAGCAGAATTGCATAGATTACATTTTTTTTAATTAAAAACGATTCTCCATATTTAATAATTAAAAATCAATAACAGATAAATTTATAGGTTACTACTCAAATAAATAGATACTGACATGGAACTGAAGCGAGGCGATGCAAATTGGTTCATTTAAAATAAAAAAAGACTAATGCATTTGGTCACATAGCTCTTGGGCCCTCGAAAAAAATCAATTGATTACTGACCCAAACATGGACTGTAATAGGTGAATTAAGAAGAATCTGAATTGCTCAGCATAAATCTTAGGGATTTGTAGCCAATGTTGTCGGATACCAGTTAATAGATTTTAAGTTTTGATTTTTTGAGTCTTGTTACTTGCCAATGTAAGAACACCAACCCCCTTTCCCCCGAGATATTGAGTAGGATAGATGGGCCTAGCCAGACCAGGTTAGCCCAACCTCGTCTGCCAATTTTCTTTTAAATCCATGGAAAGAATTAGCTTATCTTATCCGGGCCAGGCTTCAGCCCGGCTCTAAATTTTTTAATTTTTTTAAGGAATGAGCTATTAAGCACCCTCTAAAGTTCTCAACAAACCCATTTTCATTTAAAATTATAGTTATAGCCCTAAGATTTAATTACGGCCATGTAATCATTTTCTGAGTAAAACTGCAATATTCATTGATTTAAAATAAGGCATAACTTTTTTTTCCCTCCTTAAAACAAAGACATAACATCTTAGGAGCTTTCTTGGCCTCATTTTCATTTTCCTTCTGCAAGTGTAATACACATTCAAGGAATAAATCAAGAAACAAATTATCAAAGAAAGAATACAAATTTTCTAAATGAACTACTGAAATAAATATCCCAAAATAGACTGTCTTCTCTCTCCTAGAATCTTCCTAGAATCTTCTCATTCTATTTCTCTTCTCACATCGCTCTTTCTTCATCGTTGGTGTTTCTGTTCTCTTTGTCCCTAGCTATTTGTTGGTTGATTTTTGTAAGCAATTACTACCAATGCCAATGTGTAAGTATACATAACAAGTAATAAAGTGATGAGTATTTAAGATCATCTCTACAGGGATTGATGTTACTCGCAATGCTAAAGCAATCACAATAGTGCAAATCAACTTAAGACCGAAATAAACAATTGACAAGTAATGTTATCGTAATTAATGATCGCAAGAGATTTAAATAAAACAATATTGTAATGAAATAAACTAGGTTAAATGTGTCTAAGATTCAATTGAGATTATAGTAGTTGAATGATCAAACTCTCTTAATGGGGTGACTGTTGTTTATCAAGTTAGTACCAGTTGTTTATCAAGTTAGTACCAGTTGTTACAATAAGTGCTGCAGCACTGGGCAGAATAAATCTGCATCCTCAGCTATCGTATGTTGGAAGTCTCACACCTTTAAATCTATTAACAATGACCAGTTACTAATATATTCATGGTACGACATTATAACCTTTAATCTCTCCACCCTACAAGGTGAACACCTATTTCTAGTGTGTCACAAATCTTAACTTCAAGTATTGCCCTTATGGGATTCAAGATAACTTAATCCATGAAACTCAACGTAAGATCAAGTAATACTCTAATAATATCCGCTAAGACATGCCCTTTTGCTGCTCTATCTTAACTGAAACTATTAAATGGGAGGTCAACCGAAATAACAGTTATACTCATAAAAGAACTACTAGAGTAAAATTCTACAGCAATACCATAACCACATATAAGAACAGTCAAGAACCCATTGAATTATTTGTCACTCAACTACAAGTAAATTTAGTTCATATTCTGAAAGAGAAAAATAAACATAAATATATTAATCTCGGAATACATCAAAACAATTAAAGGAAGAAGATAAATATAAGTTGAGCATGGTGAAAGACAAATCCAAGTAATTCTGCACGATTTTCCAATGTTGCCACAACAACACTCTTCAATTCTGATCTTCTTCTTCGTTCATTTGTTATTATTCTAATGATAATTTCTTGCCGCCTTTCTATGTGGTGCACGCCTCCCTTTTATATTGCACATTAGGGTAAACAAAAGCCCATGAGCGTGCATGCGTTAAATTAGGAAACATACGTTGACCCGCGCTTAAGTTTTCTCCCGCATTGCTCCTAGATTGATACAGCACTGGTTGCTCTAGAAGGCTCACAGTAGCACTACATTATTCCCGATTGTGCTTTTCTTCTTTTGTAGCCATCTTCTTTCCTCCTCTTGCTCATCTACTGTCTGAACATTCCCTCATGATTTAAGACTTTCTGAGAACCTACAATTATGCACCTGGTTTTAGCAGAAATTACTTTGATTTAAGTAAAACTTATTAAGACTTAACTAAAATGAATGTTTATGCATAATGTAACCAAAATATAATAAAAACACCTTATTTATTCTCTAAGTGATCTTGATTTGAGCCTATAATTGATGTAATAACTCTCATTTCCTAGAGTTATCACACCCCCAAACTTAAACCATTACTTGCCCTCAAGTAATGACACATACTAACACTTCCCGCAAACAATCATGCACACAACTTTAGCTCTTTTATCAAATTTGCAAGGATTCTTCCACCTTCAGATCACAATTCCAATCATACAAAATAACCATAGTAAATCAGTTCTAGACTTAAGCTTCTTTCTGTCCATAGTGTGTGTGTGCTTCCTTTGATTGAATTCCAGATATGTTGTAACATCACCAAAGGACTGCATGAATTTCAACAGTGGTAACACCTCATTCATAAATGGGGTAGCATAAATTTCACATACTCAAACTGTGATGTTTTTAACATTGATAAACTGGGGAGTAATCAACCTCCTCACTGTAACATTGATCTTTCATGTGAATGTCAATCACTTGTAATGATGACACCCAATTACTCAAACCATGCCCAGATCAGAGTTGCTGCAGCAATATTTGCAGTATAATCTTATCTAGAGGTATCTTTTACTCAAGGCTGAACATGAGGCTCATGAACAGACCTGGCTACTCAATGCCTTAGACAGAGGACTATTATTATTATTTTTTTTATTTGCTGCAACATTGCTCATAACTCTCGCTACCTTTAACACAATTCTGCATATGGGGTACATACTCAGATCTGATTACTCAGCAACTTGAGCCATTGGAGCAGAGTTTATTTCATAGCTATCACAATCGATCAACTTGCTTCTCCCTCCAAACTTAAGATATTCTCTATTCTTTTGGCTCTGCTCTAGCAGTTTCATACAATTCAATAAAAAGTCTAAGTGTTGGGACATAATTTCACTTCTATCTATAACTATCTCTACTTGGCATTCTCATATATACTGAATAACACTCAATTTATCTTCATTAGGTTTTCAAATTCATACACAAATAGTAGATAATAGAGCTTCACACAACACAAACACAATACAAACACAACACAAACATAAACACATGCATTCGGAAACACAACCCCCCCAAACTTGAGAGTTGTTGTGTCCTCACAAGCATACATAACAAAGGCACACGAACTGACAAGGATATGGAAGACCTTAGAAAATACCACACAAATTGACAAACATAATTTTTTTTTTTTAGAACAAATGAACTAGTAAGGAAAGAGTACTCCCCTGTGGTGGGGACTGCAGCACATGACGGGATGCTATCAGCGCTTCTTGGATGCACTGCGCAGCTTATCCTTTGGTGAAGCTTTTGGGGAAGTAGCTGGCAATGTCTTTGTCTTTTTCGTCACGGGGCTGGTGAGAGGAGTTGTGGCTGGGGTTGCTGTAGCAGTACCTGTAGACGTACTGCCTTTTCGTTTGCTGGATTGTCGCGGACTGGTGCGAATAGGCTGGCTAGGAGTTTGCTGTGGAGGCATTTGAGTTAATGCATCAGCTGCCTGGCCCTCAGCTGTGATGGCAGCAATGACCGCAAGTAGTTGCTTGGCTTGCTCAGGTGTAGGCATAGCTCTGGCTGCTGCAGCAGCCAGCTCAGCATCGACTTGCTCCATTTCATCTTCAGAGGCTGGAGGTGTTGCTATTTTTGCTTTACCCTTGTCCTTACTCTTGCTCGCAATGACTGGAATAGACAGCTCCTCTTCTGGATCTTCCTCATCCTCTTCTGGAATAATGTGCTTTTTCCTGGTTTTGGGCTGGGCTGGGATGGTTGGTTCCTCACGTTCTTTCTCCGAATTGTCCTCTGCCTCTGTGGGTGAGCTATCAGTCTCAGACTTGTCACCTTCTTCCTCAGGTGGGTCAGATGGTTCAGCATCTTCTGATTCTACCTCTGCTTGTGGTTCGGCTGCAGCTTCATCTGCTGGTTCATCTGTGGCAGTGGCTTCTTCACTGGCTTCTGCTAGAGCACCTGTGGTGTTGGTGTTAAAATTGTACTGCTGGAGCAGTGCATCAGGAAAGTTTTGGTGAGTGCGTTTCATGTACAGAGCAAATTGGTGCAGTTGGTTGTCCAGGTGCTGTAGATAACTCAAAAACCGATCATTTTCCCTCTGCTGAGCTTCCACACATTGAGTTATACTTGCCCTGAGTGCCTGAATGGTCTGTTCTAAGCCAATAGCTCGTCTTGCTCCTGTTACGACAGCTGGTTCAGTGGTTGTTCCAGCACTCTCACCAGTAACTCTCTCAATGGTACGTGTCGTGAAGGCACCATCATTCTTGACATGGTCATCTCTGACGTCAAGACGAACACCGGAAACTACACAAAAGCTGGTGACGAGTGAAGGAAATAACAAGGCAGCAGTTCGGTAAGTCTTGGCTGCACAATCTCGGATTTCTTTTGCGATGATGCTACCCACATCTATGGGAAGCTCTCGAACAATGACATATAACAAGACCAACCTCTCTTGCGAAACTGTAGTAGTGTGAGTGGTGGGCATAAGCCTAGATTTCAAAAATTTCACCCACACCTTAGCAATAGGTTTCAAATCTATCCTATTAACTACATGCCCTTCCTCGTTTGCCCATGATGCCCCTTCGATTGTAAGAGTTGTGAAAATGGTGTTCCACTTTTTTGGAGTTAATTTATCACGTAACTTAGCATACTCACAATTAATTTCAGCAGGTAAATTATAAAAAGCATTGATAACACGGGAGTCTAATGGAACAAGTGTGTTTCTTACCCCAAATGTTGTGCTCATCAGGGCTTACTAAATTGGCGTAAAATTCTTTGACTACGGGTAGCACATGATCTCGAGGGTGGTTGCAAAACTCTAGCCATCCTCGCTTTGCTGCAGCATTATGAATTGTTTGCACAATTCCAGTCAGTTGGTCTGGAAATTGAAACTCGTTTTCTTCCAAAATCCTACGCGGCTCTATGAATTCTTCATATTTTTCTTCGACGTGGTAACTCTGGAAGTGTGACGGATCTTTGAGGCGGCTGGCTGTTTTCTTATACCTCGGCATTGCTGTTGCAGTAGCAAGTTGAGGCTAATGTCCTTGAGAGTAAAAAGAGAAGAAGAGTTTAAGAATTGTTAGAGTTGTCTTTGAGAAGGAGATGGGGAATAGTGGCGTAGAGCACTAAGCACAATGACTCCTTTTTATAGTGGACTTTAATTAAAGATAATTACGGTAACCAAAGATAAATGAGGGAATAAAGTATTTTGAAAGTAATGTGCATATCCTAAAAATCTCGGTTAATAAAATTAAAGCATTAATTTCAGAGATTTGTTCGCAATTTCCATCCACATCCATGTCGCCATCTGTCATGACTTATCTCCAACGGTAAGTGAGAGGCTCAATCTTTTAATTTACTGTAACGGTAAAATTGGTTGCTGCAGCACCCATTCGCTTACTCTAGCAACGGTTACATAGTCCACACTAAAGCCTCTGACACGTGGCTCACCTCTGCACTCTGCCACCATACAACCTCATTTGTCAATATGGAATTCAATTGTCACATATATTTCCCATAAACTAAAATTAATTATGAAATTAAAATAAAATAGATCAAATGATAGCAAAAGTAAAGAATGCAATACTTGTGAAAAGATAAAATTAAACGGCCGGAATGAAATAACAAAATTAAATGAAAAGGGTAAGGAGGGAGAGCTTGTCAACAAAACCAAAGGAGATCAAAATTAGTTTGAAGTGGCTGTCTCCACAATGGGTTGCCTCTCATGGAGCTCTTGATTTAAGGTCCTTCAGCCTGACCTTCTTTCATTGTTCAATAACTGGGTTCTTTAAGGAGTAACACCTCCTTTGAACAATCTGCTGCTGGATGTATGTAGTGCTTAACCCTGTGTCCATTAACTTTGAATTCTTGACCTATTTGTTCATCTAGAAGATCAACAGCTCCATGAGGATAAAACTTTAACAGCTTAAACGGGCCAGACCATCGTGACTTGAGCTTTCCCGGAAATAATCTTAGTCTTGTATTGTGGAGTAACACCAATTGACCAGGGTTGAATTGCCTGTGCTGAATATGCTTGTCATGCCAGTGTTTTGTCCTCTCTTTATAAATTCTTGCATTTTCATATGAACATATCCTTAATTCATCAAGCTCACAAAGTTGAAGCTTCATTTGTTCTACTGCAGCATGAATATCCCAATTTAGTTTCTTCAGTGCCCAGTGTGCTTTATGCTCTAGCTCTAGTGGCAAATGACAAGCCTTGCCATAAACAATTCGGTAAGGAGACATGCCAAGTGGAGTTTTGTATGCTGTTCTGTAGGCCCATAGAGAGTCATGCAAGTGTAAAGACCAATCCTTCCTCGTTGGGTTCACCACTTTTTCTAAGATCTTTTTAATTTCTCTGTTGGACACTTCAGCCTGACCATTGGATTGTGGGTGATATGCTGTTGCTACCTTGTGTCTGACTCCATATTTTACCATTGTTGCAGCAAAGACTTTGTTTAAAAAATGTGTACCCTCATCACTAATAATTGCTCTAGGAGTGCCAAACCTAGAAAAAATATTTTTCTGAAGAGAAGCCACCACTGTTTTAGCATCATTGGTAGGTATTGCTGCAACTTCTACCCACTTGGAGACATAATCCACAACAACAAGGATATATAAGTTCCCAAAGGATGGTGGGAAGGGTCCCATAAAATCTATTCCCCAGACATCAAAAACCTCCACTTCCAGGATGTTGGTCAATGGCATTTCATGTCTTCTAGTTATGTTCCCTGTCCTTTGACACCTGTCACAACATTTAACAAATTCATAAGCATCTTTAAAAATAGTGGGCCAGTAATAACCTGATTGCAGAACTTTAGCAGCTGTTCTGTGACCACCAAAATGTCCTCCATATGCTGCAGCATGACATGACTCCAATATGTGGGGAATCTCTCCTACTGCAACACATCTTCGTATCACTTGATCTGAGCACAACTTATATAAATGTGGGTCATCCCACTGATAACTTCTAACATCATGAAGAAATTTCTTTTTCTCTTGAAACTTCAGCTCAGGTGGTAGCATTCCACTTACTAAGTAATTAGCAAAATCTGCATACCATGGGGGTCCTGACTGCTGTAGCATCTGTGCTTGTTGTATTGCCAACAACTATTTATTAGGAAATGTTTCAGTGATGCTCTTCCTTGTCAATGTACTAGTGTCTGCTTCCAGTCGTGACAAGTGGTCTGCCACTTGATTCTCAGTCCCCTTTCTATCTTTAATTTCCAGATCAAATTCTTCAAGCAATAAGATCTATCTGATTAATCTTGGTATGGCATCCTTCTTTGAAATTAAATATTTGATGGCTGCATGGTCTGTGTAAACAGTTACTTTAGTACCTATCAGGTGTTGTGCAAATTTTAATGAACTCGCAAGCGCACGAATCTATTGTAGTGTAGATCAATGGTGACGAGTGTCGATCCCACGATGAGGTGGATTTTAATTGTGTAGAATTAATTCTGTAAATGAGTGATTGGATTTGTGGTGGAAATGATTTGGAATATGCTAAAACTTAAATTAAAATGGCGAGAATAAATTCTAAAATTAGAATTGAAATAGCGAGAATAAATTGAAGAGAATTCTATTGAAATGACGTACTTGGGTATCTGGATCCGTATCAACATGCATCATGGGCTAAATAATCCGTATTAATGCCAATTAAATCATGAGGGGGGAATCCACACCTCATGAACCACGCTCTAATCAATATGGTGCTAAGGGCTTATCGTGCCAAATAATAATAACCTTATACTAGAGAGCCGGTGTAACCAAGGCGGTATTTAGACAAGACTATTATTATTTGTCGACGAAAAGTCAAATCATCCACAAAAATTAGAGGGGAAAAGAAAGTAAATTTACCAAATAACGCCCATGACACATGTTGAGACTTCACCTTCAACCCAAGCTTAAAAGGAAATTAACTACTCATAATTGAACTAGGGGTAAAATGGGAATTTATTAAAATACGAAGAAAATACAAGATGGAGAAGGAATTATAGAAAATGAATCCCAAAAATGGATTCAGAGATATCAAATTAGGGGGGAAGGCCCCCTTTTTATAGATACATGGAGTAAATCATGGCCATCGGATTAAAAACAGTTTGGACGCTCAGGATTGCGCCACGTCATCAGTCAATAGTCCATGGTTTGACCACGTGGATGAACAGTAATACGGTTTGACCCGGATGAACAGTAACGCGGTTTGGTTGAAAATAATCCTGTGTGATGCATGCACCGTACGCGAGATTTTTCGTCCACTGATATGCTGCCACGTCACCATCAACAGTACATAAGAATTTTAGTCCAACAGGATCGTGACACCTCATCAATCAATGCCACATCATCGGTCAATGCCACGTCATCGATCCGTCTATGTGAACAGTGCCGTGAACAGTAACATATACAGTACCGTATATGTGAATAGTACCGTACATGTGAATAGTGCCATTTTTCCTTTTATGCTCCTCCTAAGGTTTTCGATCGTCCTGAGTTCAAAAGTGATGTCCGTTTTGCCGTCTGATCTCTCCTTTATTGTGAAATGATTATAATGACCCTAAAATACATAAAATACTTAATTAAAATAACACACACGTAATTACATCACAAGAAGGTTAAATACATAAAAGTAAGAGTTGTTAGTAAGACTTGAAATGTAAAATGATGGTTTTCTCCTTTATAAATATACATTTTCTAACACTCAACACACCCCCCAACTAGCTTATTGCTAGTCCCTAGCAAATAAAGCGAAAACAAAATTCAAATTCAAAATGATTTTTTTTTTAGAAACACTCGTGTTTATTCAATCAGATTAATGATAGCAATCAAATAAAAGTATAAGCATTATCTCCAGTCTAAAGCAACATCACACCCACATCAACCATCCACATGAATTAGCCCAGTAGACTTTGTTATAGCTACTTTCAAGCATGACATGTCAAACCCCAAAATTTCATTAGAAGTAGTGACACTCTCACAAAGAAATTAAAACCCAATAAACATAGTCACTCCAATGAATGGTAATTGAGAGAGAAAATAATAAAGAAATGATATCACATGCTCTCACCAAGATGAAATAAATATGCCCTCAGTTTAGAAATAATACGATCTCAAGTCAAATAAAATGTTAGTCAACCCACTTTATTTATTTTTTTTTCTTTTTTTTTATTATGCATCACTACATCTTTTTAGCCCATATAACTAGCTTCTACTTCAAACTATAGTTCCCTAAAATCAAGAAGGACTTTTATTAGGACGTAACGTAGGCTAGGGATATGGCTAACAAAGAAAGGAAATAAGGAAAATAAAGTGTATGTTTGAGAAAAATGCAGAGAATTTTTTTTTTGTTTTTTTTTTGAAGTTGCAAGGTGTATTTCACCTATTATTGTTATTTTTTTTTCAACAATTTTTTTTTGTTTTTGTTTTTGTTTTTGGCATAACTTCACTAAACAAAATAATTATTTACATTTTCTCAAACATAAATAGGTGATGGAACTTATAAGATATCGGATAATACTCCAAATCGGAGTGGGTCAAGATGATAAGTTGACAAAGAAAATGTTTTTTTTTTTAAAGGCTCAAAATGGGTAACTATGGATATTTAATAAAAGGGATGGCTAGAAAGGCTCAAACGGATCAAAGATGACCTTTCCATCGTCTTTTAGGGCTCTAAATAATTATCCATATCTACTAGTTAGATGGGCCTCCCAATGTAGCAACACACATTTTTTTCTTTTTTTTCTTTTTTTTAATTTTACCATTTTTTTTAAGGGTTAACTCAAAAGAAATCTAGAGATCGTGTATAAAATAATAAACTGCTAAGCTGTATAGAGAATGGGCAAAAGGGTTACTCTCCAAGAAAATGATAGGCTCAACAACTCACTTGGCACTTATTTATGACATGTTCATTCTTTCAAGCAACTCATATTTGTCTCCGACATCAACATGTAAAGTAGCAAACATAGCGTAACATCACTTAAGACCAAAGATAATGCAAATACGAAAATTTGAAATTAATCATGTCATCCAATGTTAAAACAAATAACACAATTTTTTTTTTTAAACAACATTCTACCCCCTAACCTATTCTAAACATGAAAGGAAAATATGCATGCAGAAATGTGAAAATGATGTAGAAAAATTAATTAGAAAAAGAATTTTTTTTTTTAACTAAGAATATTCGTTTCTAGAGGCACTACACTCCATATTCAGCCATCTTCGACTCAAAAATTTGAAACTATATATTTATAAAGGAGAAAGAGGAAGAAAACGGTTTTTTTTTTTTTAAAACGATGAAGATGCGTTTCTAGAGTAACTACACTCCATATTCAGCCATCTTCAACACAAAACGTTAGCAACAGTTAGTTTCTACAACAAAAAATCAGTAAAAACTTAACTAAGATTCCACAATTGTCGACTATTCCCTCCCCCCAACCAGAACGAAACATTGTCCTCAATGTTTTAAAGGAAAGAAGTAGAGTTTAGAAGACATCACCAGGGTGGTGCAACACAGAAGAAAATATTTACAGGCGGAGAGTTAAATCTAATTTGTACTTCTTACTGCGACTACTGTTACCATCATTATTTGGTCGCTCCAACACAAAGGTCCAGGGGTCTGGCTCCGGTTTATAAGCTTGTAACATATCAAGTAGCTCATTAGTAGTGTGAGCACAAAGAAAGAGTTTTTTCACATTAGAAGGAATGAAATAGTTTTTTATTGCACGGTTAAGAAATGCGATAAAGCCATCATAAAAGTTATTGACATTTAACAAACCGATGGGTTTCTGGTGGATGTGCAGATGGGCCTAAAATGCTAGTGTCATAAGTGCCTCTAGTGTTGCAAGATCTCCTAGAAGGAAAATAAAAGCATCAGCATGATTAAGCATTTCAGTTATTCTTTCTTGCATACCTGAGACGACTAACTCTTCTCCAGTTGATGAGTCAGACGATCTGCCCAATGGTTTTAGGACTCTTGGGATGATGCCTAACACTTGACTTCCTCTGATAAAAGCTGCTTCTGAGACCATTTTTGATAATCCTCGGTTACCTCCTCCATACACCAAGTGTAATTTTCTCGCTGCTATGCTTCGACCAAGATCTATGGCTGCCTCCACGAACTCTTTATGTTTGCCATAGGTAAATCCAGAAAGCACACAAATGTTCTTGAATTGTCTATTGGGAGTAGCTGCCATTGTGATACTTCTCAAAAATAATTTGTGAGTGCTTGACAAAAGAAATCACATTTAAGAGTCTTGGTGAATATGGGTCACAGTTGTGTATGAGGTAGCATGTCAATGTCAAATAACGCGTAAAGCATATGGCTCGTAAGTCAAAAAGGAAACAGTAAAAAGGAAAAAACAAACAGTAATAAAATTATTAAAGACAATAATGCAAACAGTAAAACAACAGTGAAATGAAATAAAATAACAGTAAAGTAAAAGGATATTTACACGTAGTTGCGACTGTGGCTCACATCTTCCTCTGGTTTTACGTCCAGAAACGGCTTGAACGCCCTCTATGGGTCGAGGATAGGCTTCCTATCCATTTTTCTTATAAACTGGCAAACATGGTCGTTTATAGTCAGATTCCCAAGACTATATCGTGCATGCTCTTTCTGGAATAATGGCCATAACTGGAGAATCGCTCCTTGCACATATCCACTGGGATGCGTTTCAAGAGACAGAAGGATATCATCCAATGACTCCTTATTCAAGCCATCCTTAATGAATTGAATCTTATCTTCTCTGTTATCAGACACCATTCCTAAAGAACATGGGTTTCTATCGCAACTCATTCTGGTACACTTATGACAAGCAACAGAAATTCTTCGAGCTCGTCGTTTTCTTGCATAATTTCCTTTACCACAACCAGGCATGTATGCAATAAATTTAGGAGGTAACTCACCTGCTGATCGTACTTTAGCCTCAATTAACCAACGGATGTCTGCAGGTATGTTATTCCTCATGAGCAATCGCATGCGTTTGGACCGAGCTTTATAGATCGTAAGGAGGGCATTCTGAGGAAGTGAAGGGAATCGCTTGTGAAGCTTCGCTAGAATCTCGTTTCTATCCATACTTTCACCTCAGAATGTCAGTTATTATGGGAAACTGAAGTAACCGACTTGATTGTCACGGAGTACCGTTATCCGCCACTTCACCGGGGTAACAAACTAAAGTACACAAACAGAAAAATAAATCAAAACACACAAAGAAAATTAAAATCGTCCTCTTATTGAATTTACCTCAAGCTCCAACTGGGTGTCGTAAACACTTCTCTCAATATCTCGGAGTTGGCTTTCTAGATTCTCAACATAGGCTACTAACTCTGGTGGTTGTAGAGCCCAAATGCGATGTGTTTTACAAAATTGAATCTGCCTTTTGAGATGAGTTTTGACACGTTGAAGTGGTTTAAGAATGTTCAGGAGGAACGGTCTAAGTAAGGTACTCATGATTAAAAATTATAAGAGAAAACTTAATAGTTAAACAAACACACTTATGCAAAAATAATTTCAATTAGCAAAAGAATAATAAAAAGAAAGAAAGAAAATCAAATCAACGAAAATAAAAAACAAATCAATTCAAATCTGGTGGGTCACTCAAATTTATTTCGGTGTCTTCTCCATGTGGTTGGTATTCTAGATATGGCTTTAATCTTTGACCATTAACTTTAAACGTGACACCGTTCTTTGGGTCCTTAATTTCAATTGCCCCATGTGGAAAAACAGTATGAACAATAAAGGGACCAGACCATCAAGAGCGTAACTTACCTGGGAATAGGTGCAAGTGAGAATTGAATAAAAGCACTTTCTGACCTGGAGTGAAAGATTTTCTCATAATGTGCTTGTCATGAAAGACTTTCATTCGTTGCTTGTAAATTTTAGCATTTTCGTATGCATCATTGCGAATTTCTTCAAGTTCTGCCAGTTGTAATCTTCTTTCTGAGCTGGCTTGCTGCATGTCAAAGTTGAATTTCTTGATGGCCCAATATGCACGATGCTCGAGTTCCACAGGTAGGTGGAAAGCTTTTCCATACACTAGCCTATAGGGTGACATCCCAATCGGGGTCTTGAAAGCCGTTCTATATGCCCATAATGCATCATCAAGTCTTAATGACCAATCTTTTCTGTCTGGCCTCACCGTCTTTTCTAATATGTGCTTTATTTCTCGATTGGAGATCTCAACTTGGCCACTGGTTTACGGATGATACAGGGTTGCCACTTTATGTGTGATTGAATACTTTGTCAAAAGAGCTTTGAATGCTTTGTTATAAAAGTGGGCACCACCATCACTGATTATTGCTCGAGGGAATCCAAAGCGCGAAACAATGTTACTTTTCAAAAATCCTATCACCACCTTGTGATCATTGGTTCTACATGGAATTGCTTCTACCCATTTTGAGACGTAGTCAATACCAACCAATATGTATTGATGGCCAAAAGAAGGGGGAAAAGGTCCCATGAAGTCGATACCCCATACGTCAAAAATCTCAACCACTAAAATTGGATTTAGTGGCATCATGTTCCTTCGTGTAATACTCCCCATTCGTTGACACCCATCACATGAAGAACAAAAAGTGTAAGCATCTCGAAATATAGTTGGCCAATAGAAACCACATTGTAAAACTTTAGTCGCTGTTTTCTTAGCACTGAAATGGCCTCCACAAGCTTGTTCATGGCAGAATGAAAGGATATTCTGAATTTCACTTTCTGGGACACATCGTCTAACAATTTGGTCTGCACAATACTTGAACAAATACGGGTAATCCCAAAAGAAATTCTTTATTTCTGCAAAGAATTTAGCCTTGTCTTGCTTGGTCCAATGCTCTGGAAGTTTACCTGTAACACGATAATTAACTATATTAGCATACCAAGGTAATACTTCCACACTCATTACTTGATCATCTGGAAATGACTCATTCAATATTAATGGCTCTGTAATTGTGTCAAAATGGAGACGAGAGAGATGGTCAGCCACAACATTCTCTGTGCCTTTCTTATCTTTAAATTCCAAGTCGAATTCCTGCAAAAGTAACACCCAATGAATTAGTCTAGCTTTTGCATCTTTCTTTGTGAGAAGATATTTAAGAGCAGCATGATCTGTGAATATAATTATTTTACAACCAATGAGATAAGATCGAAATTTCTCTAATGCAAACACTACTGCTAGCATTTCTTTTTCAGTAGTTGAATAATTCAACTGTGCATCATTCAATGTCATACTAGCATAGTAAATAACGTGGGGAATTCGATCAACTCTTTGTCCTAATACTGCTCCTACTGCATAATCAGATGCATCACACATGAGCTCAAATGGTAAGCTCCAGTTTGAGGGTTGAATGATGGGTGATGATGTCAACAACTGCTTCAATTTTTCAAATGCCACAAGACATGAATCATTAAAGACAAAAGGTACATCCTTAGCAAGTAGATTGCATAAGGGTCTAGAAACTTTGCTAAAATCTTTAATGAAACGTCTATAGAAATGAGATTCACCTTGGCTTTGTCAACCTCAATACCTTTGCTTGAAATGATGTGACCGAGAACAATACCTTGTTTTACCATAAAATGGCACTTCTCCCAATTTAAGACTAAGCTCTTCTCGGTACATCTCTACAGAACTAGCGTTAGATGATGTAAACATTGATCAAACGAGTCACCAAAGACAGAAAAATCATCCATAAAGATTTCAAGGAATCGTTCAACCATATCAGAGAAAATGCTCAACATGCATCGTTGAAACGTAGCAGGTGCATTACATAATCCAAATGGCATTCTCCTATATGCAAAAGTGCCAAAAGGGCAAGTGAAAGTAGTTTTCTCTTGATCTTTTGGTGCTATGGGAATCTGATTATATCATGAGTAGCCATCTAGAAAGCAATAAAATTCATGACCTGCTAATCTATCAAGCATTTGATCAATAAGTGGTAAAGGAAAATGGTCTTTACGTGTGACAGAATTCAACTTTCTATAATCAATGCATACACGCCATCATGTAGTTACTCTAGTTGGTATCAATTCATTATCGGCATTGGTAACTACTGTGACTCCTGAATTTTTGGGGACAACTTGTACAGGACTGACCCATGAACTATCAGAAATTGGGTAAATGATACCTGCGTCTAATAGCTTAAGGACTTCAGTTCTAACAACTTCTTTCATATTAGGATTTAACCGACGTTGCATTTCCCTAGTAGATTTAGCATTTTCATCAAGACGAATGTAATGCATGCAGTCTACTGGGTTTATACCTTTTATGTCTGCTATGGTCCATCCTAATGCTCCTTTGTGCTCTTTTAAAACATCCAACAACTTACCTTTTTGTTCGTCATTGAGGGATGATGAGATGATTACCGGTAGAGAACTTTCTTCCTCCAAAAATGCATATTCCAAAGTGTTGGGCAATGGTTTGAGCTCGAGTTTCGGTAGTGATTCTGATGATGGGATGAGTTTCTTCTCTGATGCTGCTAGTTGATCAACTCTTGACTTCCATTTATTAGTGTCCATGGATGGTGCTGAGTCAAGTAGGGCGTTAACCTCATCGACCGATCTGTCAATATCAAAATCCAAACCAAAGTGAGTTAAACATGTTTGTAAAGGATCATCACTAAGGTTTGAAAGAAAAGTATTATCAACTATTGTTTCTATTAAATCCACATCAACAATTCCATCATCTGCACTGTGAAGTTGTTTGGCAATGTTGAAAATATTTAGCTCCATAGTCATGTTGCCGAAGGACAACTGTATATTTGCAGTCCTGCATTGAATATGAGCATCCGCAGTTGCCAAGAAAGGTCGGCCTAGAATAATGGGGATGTGCTTCCTTGAATCCTGTATAAGTTGAGTGTCAATTACAATGAAATCAACAGGAAAATAAAACTTGTCTACCTGGATAAGCACGTCCTCCACAATACCACGAGGTATTTTCGTGGACCGATCTGCAAGCTGTAACACCACTGGAGTTGGGTGTAATTCTCCAAGTCCAAGTTTCAAAAATACTGAGTAAGGCAACAAATTTACACTAGCTCCTAAATCCAACAAAGCATTCTCAATTGTGTGGTTCCCTATACTACATGAGATGGTGGGGGAGCCTGGGTCTTTACATTTTAAAGGAATTTTATGTTGGAGTATCGAACTAATGTTTTCTGTTAAAAATGCATTCTTTTGAACATGCATATTTCTCTTTTTAGTACAAAGGTCTTTAAAAAACTTGGCATAAGATGGAACTTGTTTAATAGCATCAAGTAAAGGGATGTTAACGCTTACCTATTTAAAGATTTCAAGAATCTCACCTGTGGATTTTCCCTTTTTTCCTTTTGCTAACCTCTGAGGAAATGGAGCTTTCGGAACGTATTCTCGTGGGTTGGTTTCTTCTTTTTCCTCCGGTGGTGAGTCCTCAACATTCACAGGTACAATTTGATTTTCTTTTGTCACCGGCATCTCTACTTTGTTGTCGACTTCTTTTCCTTTTCGCAAGGTCATGACTGCTTTGACCTCTCTATGTTGTTGTGGTGAACTGGTACTTGCTTCATGTACTCCTTTAGGATTAGGCACTGGTTGACTTGGAAATTTACCTTTCTCAACAGTAATTGCCAAGGTCTGAACTGAAGAAGCAAGTTGTCCCACCATCTTCTCGAGGCTTGAAACTGATTGGGCTTGTGAATTGAAGCCTGCTCTCAACTCATTTCGTAGTCCATCAATGGTGCGATTCTGTTGCTCAATCGTGGAGTGAGTAAGATTCTTGAGATTCTGGAATGAATCCTCCTATGGTCTGGGTTGAGAGTAGTTTTGGTTCTGATTGAATGGTCTAAATGGGGGCTGAGAGGCTTGAGGAACTTGAGGAATTTGTGGAGCTAGAGCTGCTGGTCCATTCTGTTGGAATCCTTGAGACCATGAAAAATTGGGGTGGTCTCTCCATCCAGGGTTATATGTGTTGGAGTATGGGTTGTAATTTGATGGTTTTCTCATTACACTTATGGCATTGGCTTGATCTGAGTATGAGTCATGGTCATGTGGTTCTGTTGATTTAGCAGTCGATAACGATGCTATTTGTCGAGCAAGACCTTCAACCATCTCCTTGACTTCTTTGATTCCCGAAGTTGACTCGCCAATTTGAAACTCATTTACTCCCTTAATTCTTCTAGTATTCCTGAGTGATCGACTCCGTTGTTGGGAATTATCCGCTTGTCGCTGGAAGAATTCCCAAATCTCTTATGCACTTTTTGACATTAGCTCTCCTCCACTTGTTGCCATTAGCCATTCTTGCACATTTGGTAGTAATCCCTCCAAAAAGTATTGACATTGGTGCCATTTCTCGTACCCATGATGTGGACACTTCAAGAGTAGCCCATTGAATCGCTCCCATGTTTCGAAAAATTGCTCGTCCTCTCTTTGTGTAAACTCTGAAATTTCCCTGCGAATAGAATTGGTTTTATGCACTGGGAAATATTTATTTAGAAATTTTGTAACCATTTGTTCCCATGATGCAATGCTATTAGCAGGCAATGTATTAAGCCATGAACGAGCTCTATCCTTTAAAGAAAATGGGAATAATCTGAGTTTAACATCATCGTCTGAAAAATTTTCATATTTAAAAGTTTGACAAATGGCATGAAAATCATTCAGATGATTATATGGATCCTCATTTTCTAGGCCATAAAATATGGGGAGACAATTTAGCACACTAGGTTTTAGTTCAAAACTCCTAGCAGCTACATTTGGGTATCTTATGCATGATGTGCTCAAATTAGCTAAAGGACTAAAATAATCCTTAAATGGCCTCTCCTGTGGTGCTTGTAAATCCATTTCAAATTTATTTTTAACGTTCTTGTGTGTGCAAAGTGTTTTCTCAAGTTCAAGGTCTATAGGTTCAAGATTAGGTAATAATGACCTACGACCATGCATGCAAAATAAATAAAATAAAAATAAAGATGGAACAAAACAAATAAAAATAAAGAAGAGAGAGAAATTACAATACTAACCTTATTGCGCTATTACAACCTTACTATAAAAATACACACAAAATAAAAAATACGTGAAATAAATTAACTAAAAAAAATTAGTAAGATAAACAAAAATTACAAAGAAAAAAAAATAACTTGAAAATTAAATTATAGAATTTTAAAGAAGAGAAAAAGAAAAGAAATACTTACCTTTAAATGCAGATTCACTTTTTTTTTTAATACAAAAATACAAGAAAACAATTTAAAATAAATTATTCACACAAATTAATTCTATGAATTAAAATTACTTACCTCCCCGGCAACGGCGCAAAAAACTTGTTGTGCAAATTTTAATGAACTCGCAAGCGCATGAATCTATTGTAGTGTAGATCAATGGTGACGAGTGTCGATCCCACGAGGAGGTGGATTTTAATTGTGTAGAATTAATTCTGTAAATAGGTGATTGGATTTGTGGTGGAAATGATTTGGAATATGCTAAAACTTAAATTAAAATGGCGAGAATAAATTCTAAAATTGGAATTGAAATAGCGAGAATAAATTGAAGAGAATTCTATTGAAATGACGTACTTGGGTATCTGGATCCGTATCAACATGCATCATGGGCTAAATAATCCGTATTAATGCCAATTAAATCATGAGGGGGGAATCCACACCTCATGAACCACGCTCTAATCAATATGGTGCTAAGGGCTTATCGTGCCAAATAATAATAACCTTATACTAGAGAGCCGGTGTAACCAAGGCGGTATCTAGACAAGACTATTATTATTTATTGACGAAAAGTCAAATCATCCCCAAAAATTAGAGGGGAAAAGAAAGTAAATTTACCAAATAAAGCCCATGACACATGTTGAGACTTCACCTTCAACCCAAGCTTGAAAGGAAATTAGCTACTCATAATTGAACTAGGGGTAAAATGGGAATTTATTAAAATATGAAGAAAATACAAGATGGAGAAGGAATTATAGAAAATGGATCCCAAAAATGGATTCAGAGATATCAAATTAACTGGGGAAGGCCCCCTTTTTATAGATACATGGAGTAAATCATGGCCATCGGATTAAAAACAGTTTGGACGCTCAGGATTGCGCCACGTCATCAGTTAACAGTCCACGGTTTGACCACGTGGATGAACAGTAATACGGTTTGACCCGGATGAACAGTAACGCGGTTTGGTTGAAAATAATCCTGTGTGATGCATGCACCGTACGCGAGATTTTTCGTCCACTTATATGCTGCCACGTCACCATCAACAGTACATAAGAATTTTAGTCCAACAGGATCGTGACACCTCATCAGTCAATGCCACATCATCGGTCAATGCCACGTCATCGATCCGTCTATGTGAACAGTGCCGTGAACAGTAACATATACAGTACCGTATACGTGAATAGTACCGTACATGTGAATAGTGTCATTTTTCCTTTTATGCTCCTCCTAAGGTTTTCGATCGTCCTGAGTTCAAAAGTGATGTCTGTTTTGCCGTCTGATCTCTCCTTTATTGTGAAATGACTATAATGCCCCTAAAATACATAAAATACTTAATTAAAATAACACACACGTAATTACATCACAAGAAGGTTAAATACATAAAAGTAAGAGTTGTTAGTAAGACTTGAAATGTAAAATGATGGTTTTCTCCTTTATAAATATGCATTTTCTAACACTCAACATCAGGTAAGCTCTGAATTTGTCAAAAGCAAATACTACTGCTAGCAACTCTTTCTCTGTAGTGGTGTAATTGATCGTAGTTGGAGTGAAAGTTTTGCTTGCATAGTATATGGAATGAAAAACCTTATACTTTCTTTGCCCTAGTACTGCTCCCATAGAATGATCACTAGCGTCACACATCAGTTCGAATGGTAAAGTCCAATCTGGAGATATAACTACTGGAGCAGTGATCAGAGCTTTCTTTAATTCTCCAAATGCTTGAAGGCAATCTTTGTCAAAGTGAAAAGGTTTGTCATGCTCCAGCAATGAGCATAGTGGTTTAGCTACTTTAGAAAAATCCTTAATAAATCTCCTATAAAATCCAGCATGACCTAAAAAACTCCTAATACCTTTTACTGAAGTTGGAGGTGGCAGTTTATCTATTACCTCTATCTTGGCTTTGTCTACCTCAATGCCATTCTTGGATACCTTGTGACCCAACACTATTCTTTCTTGTACCATGAAATGACACTTTTCCCAATTGAGTACTAAGTTGGTCAGCTTACATCTTTTAAGAATTTCTTCCAAGTTGTGTAAACAATCACTGTATGCTTCTCCAAAAACCGAGAAGTCATCCATGAAAACTTTTAAAGTCTGCTCTACCATATAAAAAAATATAGACATCATGCATCTCTGAAAAGTTGCTGGAGCATTGCATAACCCAAAGGGCATTCTTCTGAAGACAAATGTTCCATAAGGACAAGTAAATATAGTCTTCTCCTGATCTTCTGGAGCTATAACAATCTGGTTGTAGCCTGAATACCCATCTAAGAAATAATAGTAATGTTTTTCAGCAAGTCTGTCCAACATCTGATCTATGAATGGAAGTGGGAAATGGTCTTTCTTTGTGGCTTTGTTGAGCTTCCTGTCATTTCTTGAGAACACAATGAACTGGGCTCACCCATGAACTGTCTGATATTGGGTATATGATTCCAGCATCCAACCATTTGATGATTTCCTTCTTCACCACTTCTTTCATAATAGGGTTCAACCTTCTTTGGTGCTCCACCGAATTGCTGGAACAATCTTCTAACAGGATTTTATGCATGCATATTGATGGGCTTATCCCCTTTATATCTGCCATGGTCCATCCAATTGCTCTTCTGTATTTTCCAAGCAAATCTATTAGACTCTGTTCTTGACCTGCATCCAAAGTAGAAGAAATGATTACATGTAGTGTGTTATTTTGACCAAGATATGCATATTTCAAATGTGAAGGTAACATTTTTAATTCAAGACTAGGAGGTGATTCAATAGATGGTAAAGTTGTTTTTACTTCCCTGTCTGAAAGATTCAGGTGTTCAATAAACCTATTGTGCCTATCATATTGCTGTTTGTCCATCCAATCTGTCTGAATTGCTGCAACATCTTCCTCTTCGACATCCTCAAAGGTGGTGACTTTGTCAAGTTGTCTGCAGCATCTGTCTATTCTGTCTGCTACAACAAAATCCACTACACTTAGGAAATTGCAATCTTCTACTTCATCAGGGTTCCTCATAACCTCTAGTATATTAAATGTGACTTGCTGATCATTCACTCTCATGGTGAGTTCTCTTTTCTGTACATCTATCAGAGTCTTTCCAGTTGCTAGAAAAGGTCTTCCCAGTATAATGGGTACCTCTTTATCAGCTTCAAAGTCAAGTACAATGAAATCCACTGGAAATATGAATTTGTCAACCTTCACCAGTACATCCTCTATTTTTCCTTCAGGGTATGCATGAGATTTGTCAGCTAATTGCAGAGTGACTGTTGTTGGTCTGCATTCCCCTACTCCCAGCTGCTTAAATATAGATAATGGCATCAAATTAATACTGGCTCCCAAGTCACAAAGTGCTATGCCAGCATACCTAGTTCCTATAGAGTAGGGTATTGTAAAACTTCCCGAATCTTTCACTTTTGTAGGAATCTTGCTTTGGAGCATATGACTGCTTTCCTGTGTTAAAGCAACAGTTTCAAACTCTCCCAGCCTTCTTTTGCGTGCCAAGATATCTTTTAGAAATTTCACATAATTTGACATTTGCTCAAAGGCTTCTACAAAAGGTATATTTATGTGTAATTGCTTTAGCACTTCCAGGAATTTGCTGAACTGCTTGTCTTGTTTTTGCTTCTGGAACCTTTGTGGGAAAGGTGGTGGATGTCTAAACTGCTGAGTAGCTTCAGGAGATATCAAACTTTGTTTGTTTGGTTTGGTACAGGTTGTGGCTACTGGTGTTGCAACTTCTTTTTCAGCATGTTCTGGTTGAATTTCCTCTGCAGTTGCTGTAGCTTGGCTCATGTAACCAGTGTCTTGATGGAGGGCTTGTTGTAACATGCTTCCATTTTGAGGTGGTTTTTGTGCTGAGTTGAATTTCATCTCATTTTTGTCACATCAACTGGGGTATCAACATTCTTTCCAGATCTCAAATTAATTACCTTGCAGTGTTCTTTGCTCTCTCTTCTAGGGTCTTCTGTGTTGCTAGGTAGGCTTCCTTGAGTTCTGCTGCTCATTGCTGTGGCTAGTTGTCCCATTTGGTTTTCCAGGTTTCTCAAGGATACAACTTGACTCTGCACAATTGCTTCATTCTTTGCAATGTACTCCTTAATCAGTGCTTCCAGTGAAATGATTGGATCTTGACTGATATGCTTTTGCCCTTGACTCTGCTGATGAAAACCAGGTGGTTGTGTGTTTCTATTTTGTCCATTTAATGCTGGAGCATTTCGATTCTGACTGCTCCATGAGAAATTTGGGTGTTGTTTCCAGCCAGGGTTGTAAGTATTAGAATATGGGTTGTTCTGAGGTTGTCGATTGAAATTACCCACATAGTTTACTGAAGCTGGATTTCCAGGACAATTATCAAAGTCATGTTCTTCACCACAGTATACACAAGAAAGTTCAGTAACTTGCTTTACTGTTGCTGGAGCAGATGTCATGGCTTTTACCATGTTAGTCAATGAGGTTACTTGTGCTGATAAGGCTGTAATTGCATCTATGTTATGTACCCCTGCTGATCCTCTTGCTGCTGGTTGCCTGGCTGAAGGCCACTGATAATTATTATTAGCAATTCTCTCCAGAATTTCATAAGCTTCAGTGTAAGATTTGGATAACAGGGCTCCATTTGCTGAAGCATCCACCATTAACCTTGTACTCGGATTCAACCCATTGTAAAAAGTTTCCAATTAAATGCAACAAGGAATACCATTATGAGGACACCTTTTGAGCAATTCTTTGAATCTTTCCCAAGCCTCGTACAAACTCTCATCTTCAAGTTTATGGAAGGAAGTAATCTCATTCCGCAACTTTGTATTTTTTGTTGGTGGGAAATATTTCATTGGGAATTTATCAGCTAATTCATTCCATGTAGTGATGGAATCAAATGGTAACGAATTTAACCATGCTCTTCCTCGATCTCTTAAGGAATAAGGAAAAAGCCTCAGCCTTAAGGCATCTTGTGTTGTTCCAGCAATCTTCAAAGCATCACTTACTTCCGAGAACAATTTAAGATGGAGATGAGGATCTTCATTTGGCAATCCATTGAATTGACCAACTGTTTGCAACATTTGAAACATCACTAGCTTTAACTCAAAATTTGCAGCTTCTACTTCAGGTCTGATGATACCAGGGTGTACAACTTGAGGAGTTAACACAACATAATCTCTTATAGCTCTGTCTCTGTCATCAGCCATGTAAATAATATTGTTGTTGCCTGGCTGTCTTCTGTTAGCATGTTCATTCTGCTCTTCTTGAATGTTGACTGGTTGTAAGGGCCCGTGAGGATTCAAATTTCCTGCATCCTACAAATTATTCATGCTTGAAGCAATTTTTGAATTCCTTTGTTCTCTTCACAATCTCCTGACAGTCCTTTCAATCTCAGGATCGAATTGGAATACCTCAGATCTGTCTTTGCGCATGCATGTACCGATATGCCAATAAATAGAATAAATCAAATCAAATTTGGCGCTATCAAGATTTACTTCACACTTAAAAATAAACAATCAATCCCCAGCAACGGCGCCAAAAACTTGTTGGTTGATTTTTATAAGCAATTACTACCAATGCCATTGTGCAAGTATACACAACAAGTAATAAAGTGATAAGTATTCAAGATCGTCTCCATAGGGATTGATGTTACTCGCAATACTAAAGCAATCACAATAGTGCAAATCAACTTAAGACCGAAACAAACAATTGTCAAGTAATGTTATCGTAATTAATGATCGCAAGAGATTTAAATAAAACAATATTGTAATGAAATAAACTAGGTTAAATGTGTCTAAGGTTCAATTGAGATTATAGCAGTTGAATGATCAAACTCTCCTAATGGGGTGACTGTTGTTTATCAAGTTAGTACTAGTTGTTACAATAAGTGCTGCAGCACTGGGCAGAATAAATCTGCATCCTCAGCTATCGCGTGTTGGAAGTCTCATACCGTTAAATCTATTAACAATGACCAGTTGCTAATATATTCATGGTACGACATTATAACCTTTAATCTCTCCACCCTACAAGGTGAACACCTATTTCTAGTGTGTCACAAATCTTAACTTCAAGTATTGCCCTTATGGGATTCAAGATAACTTAATCCAGGAAACTCAACGTAAGATCAAGTAATACTCTAATAATATCCGCTAAGACATGCGCTTTTGCTGCTCTATCTTAACTGAAACTATTAAATGGGTGGTCAACCGAAATAACAGTGATACTCATAAAAGAACTATTAGAGTAAAATGCTACAGCAATACATATAAGAACAGTCAAGAACCCATTGGATTATTTGTCACTCAACTACAAGTAAATTTAGTTCATATTCTAAAAGAGAAAAATAAACATAAATATATTAATCTCGGAATACATCAAAACAATTAAAGGAAGAAGATAAATATAAGTTGAGCACGGTGAAAGAAAAATCCAAGTAATTCTGCACGATTTTCCAATGTTGCCGCAACAACACTCTTCAATTATGATCTTCTTCTTCGTTCCTTTGTTATTATTCTAACGATAATTCCTTGCCGCCTTTCTATATAGTGCACGCCTCCCTTTTATATTGCACATTAGGGTAAACAAAAGCCCATGAACTTGCATGCGTTAAATTAGGAAACATGCACTAACTCGCGCCTAAGTTTTCTCCCGCATTGCTCATAGATTGCTATAGCACGGGCTGCTCTAACAGTCTCAACAGCACTGCATTATTCCCGATTGTGCTTTTCTTCTTTTGTGGCCATCTTCTTTCCTCCTCTTGCTCATCTACTGTCTGAACGTCCCCTCATGATTTAAGACTTTCTGAGAACCTACAATTATGCACCTGGTTTTAGCACAAATTACTTTGATTTAAGAAAAACTTATTAAGACTCAACTAAAATGAATGTTTATACAAAATGTAACAAAAATATAATAAAAACACCTTATTTGTTCTCTAAGTGATCTTGATTCAAGCCTAGAATTGATGTAATAACTTTCATTTCCTAGAGTTATCACTGTTGCACACGATCTTCTCATTCTCTCTCCCTCGCGACTGCTCTCTCTCTGGTACTGTTGATGTGTCTTCCTTAATGTTGGTGCTATCTCTTTGGTGCTGGTGCTCTCTCTCCGGCGCTATTGTTTTGTCTCCCCCGCTGCTATTCTCTTTGCTTTAACTGACACTCTCTCTGCTGTTGACGCTTTCTTCTAAATCTACGAGTTCTCTCTTTGTTGTTGTTGCTACCTCTCTACATCTATCTTTCTCTTCGTCGCCATGTTCTACTAAATTTTCTATTGTTCTCTTTGTCGTCGTTTTCTTCTAAATTAGAGTCTAACTATGTTCTCTTTCTGTGTTATGCTTATACTTGTGTTTCTCTGCTTGTTTAGTTGAGAATTTCCTTTGTGACATAATGTTTGAGGAATTCTATTTGGTTTTAATTATTAATTAATAATACCAAATACCATATCACAAATGTTTGAGGAATTCTATTTTCAAGAATATACAGATCTATTTGTGATATGGTATTTGGTAAATTTTCATTTCTCAAACATAATATGTATATGGCCTCTCCTTGTTATAGAGATATATAACCACCAGGAGCGAAAGTGCTTTTGTGTTATACATTTTCTGTAACTAGTGAGTCATTTTGGAAATTTGATACTGCCAATTTGATCTGGTCTTTTTGGAATTGTTTAATTTTCAGTTACTCTTTTTATTTTTTGTTCATTGTTTAATATTCGCTTAATTGGATTTATGTTTATTCTCCATTGTTTAATCCAGTTACTATTTATGTGTATGTAAATTTTGTTATATATGAAAGTGCCCTCATAAGTACTTTTGCTTTAATTTCCTTAAACATGTTCATTATAACTAGAGAAAGAGTGATAATTTGATGTTGCTGCTGGTGTTTCTAGAAATTTGTTTATAGTTACTTTTTTCTTTTTCAATTCTTGTTTTAGGTTAGATTGCAAGACATTCTTTTGTATTTCCTTCGAATGCAATTTGATGGTTACCTTGGCTTGAATTGCACTACTCTTTCCTATTCTCTCATCAAAACCTCAAATTAATAAACATAATACAATGTTGTATTATATATATATATAGATTTCTCATCTAAAAAATATTTAGATTTTGAGATGGACGATCACAATACAGTGATCGGTAAAGTCCAAAGGCAGAGAAAGTGATCGATCAAGGACTGGAATGAACTTGATGGGAAGAAACAACAACGGTGATTCTAGCTAGTCACAGATTTCGACAGCGATGAAGAAGCTTCTCCTATTAATGAGTCTTCTTCGTTAAAAATTCAATGAGAGATGCTTCTCTCGTGGTGGTTTCTTCCTCAAACGATTCTTGGGACACTTTGTCTGGCTCCGACGATAACTATTATGAGTACGATTACTCTAGCGCAGGTTCTCATGAAGAAGAGGCAGTGCGATTTGTCCACTATTGCTCTTGTCATTGTTTTTCTTTTTCCAAAATTAAATTTCAAGTCTACAGTATGGTTTAGTTTGTGGGGCTTGTATTAGGATATATTTTTTCAATTAGATGAAGTGTTCAATCTATGATTTTTTAAATGTTTGAACATAGGGGAATGTTTTGAAATCTATGGTAAAGGATTTTGTCATCTGATGATGAATTGCAACTTAAGGTTATTACTTGGTTCCGAAGATATATATCGATCAGTGAGAAATTGACCCATGTACTACATTATCGATTCTAGTTATGCGCTTGCTTTATCAATTACAAACCATTTTATTCTATTTTATATACCACAAGTCACAGTGTAGGAAGTTATAGATGTTGGTTTTAAACCACTCTTTGTTTGGTTTCTTGAAAGTGAGAACCCCCAAAACTTCAAGTCTCCTAAAATCCTCTTATATATTTTCTTATTTTAATATTCTAACTAAGATTACACTAAATGTTTACATTCTGATCTATATTAAATTCATGTAGTTTCAAGAAGCTTGGGCTCTTACAAGCATTGTTATTGAACGAACTAAGAAGGCCAGAGTTATAGTAGAGAATGATGGAGTTCTTAAGCGTTTACAACTGCTTTGTTCTACTAATGACAGAGTTCGAGAACAGGTACTGCAAAGTGATAACTTTATGAAATGAGAGTTATCATGACATTTTTAGACTTACACTAATATTACTTAGAGAGTAAATGATGTGTTTTTATTGCATTTTTAGTTATATTTTGCATAAGTGTTTGTTTAAGTTTATTTTTAATAAATCGATTTTGTTTTAGATCACTTTATCCTCTGAATATGTGCATGATTGTGGTGATTCTACTGCTCTTTTCTGAGATAGTTTCATCCCTTTCACCTTTATCATGCTTTTTAAGATGTTAGAAGCTTACTTAAAAAAGAAGAAGGCAATTATTTCGAAGGGTTTGTTGTCTTATAGACATGATGTACACTATAGGTGGTCAAATATATCTCTGCAAAAGTTGTCTAGGCAGTTGTGGGCTACTTTTTGCTTTATGTAGGCGTGACAACCAGTTGTCCCTTATTTTTCAACAAGATATTCCTCGTTTATTATTGTCTAATAAAATATTTTCTTTAGGCAGTGGAGATATCACGTGTAGTAAATATTTTGGAAATTTTCTTTAGCTACCTTGGTTTTGATGTGGTGTACGTTGCGTACCTGCGTAATTATCAGGTATACATAGTATATGTCAGGTACCCTACTGGTGACAAAATTGACACGTGACGTTCCATTATTATACTTCCATTTCTTCCCCCAAACAACATCCCCGATTTGTTAACAAAAAAAAAAAAAATCACACACGCACATTGCCTACACAGTGCACACACGAACACAAAACACACACACTCAGCCTCATACAATCACACTTCACACACACTCACGAGTCAGTAGTCACGAGCACACAACACACTTACACATAATATTTCCTATTTGTAAATCCAAAGTTGTAACGCAACGCAAGAGAAGCAGGCAGCCACTACTACTAACCAGTAACCACCAGGCACACTCACGACAGCCACCAGCCACACTCACGCCACTAGCCTGCAATCAATTTGAGCACAGCCGCCACTCACACCACCAGCCTAGGATAGCTGTGCCACCGCGACTCACACCACACTATGAGCCCAACAGAAGCTGGCTTGCTATAACTTCCATCACCGGCACCGCTTGCTGCCGCACCAGCCACCATCTCAGAACACTAACACCACTCAAATTTTCCCTAATTGTATATTTTCCTTTAATTTCATGACACACTGATACTGCCACTCTAATTGTTTATTTGCCTTTAATAATTTTTATTTAATTATTTGTTTAAATAATTATATGATTATTTGTTTAAATTTTTCATAATTGTATATCTATAATCATATGATTCATATATTTAATTATTTGTTCCTAATCATACGATATGAATTAGTTATTTTTTTTGTTCATGCTATTTTTCATCTATATTTGAGTTAATTGTTTATGTTTGGGCTGTTTTATTTAAATTGTTGAATTAAATTTAATAGTTAATTCAAATTCGTAGCTTATTTATTTTATGTAATGTAAATTTAGTTTAATCACGTTTTTAACTTATAAATTAACTTAGAATTGTTACACATTTAATTTAGCTTATAATGTCAATTTCGAAATTCACATTTACATGTTCATGTGGGTGAAGAGGCATCCCTTAATGATGGTGTTCAAGAGGTCAAAAGGGTGGAAGAGGCATCACTTAATGATGATGGTGTACAACAAAGAAGTAATAGAAGAAAGCGAGAACCTTCTTATGTTTGGGGACACTTCTCAATGATAACTATTGATGGTGAATTGAAAGCGAAATGTAACCATTGTGGAGCTAAGTTGGTAGCCTTTAATAATAATGGAACCTCTCATTTGGATAGACACTTGAAAAGATGTAAGGCAAAGCATATTCCCAAAGTAGAAGACAGTTTACAAAAAACTCTTAGTGTGACGAAAAAAGATGATGGAACAACTTGTCTTAAGATGAGAAAATTTGATCCGATTGTTATTCGACAAAAGATTGCGATAATGGTTGTAAAACATGAGCTACCACTTAATTTTGTGGAGTATGATGCATTTAGCGATTTGATGTCTTATGCCAACCCATTGGTGAAGATGATGACTAAGAACACTTTAAAAGGTGTCCTATTTATTTTTCAATCATTTGTGTTCATAATTTCAATCGGCCACTGAATAAAATTTAACAATAAGATTTTTCCATCCAATCTTATTAAAGTGACCACTTGGTTGATTCCAAGCTAATGTTCATTCACAGAGATCTTAACAAAAGAAGAAATGGTAACAGTTGTCATTCTGCAGTAGTTGTCATTCTAGACAAAGGATATCTAATATTATTACATCAAAAAATTATTGCACAAATAAAAAAAAACATGAAATTCTTTTCAAACATAAACTAATAATTGGCATGTATTATTGAATAAGATAATAAAAAGAAAAATGAAACAATAGCAAGTGGTGGCAATAATTTAGTTGTGTAAATATATTTTAACATTATGAAGAAAACGTTCGTGCCTGTTATGCTCCTTACCAAAGTGGTGGCTATGAGTTTTCTATCAAATAGTGGCAATAATTTATATTATATAGGGTTTTGTATATAATAGTAACGTGGTGGCAATCACATTAAAAAAAAAGTGAAGCGACAGTAATTAGTTTTCTATCAAATGGAGGTAATAATTTTTATTGTGTAGGTTTTGTATATAAATAAAAGTATTATGTAATTAGTGAAATGTTGTTAGGGTATTTTTGATATTACATATATATTAGAAAAGCTCTTTAACATGTACTCCCAAAAGCTCAAATTAGCTTTTCTTATGTAAATTAGCTTATTTAAACTTAAAAAACTCTACTGAAAAAACAAATACCAATAAAAATTTAAGAAGTGGTTATCGGATTAAATCAGTACTTATGGCCATTAGATAAGTCATACCAAATAGGCTAAGCTCTTTATATCTAGCCGTCCCTTAATGTCAAATTTTACAAAACAAAAGTTGATCTGAGCCAGAAAACAACCAATTTTTTTTTATTTAAAATAATATATTGACTCTAGCATCAAAGGAGTAACAAAGGTATTATGAAAATTACAGAAGAGCAAGTGCTAAAACCTAAGAAATGTAGGGGAAAAAGTGTTAACTTCCCAGATAATTAGGGATTATAACTTAAGTATAGTCGTAAAATATAGTTCGATCAATTTTTCAAAATAGATAAAAGATTCACGAAAAGTAGAATACATGTACACATATCTAAAATCAAATAAACATATATCAAAAAGCAAAAATGTTTTGCTCCAGGGTTCTTTGAGTAGCTTTAAAATAACTTTATTTGACTGACCACCTGAGTCAAATTTTGGGGAGGTAGAGTGTCAAAAAATTGATTTGGGGTTTAGCAAATATGTTTTGTATATTCATTATTGCTATCTACTTTAATTGGTAAAATCTCTTGAGGTGGTACAAGAGAAAATATTAGGAAGAGGATGATTTAGTTGCTATGAGAATTAATTTTTTTTAATCAAATAAAAGAATTTTTTGGAGTGCTTTTGAGAAATTTTTTATTGATTCATTATTGTCGGACATAAAAAAAGGCATTTAAGAAAAAAGTAAAGATAGCCAGTGGGTCGTACTGAACCATGAGGGACAATGGGCTAGCGCAACACAACCCACCAAGTGAATAGGTTGTGTCATGTTATGCCTAATTTTTTTTTTTTTTTGCTTGGGCTCAATATGGGACACGACAATGAGCTCACACATGCCATGGTGGATCGTGCCCAAGAAAAAGCATGACAAGCTTTTTTCATTTTTTTATTTTTTTAAGAGGACATGTCAGGTTGTTGTTGTGCTTTTGAAGAGGACATGTCAGGTTGTTGGTGTGCTTTTTTTCAAGCTATGTACTTTTTTTAGCCTACGTGCCTTTATTCAAATTTAATAGAATCAAAAATTCAAAACTTAACTCAATATTCAATAATAATAGAGTAATAGTGTTAAGAGAATGTAACTAACTATTAAGTTACTAATTACTAAGTTAGAACCTATGATATTTCTTTTTTAATAATTAATAATAATAATAATAATAATAAAAGGAAAAGGACACTTGTGCCCCAAACTTTAGGAAGACAATCATATAGACCCCCTAAATTTTTAATAAGGGATATCAAAACCCTCTTTCAATTATAATACACTTTAGCTCTTTTAACTCAAAAAAATAACTCTAATGTTTTACAATAAATAGAAAAATAATATTAAAATAAATGTAATAATTTAATAGTATATACATTTTCAAATAATTTCTATTTTTAAAAATATTTTAATGCCTTGCAATCTTATATTATATGGCAATTATCTACCGACCACTTATTTTTTCGGGATTTTTAAAAATATACACAATTGTTTTTTTAATTCCACCTGAAGTTATATTTCTTTGCCCCTGTCCACTTTCGTTTGGAGACTGTTATAACATTATTAACATCATAGGGGCAAATTGGTCATTTCACCCGCACAGCCCCCAAAACGACGTCGTTTTACAACTTTGATTAGAGAAAAAGGAAAAGAAAAAGGAAAAGTGGTCAAGAGAACGAGAATAGCCATTATTTGTTCACACATTTGGTGACCTGCAACCATGCATGAAGAACCAGCAAAGAATTGTAGTTTTTTATTTGGGGGGCAAAACAGTCATTTGCTCAAGATTTCGTTAGAATTCTTAACATTCTTCAGACGAAAGTGGACATGTGCAAAGAAATATAACTTTAGGTGGAATTCAGCAAAAAAAAAAAAGAATTTAGTATTTTTGAAAAAGTCCGAAAAAACAGGTGGTCGGTGAATAATTTCTTTATATTATATTAAATTAAATTTGATAATAAATATAAACATGATATTAAAATATATAAAAGTTTAAATTATTTTCAATATTATATGAGATAATTTTAATATTGTTAATGATGAGATATATTTTATTAATTGTAAAATCTATTTAACAGAAGCTTCTCCTATTAATGAGTCTTCTTCGTTAAAAATTCAATGGGAGATGCTTCTCTCGTGGTGGTTTCTTCCTTAAACGATTCTCGGGACACTTTGTCCGACTCCGACAATAACTATTATGAGTACGATTACTCTAGCGCAGGTTCTCATGAAGAAGAGGCAGTGAGATTTGTTCACTATTGCTCTTGTATTGTTTTTCTTTTTCCAAAATTAAATTTCAAGTCTACAGTATGGTTTAGTTTGTGGGGCCTGTATTAGGATATTTTTTTTTTCAATTAGATGAAGTGTTCAATCTATGATTTTTTTTTAAATGTTTGAACATAGGGGAATGTTTTGAAATCTATGGTAAAGGATTTTGTCATCTGATGATGAATTGCAACTTAAGGTTATTACTTGGTTCCGAAGATATATATCGATCAGTGAGAAATTGACCCATGTACTACATTATCGATTCTAGTTATGCGCTTGCTTTATCAATTACAAACCATTTTATTCTATTTTATATACCACAAGTCACAGTGTATGAAGTTATAGATGTTGGTTTTATTCCATTCTTTGTTTGGTTTCTTGAAAGTGAGAACCCCTCAAAGCTTCAGGTCTGCTAAAATCCTCTTATATATTTTCTTATTTTAATATTCTAACTAAGATTACACTAAATGTTTACATTCTGATCTATATTAAATTCATGTAGTTTTAAGAAGCTTGGGCTCTTACAAGCATTGTTGTTAAACGAACTAAGAAGGCCAGAGTTATATTAGAGAATGATGAAGTTCTCAAGCGTTTAAAACTACTTTGTTATACTAATGACAAAGTTCAAGAACATGTACTGCAAGGTGATAACTTTATGAAATGAGAGTTATCATGACATTTTTAGACTTAAACTAATATTACTTAGAGAGTAAATGATGTGTTTTTATTGCATTTTTAGTTACATTTTGCATAAGCATTTTTTTAAGTTTATTTTTAATAAATCGATTTTGTTTTAGATCACTTTATCCTCTAAATATGTGCATGATTGTAGGTGATCAAAAAGCTAAATTTTTAGGGATCGAATGCTGCAGCAGCAAACTTATAGAGATGACAAACGAACTTGACTATAAATAAACTAAAATAATTCTGGAACAGAGAAGATGTTGTAGTTGTTGCTGCAGTAATCTTGTAGCAACCGCAGACAAGATTTTGCACATGTTAGCTGACAAAAGCAGTGATAGGTACAAAATGATTACAATTCAAGGTTTCCAAAAAAAGAAGACACACGACCACACACTTTTTGTTGCCCTAATTCCAAGATATAAAAAGAGCACACATGGAAGAAAAAAAGAGGAGAGCCGTTACTTAAGAAAAATAATAGAGAAAACAAATGAAAAAGAGAGAACAAGAGAGAGAATTGAGGGCTGTAGCAGGGGATTTAAGGAGAAAAGTAGGAGAGAGATCGTAAAGGCCAAGCAGAACTCAATTCCTCATCTTTGTTTTCTTATTTTCTTTTCTTTATGGGAATGTATTTGATGGCTAAAACGATTCTTGTTGCTATTCTATCTTTCGTTATGAGCTAAACTTTGTTGTGGTTGAGTGTTAAACAAGCTTAATGGTTATTTGATTAATATATGTGTGTTGCTCTGAATCCGCTTTAGCATTTTGTCTTGATTTTGCTTATTGCAATTCTTTATTTCGGCTGACCACCAATTTAATGGATATTAGCTAAGAAAGAGCTTAATAAAGGCCTGACTTAGTGGAACATATCAAGATTGTTTTAGATTAATTTTCCCAAGTTGAGTTAATCTCGATTTGAATAGGGTCATGCTTAATCTAAGATTAGTGAAAAACTAGACATAAGGATTCACCTTATAAGGTAATTGGAACCTAAAACACATAATGCTATATCTAATGTTAGCGTAACAACTAGTCACTGTTAAGTTGCATTTAGATATAAGATATTCAACAGGCGACAACTGAGGATGCATGAGAGATTCTACCTAGTGCCGTAGTAGATGTTGTAGCAACATAATCTTAATTCAAAAAATAGTCAATACCATTAAGTGAGTTTAATCACTCAACTACTCCTTTCCCATTGATACATCCTTGATTTTGACTTGTGATTTTCCTTATTACATTTTTTATTTAGTTAGTTCATTAATTATTTTGTTTGAATTTAAACTGAAGTTGCACTGTTAAGATTGCTGTAGCAAGTCCTATAACCTCAATCTCTGTAGAGACGATATGAATATTCATCATTATATTACTTATTGTGTATACTTGCGCATTGACACCTACAGTAATAAGCAAACCTACATAAGGAACTAGAGTTTGTCATTTATCTATGTTCTGTGTTTAATATGAGTTCTTTTGTTATTTGTATTTCTTAATATTTATTTTTTAAGTTTTTTATCGTGTTAATTGTTAACTGTAAACTGAATCATCAGGTCAATGAACATAATAATTGCTATTGATACCTTTTTTTTTTCCCTTCAAACAGGTCGTATGGGCATTGAGGAGTCTAGCTGTAAATTCTTATGATTACTATCTTCTTGTTCTTAATCATGGATTTTTGATATATTTGCTTGAACTGTTGAATGAGTATAAGTACTTGTCAAACTTGAAAGCAAAGAAACAACAAATGAAAATGGAAATGTTAATAGTTGGTGTTATGACCTACAAAATAACAAAAGGAGGTTAGAGATGGAGCCGGAAGTGGCCGGCGATCACACTCCAACGCTCAAGTTAGTTATTTGAATGAACTTTTTTAGACGATCAGAGCTTGCAAGCTGTCCAAAATGGCGGATGGAGGTTGAAGAAGACATCAACCTTCTTTTGTGTGTGTTTGTGATGAATATGAAAATGATAGAACTTCATTGCCTTTATATAGTGAAACCCTATGTCCTTTATATAGTGAACCTTGGATACTCTGTCATGAGGCGTATTTCTAGTGGTGATTCTAGTGCTCTTTTCTGAGATGGTTTCATCCCTTTCACCTTTATCATGCTTTTTAGGCTGTTAGAAGCATATTTAAAGAGGAAGAAGGCAGTTATTTGGCAGGGTTTATTGTCTTATACACATGATGTACACTATATGTGGTCGAAGATATCTCTGCAAAAGCTGTTTGGGCAGTTGTGTATAAATTTATGTGTATGTAAATTTTGTTATATATGAAAGTGCCCTCACAAGTATTTTTGCTTTAATTTCCTTAAACATGTTCATTGTAACTAGAAAAAGAGTGATAATCTAATGTTGCTGCTGGTGTTTCTAGAAATTTGTTTATAGTTACTTTTTTCTTTTTCAATTTTTGTTTTAGGTTAGATTGCAAGAGATTCTTTTGTATATCCTTCGAATGCAATTTGATGGTTACCTTGGCTTGAATTGCACTACTCCTTCCTATTCTGTCATCAAAACCTCAAACTAATAAACATAATATAATGTTGTATTATGTATATATAGATTTCTCATCTAAAAAATATTTAGATTTTGATATGGACGATCACAATGCAATGATTGGTAAAGTCCAAAGGTAGAGAAAATGATCGATTGAGGACTGGAATGAACTTGATGGGAAGAAGCAACGACGGTGATTCCAGCTAGTCACAGATTTCGACAGCAATCAAAAAGCTTATCTTATTAATGAGTCTTCTTCGTTAAAAATTCAATGAGAGATGCTTCTCTCGCGGTGGTTTCTTCCTCAAATGATTCTCGGGACACTTTGTCTGGCTCCGACGATAACTATTATGAGTATGATTACTCTAGCGCAGGTTCTCATGAAGAAAAGGCAGTGAGATTTGTCCACTATTGCTCTTGTCATTGTTTTTTTTTCCAAAATTAAATTTTAAGCCTACAATATGGTTTAGTTTGTGGGGTCGGTGTTAGGATATTTTTTTTCAAGTAGATGAAGTGTCCAGTCTATGATTTGTTTTTTAAAATGTTTGAATATAGGAGAATGTTCTGAAATCTATGGTAAAAGTATTTTGTCATCTGATGATGATGAGCAACTTAAGGCTATTTCTTGGTTCCAAAGATATATGTCGATCAGTGAGAAATTGACACATGTACTACATTGTCGATTCTAGTTATGCGCTTGCTTTATCAATTACAAACCATTTTATTCTATTTTATATACCACAAGTCACAATATAGGAAGTTATGATGTTGGTTTTATTCCATTCTTTGTTTGGTTTCTTAAAAGTGAGAACCCCTAAAGCTTTAAGTTTGCTAAAATCCTCTTATATATTTTCTTATTGTAATATTCTAACTAAGATTATGTTGAGTGTTAGAAAATGTATATTTATAAAGGAGAAAATCATCATTTTACACTTCAAGTTTTACTAACACCCTTACTTTTATGTATTTAACCTTCTTTTGATTTAATTCCGTGTGTTTTATTTTAATTAAGTATTTTATGTATTTTATGGGCATCATAGTCATTTCACAATGAACGAGAGATCAGACGGCAAAACGGACATCAATTTTGAACTCAGGACGGTCGAAAACCTTAGGAGGAACATAAAAGGAAAAATGACATTGTTTACATGTACGGTACTATTCACATGTACGGTACTGTCTACGTTACTGTTTACGACACTGTTCACATAGACGGATCGATGGCATGGCATTGACCGATGATGTGGTATTGACTGATGAGGTGTCATGATCCTGTTGGTCTAAAATTCTTATGAACTATTGACGGTGACGTGGCAGCATATTAGTGGACCAAAACTTGCGCGTACGGTACATGCATTACACAGGATTATTTTCAACCAAACTGCGTTACTGTTCAAAGCCGGGTCAAACCATGTTACTGTTCACCCATGTGGTCAAACCGCGTACTGTTGACTGATGACGTGGCGCAATCATGAGCGTCCAAACTGTTTTTAATCCGATGGCCATGATTTACTCAATGTATCTATAAAAAGGGGGCCTCCCCCCCTAATTTGATATCTCTGAATCCATTTTTGGGATCCATTTTCTGTAATTCCTTCTCCATCTTGTATTTTCTACGTATTTTAATAAATTCCCATTTTGCCCCTAGTTTAATTATGAGTGGCTAATTTTCTTTCAAGCTTGGGTTGAATGTGAAGTCTCAACATGTGTCATGGGCTTTATTTGGTAAATTTACTTTCTCTTCCGCTCTAATTTTTGTGGATGTTTTGACTTCTCGTCTACAAATAATACTAATCTTGTCTAGTACCGCCTTGGTTTCAAGTTGACCCCTAGTACAAGGTTATTATTATTTGGCACGATAAGCCCTTAGCACCATATTGATTAGAGCGTGGTTCATGAGGTGTGGATTCCCCCCTCATGATTTAATTGGTATTAATAAAGATTATTTAGCCTATGATGCATGTTGATACGGATCCAAATACCCAAGTACGTCATCTCAATAGATTTCTCTTCAATTTATTCTCGTCATTTCAATTACAATTTTAGAATTTATTCTCGCCATTTCAATTCCAATTTTAGGATAATCCAAATCATTTTAACCACAAATCCAACCACCCATTTACAAAATTAATTCTACACACAATTAAAATCCACCTCCTCGTGGGATCGACACTCGTCACCATTAGTATATTCTACAATAGATTCGTGCGCTTGCGAGTTCAATAAAATTTGCACAACAGATTACACTAAATGTTTACATTCTGATCTATATTAAATTCATGTAGTTTCAAGAAGCTTGGACTCTTACAAGCATTGTTGTTAAACGAACTAAGAAGGCCATAGTTATAGTAGAAAATGATGGAGTTCTCAAGCATTTAAAACTACTTTGTTCTACTAACGACAAAGTTCGAGAACAGGTACTGCAAGGTGATAACTTTATGAAATTAGAGTTATCATGACATTTTTAGACTTAAACTAATATTACTTAGAGAGTAAATGATGTGTTTTTATTGCATTTTTAGTTATATTTTGCATAAACGTTTGTTTAAGTTTATTTTTAAAAAATCGATTTTGTTTTAGATCACTTTATCCTCTGAATATGTGCATGATTGTGGTGATTCTACTGCTCTTTTCTGAGATAGTTTATCCCTTTCACCTTTATCATGCTTTTTAGGCTGTTAGAAGCATACTTAAAGAAGAAAGAGGTGGTTATTTGGAAGGGTTTGTTGTCTTATACACATGATGTACACTATAGGTGGTCGAAGATATCTCTGCAAAAGTTGTCTAGGCAGTTGTGTGCTACTTTTTGTTTTATGTAGGTGTGACAGCCAGTTGTCCCTTCTTTTTCAACAAGATATTCCTGATTTGATATTGTCAAATAAAATATTTTCTTTGGGTGGTGGAGATATCACGTGTAGTAAGTGTTTTCAGAAATTTTCTTTAGGTACCTTGGTTGTGATGTGGTGTACGTCGCGTACCTTCTTAATTATCAGGTATACTTCGTATATGTCAGGTACCCTACTGGTGACAAAATTGACACATGGCGTTTCATTATTATACTTCCATTTCTTCCCCCAAACAACATCCCCGACTTGTTAACAAATAAAAAAAAATCACGCACACACTCAGACTCACACAATCACACTTGACACACACTCACAAGTCAATAGTCACGAGCACACAACACACTTACACATAATATTTCTTATTTGTAAATCCAAAGTTGTAACACAACGAAAGAGAAGCAGGTAGCCACTACTACTAACCAGTAACCACCAGGCACACTCACGACAGCCACCAGCCACGCTCACGCCACTAGCCTGCAACTAATTTGAGCACAGCCGCGACTCACACCACCAGCCTACGACAGCTGTTCCACCGCGACTCACACCACATCATGAGCCCAACATCTGTTGGCTTGCTAACACTTCTATCACCGGCACCGCTTGCTGTCGCACCAACCAACATCTCGAAACACCAACACCACTCAAATTTTCCCTATTTGTATATTTGCCTTTAATTTCATGCCACACCGATACTGCCACTCTAATTGTATATTTGCCTTTAATAAATTTTATTTAATTATTTGTTTAAATAATTATATGATTATATTATTATTTGTTTAAATTTTTGCTAATTGTATATCTATAATCATATGATTCATATATTTAATTATTTGTTCCTAATCATATGATATGAATTAGTTATTTTTTTGTTCATGCTATTTTTCATCCATATTTGAGTTAATTGTTTATGTTTGGGCTGTTTTATTTAAATTGTTGAATTAAATTTAATAGTTAATTCAAATTCGTAGCTTATTTATTTTATGTAATGTAAATTTAGTTTAATTACGTTTTTAATTTATAAATTAACTTAGAATTGTTACACATTTAATGTTCATGTGGGTGAAGAGGCATCCCTTAATGATGTCGTTCAAGAGGTCAAAAGGGTGGAAGAGGCATCCCTTAATGATGATGGTGTACAACAAAGAAGTAATAGAAGAAAGTGAGAACCTTCTTATGTTTGGGGACACTTTTCAAAGATAACTATTGATGGTGAATTGGATGTGAAATGTAACCATTGTGGGGCTAAGTTGGTCGCCTCTAGTAATAACAAAACCTCTCATTTGGATAGACACTTGAAAAGATGTAGGGCAAAACATATTCCCAAAGTAGATGACAGTTTACAAAAAAACTCTTAGTGTGACGGAAAAAGATGATGGAACAACTTGTCTTAAGATGAGAAAATTTGATCCGATTGTTATTCGACAAAAGATTGCGATAATGGTTGTAAAACATGAGCTACCACTTAATTTTGTGGAGTATGATGCATTTAGGGATTTGATGTCTTATGCCAACCCATTGGTGAAGATGATATCTAAGAACACTTTAAAAGGTGAGATCCTGAAATTGTATGAAGCTGAAAAGGTAAAAGCAATGGCTTTGTTGGAGAATAATAATAGTCGGGTGGTAATTACTATAGACCTATGAACTACTAGTAATCAAAAGAAGGGGTATATGGTTGTTATGGGACATTTCATGGACAAATCTTGGTAGTTTCAAAGTCGAATTTTGAGGTACTTTTTATTATTATTTGATGTTATATTTATTTACTTTTATTTTAATTTAATTAATTCTAAAATTTAATTTTTGGGTGATGAATAGGTTCATATATTTTATGTTATGTTTATTTACTTTTACTTTAGTTTAATTAATTCTAAATTTAATTTTTGTGTGATGAATAAGTTCATGTATTTTATGTTATGTTTATTTACTTTTACTTCAGTTTAATTAATTCTAAATTTAATTTTTGGGTGATGAATAGGTTCATATATTTTATGTTATGTTTATTTACTTTTACTTCAGTTTAATTAATTCTAAAATTTAATTTTTGGGTGATGAAAAGGTTCATATATTTTATGTTATGTTTATTTACTTTTACTTCAATTTAATTATTTCTAAAATTTAATTTTTGGGTGATGAATAGATTCATATATTTGCCAGCCCCATATACTGCTGAATTTCTTTCTCAAGCTTTTTTTAAGTGTATGTTGGATTGGAATGTGGACAGAAGGATATCAGTTGTTACTTTAGATAATTGTTCCACCAACAATGCTATGATTAATAGGCTGATGGGATTGATTCCCACTGATTCTATGTTAATGGTGTGAATTGTCGATATGTGGCTCGTATTTTAAACTTAATTGTGAAGGATGGGATGAAAGTGATTAAGGAGTCGTTTAAAAAAATTAGGGATAGTGTGACATATTGGATGGGCGCACCAAAGGGGGTAGAAACTTTTGAGATGACTGCACGTCAATTGCAAGTGAAGTGTGACAAAAAGTTGGTGCGTGATTGTGTAACTAAATAGAATTCTACGTATGTTATGCTTGATGTTGTAGTGAAATATAAAAATGTCTTTTCTAGATTGCAGTAGCGCGACAAAAACTACACTTGTTTGCCAACAGTTGAGGAGTGGGAGATGGCTGAAAAGATGTTGGAATATTTGCAACCTTTTTATTCGATGACATAGCTATTTTCAAGCACACAATATCCCACCTCTAATCTTTTTTTCCCAATGATATGTGAAATGAGGATTAATCTAGGTCAATGGGAATTTTCTGACATACATGTGGTTAGACAAATGGCTAGTCAAATGGTTCAAATATTTGATAAATATTGGGCCCAAATACATGGGATTTTATTTATGTCTATCAATCTTGACCCAAGGTTCAAAATGCAATTGGTTCATTATAATTTTCCAACACTTTATGGTGAGGGTGCTGCAAATGAGATTCAGAGAGTCCGTAATCTAAGTAGCGAGTTAGTTAAATTTTATGAAAGCAATAGTGTAAATGTGAGTGACGAGATTACTGGTGAGTCTTCTTCAGCCGATGTTCGCTCAATTTTTAATATAGGTGCCGGTGCTAAATTGTTTTTATATACGTAAGCTTGAGGCATTTACAAGCCAAAATAGTGAGGCCACGATACTCAAGTCCGACCTTGAGATGTACTTAGAAGAGCCTTTAGTCAAATCCACTTCGGACTTCAATATATTGAATTGGTGGAAGGTGAACTAAGGCAAATTTCCTATCTTGGGACGGATGGCCAAGGATATCTTAGCCATTCCGGTGACAACCATTGCCTCTAAATATGCATTTAGCACTGGTTAGCACTAGAGGTAGAGTCTTGACTCCACATCGGAGTAGACTTCATCCTACGACATTGGAAGTGCTTATGTGCACTCAACATTGGTTATGGGCGAGCTCTAAAGGTATGAATACAAATAATGTATAAAATATTTAATTAATTGGTTTAGTAATAATTTAATATACTTAAATTATTTTCAAACTTTTTCCCTTTTTTCGAGCTTGGGCCCTTTGTTTGTTTCAGTACCTCTTCTAGTAGAATTAGACTATTTAACACATATCTTGAGAAGGGTGGACTTTCAAAGCTTTTAAAACTACTTATTACTTTGTAATTAAGGGTAGGCATTCTGTTCGATTTTTATCGAATTGAATTAATGGTCTGTTAGGAATAGCTTTCAAATAGAGCTTATTTAAGAAGATATTTTGTTATTAGAGCTTTTACCCAAAAAAATTTAATTGTTTGGTTGTCAATGAGAACTTTTATTAAAAATTATAAAATTATTTTAACAGACAAGTTTTTTAAAGTTATGTTATGAAAAAAATGAAATAAGATTGTCAAGAATCAAACTGATCCATTTGGTTCAGATTATAGAAGTAGAGTTTATACCAATAGAGCTTTTGACAAAAAGTTATTGGGTGTTTGGTTTTCAATTAAAAAAGTTCTTTAAACTATTAAACTGTTTGTTTTTGCAAAAGTAAAAATGCTCTGTATAATTAAATTACCAAAAAGATGTGTCAAAAAGTTTATTTCATAATTATATAACCTGTAATAAAATACATCCAAGCTATCAATTAATAAGAAAAAATTAGTTCAATCATTTCTTCAATGTTCAAAATTAAAAACACATTAATAATATATTCTTGCAAATAAATAATACTACCCAAATTAAAATGTTAATGAATAATATACTGAAATGTTAATAATGCATGAGAAGGGTTGCAATTTAATCATGTTCTTGGTCTATTTCACGTACATTAAATTAACTTGTACTCTCATCTTAATTATTCTCTTCTCTTCGATTCTCACTTTCACTTGTTGGAAGTAATTTCTCATCATTAACAAAAGGTTGAAATTCTTGATCGTTATCTGCATATTTTCTTAACCATTAAAGCAATCACAATTTTCAAACTAAGCATTTGATGCAAAATTTTCCATTTATTTTTCCAAACACGAAAAGTCCTTTATGTTTGTGCATCTTAAGGAAGAGTGGTTATGATTAAATATTTCTTTTTCTCTAGGTTGACTTCCATGTTAAAAATTTAGAAGATGATATTGTTCTTCTTTATAAGGATTTAAATAACCCATCATGTGAGGATGTCCAGTATCTACTGGGTAATATTTACTTATAAAAATAAATAATTTTATAATTGAAAAAAAAAACTTAAACAAAATTATATTGAAATGTAACGTAAATAATACATTCTAACCTACCTGTGAATAGATAAGGAAAGTGCAAATTATCTCTACTTGAAGGCCTATAAAAAGATATGCATATTATGGGCAGTGCCTTCCCAACAGCCTATGCAAATTTAAAACACATATTAAAATCACATGCAACCATCACATTTTAGGTAGGAATCCCTTTTCTTCAAATATACGGTTTGTTTTTATGTAGGCACTATAACTAGTATATGTGTCCTATCAAATGTCCTAATATGATCTTTAAAATACATCCAATATCGTTCATCATCTCTAATCTTTTTGGGAATTCTTTTAAATTGTGGATCTGATGGTTTTAGAAAATCAAAAGCCATGTGGCAAACAACATCTAATACTATTCCAAATCACCTCAATATAGTTTCGTCTAATTGTTGAAATCTTTCTTGAACTATTCTATTCCCAAATGCATGACCTAATATGATAAAAAAACATAGCTACTGACTCAACTATAGATATATCCTTGCCTTTTTTAGGACTCTATGACTCACTCAAAACTTTGCATAATTTCATAAATACATGTTTATCAATTCTAAATTGTTGGTGACATTTATGTTATTCCATTTACCTTCTGTAATACAAAAGAATGTTCAAAATGAGGGAATGTTCTACGTGATTCCTTTAAACTATGTTTAATAAAATGATTGACACTCAATGCAACTTTAGTTTGTATCATTTGTAACAATTTATATTCAACATAATTTCATTAATGTAACTATATTCACTAGCATTGTCATTTTCTAAGAATTCCATAACCATACATACATAGATAATAAAAATTCATTTTCTCAAAAGAAAAGAAAAAGTAAAAGTAAATTCCTAATAATCATATCATAACTCAAAACCATATAAAATAAAAATATCCCAATTGGTTCAAAATAATATTCTTAATACAAGAACATAAATAAAATAAGCTAAATCAAACAACAGTCTTTAATATAAGAAGAAATCATAAAATAAAACTAGAAAGACTCTTTCATGAACTTCAACTACTCAATTTGAACATCACGATTGTTGATTGCAACAAACGCCTCCCTATTATCATTCTTAAGAAAAGCTTTAGTGGCATTTAAATGTATCTCACTTTTTATTTTAATTTCAGGCATGCTATGTAACATTTTCATTACTTCTGCAATGCTACATCGATTTTCACCATTTCTTATAGCTATAGATGATCTGTCTCTACTGCCTAACATAAGCGATCTAATTGTTTAGACAGTCTAACTGTAGCTCCATCTCACTTTCAAATTGGCAGTTTTCTTTTTCTTCCATTATCATGTTTAGATGCTATAGGAATACCATTATCAATGTCAGTCTCAATATTCTCTACCTCATCAAAACTATTTAGTTCAATATTATCATTCTTCTCTTGAAAATATGTATTACTATCTTCACTAGCACATTCATTAAATGGTCTACCCTCTCCATCATTTGATACGAAACCTATAGATGTTGCCCATGATTTTTCCCTTACAACAACAACATTTATAAATAAAAATTTTAGTTGGTCAACATTTCTCAAGCCTTTGTAACAAAATTTAATTGCTTCGAGAATATGCGTAAATTGCTCTGAAAATCATTTCCTACCACACTGTAAAATAAAAAGGTTTGAAATTTGCACCTTCAAATTTCTCTCCTACCATTCATTGCTAGCAGTAATTGTCTGTTTTAAGATCCTTTCCTAAATCAATTTCATTTCTCAAAAAATTTGTTCAAAGTTGTCAATATTTTTTAAGATGTCCTATTTGTTTTTCAATCATTTTTGTTCATAATTTCAACCGGCCACTAAATAACATTTAACAATAAGATTTTTCTACCCAATCTTATTAAAGTGGCCACTTGGTTGATTCCAAGTTAATGTTCATTCACATAGATCTTAACAAAAGAAGAAACGGTAACAGTTGTCATTCTGCAGCAGTTGTCATTCCAGACAAAGGATATCTAATATTATTACACCAAAAAATTAATGCACAAATAAAAACAAACATGAAATTCATTTCAAACATAAACTAATAATTGGCATGTATCACTGAATAAGATAATAAAAAGAAAAATGAAACAGTAGCAAGTGGTGGCAATAATTTAGTTGTGTAAATATATTTTAGCATTATGAAGAAAACATTTGTGCCTACTATGCTCCTCACCAAAGTGGTGGCTATGAGTTTTCTATCAAATGGTGGCAATAATTTATATTATATAGGGTTTTGTATATAATAGTAACGTGGCGGCAATCACATTAAAAAAAAAAAAGGTGAAGCAGTAGTAATTAGTTTTCTATCAAATGGAGGTAATAATTTTTATTGTGTAGGTTTTGTATATAAATAAAAGTATTATATAATTAGTGAAATGTTGTTAGAGTATTTTTGATATTACAAATATATTCGAAAAGCTCTTTATCATGTACTCCCAAAAGCTCAAATTAGCTTTTCTTATGTAAATTAGCTTATTTAAACTTAAAAAACTCTACTGAAAAAACAAATACCAATTAAAAATTTAAGAAGTGGTTATCGGATTAAATAAGTACTTATGGTCATTAGATAAGTCATACCAAATAGGCACTTACTCTTTATATCCAGCCGACTCTTAATGTCAAATTTAACAGAACAAAAGTTCATCTGAGCCAGAAAACAACTAATATTTTTCTTTAAAATAATATATTGACTCTAGCATCAAAGGAGTAACAAAGGTATTATGAAAATTACAGAAGAGCAAGTGCTAAAACCTAAGAAATGTAGGGGAAAAAGTGTTAACTTCCCAGATAATTAAGGATTATAACTTAAGTATAGCCGTAAAATATAGGTCGATCAATTTTTCAAAATGGATAAAAGATTCAAGAAAAGTAGACTACATGTACACATATCTAAAATCAAATAAACATATATCAAAAACCAAAAATGTTTTGCTCTAAGGTTCTTTGAGTAGCTTTTAAATAATTTTATTTGACTGACCACTGAGTCAAATTTTGGGGAGGTAGACTGTTAAAAAATTGATTTGGGGTTTAGCAAATATGTTTTGTATATTCATTGTTGCTATCTACTTTAATTGGTAAAATCTCTTGAGGTGGTACAAGAGAAAATATTAGGAAGAGGATGATTTAGTTGCTATTAGAATTAATATATATATATATATTTTAATCAAATAAAAGAATTTTTTGGAGTGCTTCTAAGAAAAGTTTTTATTGATGCATTATTGTCGTACATAAAAAAGGTATTTAAGAAAAAAGTAAAGATAGCCAGTGGGTCGTACCGAACCATGAGAGACAATGGGCTAGCACAACACAACCCACCAAGTGAATTGGTCGTGTCATGTTGTGCCTAATTTTATTTTATTTTTTGCTTGGGCTCAATATGGGACACGACAATGAGCTCACACATGCCATGGTGGATCGTGCCCAAGAAAAAGCATGACAAGTTTTTTTTTTTTTTTTAAGAGGACATGTTAGGTTGTTGGTGTGCTTTTTTTCAAGCTATTTACTTTTTTTTAGCCCACGTGCCTTTATTCAAATTTAATAAAATCAAAAGTTCAAAACTTAACTTAATATTCAATAATAATAGAGTAATAATATTAAGATAATGTAACTAAATATTAAGTTACTAATTAATAAGTTAGAACCTATGATATTTCTTTTTTAATAAATAATAATAATAATAATAATAATAATAATAATAATAATAATAATAATAATAAAGGAAAAGGACACCTATGCCCCAAGCTTTAGGAAGACAATCATGTAGACCCCCTAAATTTTTAGTAAGGGATATGAAAGCCCTCTTTTAATTATAATACACTTGAGCTCTTTTAACTCAAAAAAATAACTCTAATGTTTTACAATAAATAGAAATATAATATTAAAATAAATATAATAAATTAATAATATATACATTTCAAATAATTTCTATATTTAAAAAATATTTTAATGCCTTGCAATCTTACATTATAGGGCAATTATCTACCGACCACCTATTTTTTCGGGATTTTTTAAAAAATACACAATTTTTTTTTACTAAATTCCACTTGAAGTTATATTTCTTTGCACCTGTCCACTTCCGTTTGAAGACTGTTATAACATTATTAACGTCATAGGGGAAAATTTGTCATTTCACCCGCGCAGCCCAAAACGATGTCATTTTACAACTTTGATTAGAGAAAAAGGAAAAGAAAAAGGAAAAGTGGTCAAGAGTAGAGCAAACAACGAGAATAGCCATTATTTGTTCACATATTGGGTGACCTACGACCATGCATAAAGAACCAGCAAAGAATTGTAATTTTTCATTTGGGGGGCAAAACAGTCATTTGTTCAAGATTCCCTTAGAATTCTTAACATTCTCTAGACGGAAGTGGATAGGTGTGAAGAAATGTAACTTTAGGTGGAATTCAGCCAAAAAAAAGAATTTAGTATTTTTTAAAAAGCCTGAAAAAACAGGTGGTCGGTGGATAATTTCCCTATATTATATTAAACTAAATTTTATAATAAATAGAAACATGATATTAAAATATATAAAAGTTTTAAGTATTTTTAATATTATATGAGATAATTTAATATTGTTAATGATGAGATATATTTTATTAATTGTAAAATCTATTTAACCCAAAGATTTATTTAAAACATTTATTATTAATATAAATATATTATTAAAAATATAATAATTATTTTATATATTGAAAAAATATCCTAATATTATTAGTCTACTAAAAAAATTAAACTATTTAAATTATATTTTTATTTATTAAAAAATTTTAAACTCAATTATTTTAGTTACTATGTGCAAATGGCATTATATTAAAAAAAGAGTCTTGATGTCTCTTATTGAATACATAAGGTTCTACGTGATTATTTTCCCAAACTTTGTGGTGTAGGTATTATTTTCCCTAATAATAATTAATTTTTCGTAAGGGTTAACATATAATTTTTAACTTCGACTTACATAGAATCATAGATCATAGTCAATAATAATATTAATGTTTAAAAGTTTCAAATTAAAATATAATTGTTAATAATTAACTTATGATTTTTTAATAAAACATATTTCATACACAATTTTATTTTTTGTGTCTAAACAGTGAAAAATATTTCGTTGACAAATGAAACATATTTGTTTGACTAAGTTATGATTTCATAAATGAAATATTAAAGTCGTACAAGTTCAGATTTATCATTTATAAAATAATAATATTTATAGTTTTATTTATTAAAATCATGATATCACTTATTCATTTAATAAATTATAAAAATAAAACAACTAGAGCTTTTCTTTTTTTGAAACTAAGACATTAATGAATTTAAAAAATCTATACTAATAAAATACATTAAAAGATTCAATTTCAACATATTTGTAAAATTATAAAATTTCAAGTTTGTTTTTCGTTAAAAATTTTTATTTTAATATACTTTAGCCTGCATGTTATTGATATCTCACTGGTATTTTATGTCCTATAGGCCACGTGCTAGCCCACCAAAGAAGTGTACTTATTGTTGGCTTTTTGACATAGCGTGTTTAACCCATTTCTAATCATATTATCCTTTTAAGGCGCACATTCCCAAAATTCTCAATCCAGCCTAACCCATGTGCATGTCGTGTCATGCTGTATGCCCTGCCAAACATGCTTGTGCAGTGCGTGCTTTAAAACACATGCTCGTGTCATGTTGTACGGACACCTGCTCATTTATGACATGTATACGGACACGTGCTCATATTGTGCAGTGCAGGACGGACACGTGTTGTGCCCATACTATGCCACATGTTGCCTGGCCTGTTGGCTCTAGTCTGATTGTTATTTCTCATATACTCTGGTTCCCTTGGTTTTAATGGATAAACTGTTACTTGTAGTAGGCCAAGACCCATCAGTCTTAGATAAAGCACTCAAATACTCATCGTGTCATATATTACAGCCCCAGCTAAACTAAATGGCTAAATGTGCTATTGGTTTTACCGTACATCATGTATTCTTCTGGATGCAAAAAAGCTCGTGCAAGATTATCCAAGAAGCATTTCTTGCAATCAAAAAATTCTTTCACTTTGGGCTACCTTATGCTCTATTGGTTTGGTAATTTTTTGTTATTATTTCTTAATCTTCTAAAATTTCTTATATATATTTTTTCCTTTCTTATCCTTTTCCTTGTCTTTTATGTTGTGGTTGTAGTCTCAGATGGTGATCCATAGAAATATTGATTTTATCATTTGGCCATCAACCTAATCCTAGGCTAGAAACTTCGGGAGTTTCTGTATCAAATGTTGATTTTATCATTAACAATATATATATTGTTAGCTCCTATTTCAACATATAATTGATTAATTGTTTCTTCTTTTAGACCATTTGTCTAATTTGTTACTATATTAATGATCAGCCTTGCAATCACCAGAATGCACTTTATGATAATGTATGGGATTGGAGCAGCTGCCAAGTATTTTCAATCTTTAAGTAATTATCAATTACATTTGACAACATTATGCAACTTTATATGCTAGAATTGAATGGAATATTAACTGCAATATATATAATACGAGGGTTTCTAATGCAATATATAGTAAGCACGATTTTGTTTTATAATCGGTTCATTTTGGGATATGCTTTCAGCATATTATGTTATAGAGTTTATTGCATCCATGATTCCATTGGTGTTGTTGACACAGATTTCTGGTCAACTTAGAAAATTAATTTACGCGGGGTGATATAACGAAAAGACACAGAGAATTAACGTGGTTCGGCCTTTGGCCTACGTCCACAGGCAGAGAAAGACAAATATTTTATTAAGATCGTACTTATAACTTGACTCTCTCTTTCTTTACTATTTTTTTTTCTGATCCCATACACTATAAGAGACCTCTGCTTTTATAGCTTTCTATAGATAAAGCCCTTTTCTAACATGAACTATATCTAAATTTCCTCTATCTTCTAGGACTTTAATTACAAAGTATTTATATCTTTCCATAAGTTGTATCTGAGTCAAACTTTACTTAATTTGCTTCTGGGCCAAGCAATGACCTTCTATTGTCCTTCAACGATAACTCCTCTACTTGGACTTGACTTTTCTTGTGCGATCCATAATCTAGAACTGGGTCAAGGGCTGTCTGGAACCATGACTTTTGCCATCCTCCACTCCTGCTCCCTATTCCTGGGGAGCTTAATTCTTGCTCCATGTTCTTGGGGGAACATGATTCTTGCTCCCTATTCTTGGGGAGCATGGCTTCTGGGGCTCATCCCTGGGGTAGAATCCCTTCTCTCTATTCATGGGGAGCACACTTTCTGGGCTCATTCCTGAAGGTGGAACCTCTGCTCCCTTTCTTGAGGGAGCACACTTTCTGGAGCCTATTCCTGAAGGTGGAACCTCTGCACCCCATTCTTGGGGGAGCATATTTTCTGGGGTCCTAATCTTGGGGTAGAATCCCTGCTCCCCATTCTTGGGGAGCACACTTGCTGGGACCCATTCCTGGAGGTGGAACATCTGCTCCCTATTTTTTAGGGAGCATATTTTCTGCGGCCCCAATCCTGGGGGTGGAACTTTGGGGTAGAATCCCTGCTCCCCATTCTTGGGGTAGCACACTTTCTTGGGCCCATTTCTAGAGGTGGAACATCTGCTCCCTATTCTTGGGGGAGCATACTTTCTGGGGCCATTCTTGGAGGTGGAACCTCTGCTCCCCTTCTTGGGGGAGCACACTTTCTGGAGCCTATTCCAAAGGTGAAACCTCTGCACCCCATTCTTGGGGGATCAAATTTTCTGGGGCCCCAATCCTGGGTAGAATCCCTGCTGCCTATTCTTGGGGGAGCATATTTTCTAGGGCCCCAATCCTGGGTGGAACCCTGGGGTAGAATCCCTACTCCCCATTCTTGGGGAAGCACACTTTCTGGGGCTCATTCCTGGAGGTAAAACCTCTGCTCCCCATTCTTGGGGGAGCATATTTTCTGGGGCCCTAATCCTAGCAGTGGAACCTTGGGGTAGAATCTCTGCTCCATGAGGGAGCACACTTTTTGGGGCTCATTCCTAGAGGTAAAACTTGTGCTCCATATTCTTGGGGGAATATATTTCTTGGGGCCCCAATCCTGGGGTGGAACCCTGGGGTAGAATCCTTACTCCCCATTCTTGGGGGAGCACACTTTCTAGGGCTCATTCCTTGGGGTACAACCTCTGCTCTCCATTCTTAGGGGAGCATATTTTCTCGGCCCCAATCCTGGGGTGTAATCCTAGGGTAGAATCCCTTCTCCCCATTCTTGGGGGAGCACACTTTCTGGGGCCCATTCCTGGAGGTAAAACCTCTGCTCCCTATTCTTGGGGGAGCATATTTTCTGAGGCCCCAATCCTGGAGGTGGAACCCTGGGGTAGAATCCTTGCTCCCCATTCTTGAGGGAGCACACTTTCTGGGGTCATTCCTGGAGGTAAAACTCTGCTTCTTGGGGAGAATATTTTCTGGGGCCCCAATCTTGGGGGTGGAAACCTGGGTAGAACCCCGACTCCCCATTCTTGCGGGAGTATACTTGTTGGGGGCAACATTTCGCGCTTTATTGACTACTTTATATTTTCTACAACAACTGCTCCTCAGCTCTTAGCTTCTGGTTTCACCTGAAGCATAAGAGCTCAAGTGGTTTCTCTCTTTCCTTATTTCTATATAAACCATCCTTTGCACATTTGCTCATCTCGTGGAGTTTGAACCCGTTGGTTTTCACTTTACTTACTCAGTGAGTGTTTTTTCTCTTATTTCTCTTTGTTTTTAACAATTTCAATGTCTTCTGATTCTGAAAATAACTCTAACCCTCTTTACAATGAGTACTTTGAAGATGATGATGATTACTACCACATATCCTCTGACCAAATACCCCTTATCATAAATTTTGCTCTGTGTCATTTTTATCTGATGGCCAACCACGTTTCCAACCCGACTGGTCTATTGATCGGGTGGGGAATGCAATTTTTGATAAATCAATTCCATCTCTTAGAGTCAAGTATGAAATTCCAAGTTCAATCGAGCTTAGGAAGCCTCAAATTGGTGAATTCACCAGCCAACCCCCTTCTGGGGTCGTTGCCTTTCATCCTGAATATTTTCGATATGGTGTTAAGTTGCCACTGCACCCCTTCTTGAGATATATGCTGATCTGCTTGAACTGTGCCCCGACACAGCTTTCCCTAGTGTCTGGTGTGCTATGATTGGCATGTACATCTTATGGAAATTGAGGGATTTTTCAGATCCCACATTTAGTCAGTTTCAGAGAATTTACCAACTAATGAGTCTTTCAGGTGATAAAGACTCCCCCCTTCAAGGGTTGGTATTATGTTCGTGCTTGGGCTAAATCTTCCCCTTTAATCACCCAGGGCAAATCTCATGATGGTTCCTGGAAAGATTCTTGGTTTTTCGCGCTTGGGGATTGGGAGCTAAGAAATTCTCCTGATATGTGTCCCAGATATCGGGTTCAAACTCATTTTTCTACTCTAGGCAGCTTCATAATAATTGCTACATGATGTGTTTTTCTTCATCAGCGTATTCACTTTTTCATTGCCTCTTTTTTTTTATAAGTGTCATGGGGCTGCACCTCCATTGATCCTGCTGAACAACATCAAATCGATGAAGTTTTTAAGACCCTGTAAACTTACGGTCCTACAAATATCTTTCTCAATCAGGCTTTCTAATCGCCTTTGGTTTTATCTCACCTACCTCCACAAATATTCCATCTCCAAGTGAGTTTTATTTAAGCATAATAATTTTTATGCTACTGGGAGGTTGTAATATTTTGTTTTTCTTGTTTTCTTCTATCTTATGTTAGTGATGGCTCTTGGCGATGACGCCGCATGGAAAAAAAAGAAGATAGATAAATACCCGGCTTAAAAAAATTAATAGGAAACTTATGGATAAGCCGGTCTTCCAGCCTGTAGGATCATCCTCTCAAGAAACTGCAGCTGCCCAAGGGTTGCAACAGACTTCTCAAACTGCATCAGAGGTGTTGCCAGAAACTTTGTTTCCATCTTGTACTCATGAAATTTCGTTTCTCAGTCTGCTAGTTTTCATTCTGCATATGCTTCCACTAATGCGTCTGCTGAAGGGCTGTACCAAGCATCTGAAATTGCTCCAGGATTGCAGCAAGAGATTTTATTTCCAACTTTCACTCATGAGGGTTTGTATCTTACAGGCTCTGGCTCTACATCTGCGTCCACCCATGCTCCTATGTCTACATCTCTTTCAGCGGATCCAAGCCAAGGAACTCCACCCTTATTTGATGGTTTGCAGAACTTCACTTGGGAAGATCCTTCTCAAGCATATCTGAGCTCTTTTGCTCAATCTTGGCCTCAATATGTCTCTGTTGATAATGTGAGGCAAATGGAGAACTCTGATCCTATTAAAGCCATGCTTGCTAACGTTTATCAGGTAATATTACTTTTGTGTTACCATTAATGGCATGGAGTTGAATCTTAATTGTGTTCATCTTCCTACAGCTTGGTTGTGCTGTTCAAATATCAAGGAAAAAGATAAAGTCCCTAATGCTAGAGAGGAATGCTTTACTTGAATCGGGCCAAGCTTCTAGAAAAATGATTGATGAGCTGGAGAAATGTCTTAGTGAAGAGAAAGTTCTTGTGGCTCAGTTGAAGTTGGAGCTCAATGTTGCAAAGGAAGAATTAGCTCGGGTCCAGTCCCAAGTTCAAGAACTGTCCAACTCCCTTGACTAATTGAACCTCCAAATTCCAAGTATGAAGGCATCAACCGTTGAAGAGTTCAAAGCTTCTACGGACTTTGAGAATATCCTTGATGAAGAATTTCTAAAAGGTGGTGTCAAGGTTAAAGTCATGATTGAGAGCCGTTACCCTCAATTTGACTACCGATTTTTAGAAGACTGATGATGCTTATTATCAATTATGTCCGGGATGCTGCCTCTTTTATTATTTCCTCAGTTTCCAGTTGTCTTTCTTCTTTTCTCCTGCTCTTGCAATGATGGTGTTCTAGTAATAAAGTTGTAAACTGAGCATGTTCCAGCTGTCTTTATTAATGTATTTGCTTTTTGTGTCCTACTACTTCTTGCATTTACTCGTTTTGTGGGCTTTTTAAAGAGTAACAGAAAAGTTTTTACTTTTCCTTACTTTTTTTCCCCTAAGAAGTCTGTTGATTTTTCCTAGAGTATAATTTCTGGGGAACATAACTGCTGCTCTTTACTTTTGAGGGCATAATTTCTGCCCCTAGAAATTCATTTTGCTTTTCCTTTTTCTTAGGAGGCAAAGATACTTATTAATTTTTCTACTGCTCCCCAGCTGTTGCTCTTTACTCTTGAGGGCATAATTTCTGCCCCTAAAAATTCTTTTTGCTTTTCCTTTTTCTTAAAATGCAAATATACTTATTAATTTTTCTACTGCTCCCCAACTGTTGCTCCTTACTCTTGAGGGCATAATTATCTGAAATACAAATGTGCAACCCAAGAGGGGGGTGAATTGATATTTTAAAAATTATTCTAACAAAACCACACAACAATCCAATCTAACGCCTTAATAAATTCGAAAGCAATAAGTTCAATACAAACACAATCACAAATAAGTAAGAGAGAAGAGAAACAAACACACGAATTTTTACGTGGTTCGGCAATCCCCGCCTACGTCCACGCCTCCAAGCAATCCAAGCTTGAGGATTTTACTATCCAAGCCTTCCAAGGCTTCAAATGTTTACAATTGACTTCAAGGTGTCAATGAACATTTACAACAAAGAGATTATCTCTCAATCTCTTCACTCAAGTGTCTCACACACTCAAACACTCACAATTAAGATGAGGAATTGAAGATTACAATAAAAACTCTCTTAAAGAGTAGATATACAAATTGAAGAACAAAAGATGATTCAAGATTTTATGATTTGCGAAATGAGAGCTCAATGAATGTTGTGTGCTTTTTGATTTTGCTTGCCAGAGAGCTTGGAAATGAATTGAATTTGAGTTTATATAGTTTGAGCTCAAAAACTAGCCGTTGTGCACATTTTAGTGATAACCAGCTTACCGTTTATAGAATCTGGTTAGCATCTTTTATGTTACTGTTACGCAAAAATTTGAATTTTAAAATATCCGGCACGCCGTTTTTCATATCCGATTAGCCACTTTTGAAATCCGGATAGCCGCTTATGTTCCAGAAGCTTACTGCCCAAAATTCGACTAGCCGTTTGTCACATCCGATTAGCCGCTTGCTACAGTAACCGGTACAGTGCACTATTTTCCAAAATTATATTTGACCCCAAAACTTTATAAAATTATATTATGGCCCAAAATGTTATGAATATTTTCAGATAAGTCCAATTTCGGAATTTCTAAGTAATACTTTGTAAATCCCAAAACTTTTTGAAATTATGATATCACCCAAACTATGTGAAATTATAGAATGACCCAAAATATTTAAATAGTTTCAAATAGGTCTAAATCCAAAATTGAAAACAATATTTATTAAAATCAAAGATTATAAAATTCTTTCATTTTAGTCAACAACTTGAAAAACAACTTAACTCCGTAAAATCATTTACTTATTATAAAAGCACAATACATAAATTTTTGTTCAACCAAAAACATGTGGTTTGTTATCATCAAAATCAACATTTATAGCCATATAGGCTAACAATCTCTCCCTTTTTGATGATGACAAAACACATTATAAAAAAATAATTTAGTTATGAAAAGCTCCCCGTTAATCAATGCAAGGTTAAAAACTAATTTCAAAAAGATTGAAAAAGACTTCCCCTGCATAAGTGCATATGAATATTTTTCATAGCAAATAAATTTCTCATATTTTCCCTTTACAAATTATATCTCCCCCTTCATCATAAAAAAGAATTGAAGCTCCCCCTATCAATCATCAAAAGCTCAATACAAGCACATTAGTTCAAAAATATCCAATGCATAAAGAAATAACATAACAAACAATCAAAACAAATCCATATCATCCAAAACAAATACATAATCCAAAAGCATAACAAACATCCATATAATCGAAAATAAAAGTACATAAAGCAGTAAATGAAATGTAGGTGTGTCCAAATACAAGCATAAGAGACTACTGAGGTGGTGAGGATGGTGGTGATGGAGGAGGATACGGATATGGAATGCCAAAGTGCTCAAAGAGGAGGCGCTATCCATGAATGAGCTGCTGCTGCTGAAACTCAGTCTGCCGCACAGAGAGTGTCCTCACCTCATCCATAAGCTGCTGAAGAGTAACCTCGTCAGAAATAAGAGGCTCGGGAGGTGATAAAGTGGATGCAGAGGCATCAGGAACAGAGGCAGACACTGGAGGGTCTCGGCGTCTACGCTGGCCCCGAAATGAGAGTGAGAAAATAGGAAGTTGATCAGCAGGAACCACAGCGTTGAGTGGCCGATCATCACTCGGAGCAAGAAAAGTAAACTTATTTTCAGTGAATTTTACCCAAGTGTCATTACTCCACTCAAAACCTAAGCTAAATACAGCGTCATCCCCTATACCCTTAGACGATCTACACGATGGTTCTTGAATCAGTACATCAAAATATTTAAGGATTCGGGTAATGAAGTGACCATACAGAAGGGAACGGGTAATCAAGGCAGGTATGGTCAACATGGTTCGGATGATGGTATATCCCAAGTTAACCGGACGACGTCTAAGAATACAATCAATCAAAGCAACATCCATGTGGGAAACCTCATCCAAATGCCCTGATCTAGGAAGAACAATGGACTGAATAAAGCGAAGCAAAATACGAGTTTGAAGACAAAGACATTGAGTACGGAAATGAATGGTACAATCTTCAACAAAAAGACCATTACGCTGAAAAATATTACGAACGGCGTCAACATGAACATAACTATCAAGTTTGGGAGATTTCCTAGGCGAAAAAATTTCTAGGCCTAAATCGGATGATCCTAGGATGGAGTTTAACAAGGAAACATCAAAATCAATCATAACTTCTCCAACATTAGTGATTACTCGAGACTTTTTCTCCACGAAAACGTCCATATTTGAGTAAAACACTTTCACCAAGTCGGGATAAACATTTTCCTCAATCATAAGTGCATCAATCCAACCAACATCTCCCAACAATTGAAATAAGTTTCTATGGCTAATATTGAGAGTATTGAGTACCTCACGAGTCCTGAAGCTTTGGTGAAACCATTTGGCTAAAAGTTTGTTGTTCTGAAAGTGTGTGGACTCAAAATTGGATTGATTGGAGGTGCCCCCTGCTTGTCGTGACCGATTGGTTTGTTGAACCGGTTCTTTGCCTTTTCTTCGAACCGGCCGTGAGCTTGACATGGTGATTTTGATTGATTTGAAGTTAAAAGGAGCAATGAGAAGGAAGATGATGAGGATTGAAAGAGATTTTGAGAAGCAATTTGGATAAAAAACGGCTTAAGAGGAAGAAATTTAGAGAGAGAAGAATTCGGTTAAACCCTAGATTTGATTTCAGATCTAGTGATTTTGAGGTTGAAAATGGATTTGAAAGATGATTTTGGACACAAGAATGGATGGGAAACAAGTTTAATGGTTCGATTTGCATAAAAAATGAGTAGAAATGATGGATTTTAGAGTGAAAACGAGAGAGGAAGAAACGACTTTAGAGGAGAAAGCTTATCCAGTTTACCGAAACAGAAAACGGGAAGAAGGACGGTTTAAAACCGCGAATCCGGCTAACCAGATTTCACTAACCGGTTTGCCGGTTAGTGGACAGAATGAGTAAAGCCGTAATCGGCTTACTGGTTTTTCTAACCGGTTGGCCGAATTGATTCCAGAATGTGTCCAGACCGTAATTGGCTTACCGGTTTTGAGGTAGAGAATGAGCTTTGCAAATTCGGTTTACCGGATTTCATAACCGGATGACCGATTTTCGTCCAGTAAGCTCCAAAACACATCTGGCTTTTCGGTTTTTATAACCGGTTGACCGATTTTCGTCTAGAAATTTTGCAAAGCAAATCCGGCTTACCGGTTTGGTAAATTCGGTTATCCGAAGCTAATCCGGCTTTACTAGTTAGCTAAATTTCGGTTATCCGGATATTGACCCAAGAGTAATCAAGAAGAAAACGGGTTTCCGGTTAACAGGAAGTGGTATACCGGTTTAGACTTGGAAATCTTTTTGCCTCTTATTGAATATTGGCAAGCTCTTATACTTGTATTATACACACCAATTTATTTTTGGCTTAAAATTTGATCAATTTTAAATCATTTTGTGATTTAAAACTTTTCAATAAGCCATTCAATGCATGAACCATAAATGCATACAATAACAAACATATTAACTTAATCAACAAATCATAATTCAAGATGCAACATTCATCATTCCAAGCTCATGTCTTATCTTTATAAAATGCTCTTCACTAAGAGGTTTTGTAAAGATATCCGCAAGTTGATTTTCAGTAGAAACAAATTTAATCACAACATCTCCTTTTTTAACATGATCTCTAAGGAAGTGATGCCTAATTTCTATATGCTTAGTCCTAGAATGTTGAATGAGATTCTTGGATAGATTAATAGCACTAGTGTTGTCACACAAGATAGGTATTTGATCAAGATTAACACTATAGTCTTTAAGGGTTTGTTTCATCCAAAGAATTTGTGCACAACAACTACCAACGGCTATATATTCGGCCTCGGTGGTTGAAAGCGCAACCGAGTTTTGTTTCTTACTAAACCAAGAGACAAGTGAATGACCTAGGAAGTGACATGTTCCACTGGTACTTTTTCTATCAACCTTATATCCGGCAAAGTCGGTATCCAAATAACAAGTTAAGTCAATATGAGTTCTCCTAGGATACCAAAGGCCAAGATTAATGATGCCAATCAAATATCGAAAAATTCGTTTGACAGCAAGCATGTGTGACTCTTTAGGACAAGATTGAAATCTAGCACACAAGCATACACTGAACATAATATCAAGCCTACTAGTAGTTAAATAGAGTAAGGATCCGATCATACCTTGATATCAACTTCCTTACCCTTCTCATCTTTGTCCAGCTTGATGGTAGTACTCATTGGAGTGCTTTTTGCCGTTCCATTATCATAGCCAAATCTTTTAAGTAGATCTCTCACATACTTGGCTTGATTTATGAAAATTCCTTCGTCGTTTTGTTTTATTTAAAGTCCAAGAAAGTACTTCAGCTTTCCCATCATACTCATCTCAAATTCTTTGCTCATGCAAGAAGAAAATTCTTTACACAACAATTCATTAGTAGAACCAAAGATAATGTCATCAACATAAATTTGTACTACAAGTATATCTTGGTTCTTATACTTAACAAAGAGAGTAGTATCCGCTTTTCCCATTGAAAAACCATTATCCAATAGAAAATTCTTAAGCCTATCATACCATGCTCTAAGTGCTTGTTTTAGTCCATATAATGCCTTAGACAACTTATACACATGATTTGGAAATTTTTCATTTTCAAAACCAGGAGGTTGTTTTACATAGACTTCCTCCATAATGTAACCATTTAAGAAAGCACTTTTGATATCCATTTGGAATAAAATGAAATCCTTATGATATGCATATGCTAACAACATCCTAATAGATTCTAATCTAGCTACAGGTGCAAATATTTCATCAAAATCAATTCCTTCTTCTTGGTTGTAACCTTGAGCCACTAATCTAGCTTTATTTCTTACAACCACACCGAATTCATCCATTTTGTTTCTAAATACCCACTTAGTGCCTATAATGGATTGATGTTCCGGATTAGGAACTAATTCCCACACATTGTTTCTCTTAAATTGATTCAACTCCTCTTGCATTGACATAATCCAAGATTTATCATTTTCTGCATCCGCAAAGGATTTTGGTTCAATTTGAGAAATAAATGCAGCATGCTCACATGTGTTCCTAAGAGATGATCTAGTTGTAACACCTCGTGAGGGATCTCCTAAAATTACATCCTTAGGGTGAGAAGAAACATACCTGCACTCCTTAGGGAGTGTTTGAGAAGTACCTTAATTTTGTTCTGCATTTGTTTCTTTATGATGTTCCTCTTGAATTCCATGTGGTGCATCTTTTTTGTTGTTATTTGATGGTTCTTCTTGTTGTTCTTCTTCTGCATTATCAACAACGACGACTTTCTCCATAGAGGAGGGGTTAGACTTATCAAATGTAATATGCATATATTCTTCCACAACCAAAGTTCTTTTATTATACACTCTATAAGCTTTGCTTGAGTTTGAATAATCAAGAAAAATACCAATATCAGATTTTGGATCAAATTTACCAAGATTATCTTTTGTGTTCAAAACAAAACATTTGCATCCAAAAGCTTTAAAATAACCAATGTTGGGTTTTCTATTTTTCCAAAGCTCATATGGAGTTTTATTAAGATTAGGTTTAATCAACACACGATTCAAAACATAACAAGCGGTGTTGACGACTTCAACCCAAAAATACTTAGGAAAAGAATTTTCATTCAACATGGTCCTAGCCATTTCTTGAATAGACCTATTCTTTCTCTCTATAACTCCATTTTGTTGAGGAGTCCTAAGTGATGAAAATTGATGCTCAATGCCAAATTATTACAAAAGTTCTCAAATGCATAGTTTTCAAATTCTCCACCATGATCACTTCTAATACAAGAAATACTACATCCCTTTTCATTTTGAACCTTTTTGCAGAAAACTTTAAATGCATCAAAGGCATCATCCTTATTAGATAAGAATAATACCCATGTGTATCTAGAATAATCATCCACAATTACAAAAGCATAATATTTGCCATTTAAACTAGCATATCTAGAAGGTCCAAACAAGTCTATGTGAAGTAGTTGAAGTGGTTTTGAAGTAGAAATATTTTTCTTGCTTTTGAAAGAAGTTTTGATTTGTTTTCCAAATTGGCAAGCTTCACAAATTCTATCTTTTTGAAAACTGATTTTTGGAAGACCTTTAACCAAATCATTTTTCACGATTTTTGAAATCAAATCCATGCTTGCATGACCTAATCTTCTATGCCATAACCAACCATCATCATGCAATGCGGAGAAACATTTATCATTTGTAGATGCACAATCTATATTAATGGTATAGACATTAACACATCTATTTCCTACAAACAAAACCTTGCCATCACATGCATTCTCAATAACACATTTTGATTCATCAAAGATAACTCTATATCATTTATCACATAATTGACTAATGTTAAGCAAGTTGTATTTTAAGTTTTCAACCAAACACACATTTTCAATGAGAGTAGAGGATATATTACCGACATTGCCAATGCCAATGCCAACGATTTTTCCTTTGGAATGATCTCCAAATGATACATCTCCACCATTTTCGATCTTGGTAAAACGTGAAAACCAAGAATAATTTCATGTCATGTGTCTTGACCAACCACTGTCCAAGTACCACTTATTATTCTTCTTCTTCAAGCCCTGCAAAGAAAATCTCAAGTTTTAGGTACACAAACCTTTTTGGGTCCTTGAGAGTTAGCAATAGTTCCTTTCGGATCCCAAACATATTTCACACCATAATATGCATTTCGCTTAACCGGACATCTATTTTTCATATGACCATCTTGATTACAATAATGACATACAATTTGATTGTTAATAGATGTATTCTTCACAAAATAACTCTTGTAATACTTTTGTTTCAAATTTGGCTTATAACTAATGCCTCCTTTGTCAAATACACATTTTTGTGAGTTTAGCAAGTTATCCAACATCTTTTACCTATTTGTGAATTTTAGTACAATATCATTTAGTTCATTGCTCTTCTTTCTAAGCATTTCATTTTCATTTTTCAAGTCATTCACGTGTAACTCTAAGTGCTCATGTGAAGTGCTAGAATTCTCAAATAATGCGACTTTATCATGCAATGTTTTATTTTCTAATTCTAGGCATGTAATCTTTGCACTAAATGATTCATTTTCATTTTTAAGCACTATCATTTTCTTTTTAAGACATATATTCTTTTTACCAATCTTCATCAATTCATCATACAAATCCTTAAAGGCATCATGTAATTTATCATATGTAGGAAGAACACTTACCTCATCAAGTTCATCACATGATTCTTCCCCAAAGGCCATGAGAGCTAAATTAGTCATCTCTTGTTGCTCTTCATCATCGCTTGTTTCCTCATCACTATCATCCCACGTGGCCACCATAGCTTTCTTCTTGAATTTGTTGAGGAGAGGACATTTCGGTCGTATGTGTCCGGGCTTCTTGCATTCATAGCAAGTAATTGGCTCTTTCTTCTCCTTTTTGTTTTTGTGACTTCTAAACTTTCTCTGCTCGTTATTCTTCTTGTAAAATTTTCTGAATCTTCTAGCCAACATAGCCAACTCCTCATCATCCATCTCGCTTTCCTCATCACTCTCACGTTTTGAGGCTTTGAGAGCAATGCTTTTCTTCTTTTTCTCATGCCCTTTTTTTGCTGCCAAATCTTCTTCATATGAAATGAGAGAATCAATTAAATCATTAATAGGTAATGTATTTAAATCTTTAGCTTCCTCAATGGCAGTCATTTTTTGTCTCCATTCCTTAGGTAGCGACCTAATGATTTTCTTAACTTTCTCGCTATTTGAAAAGGTCTTTCCTAGGGCTCTTAGAGTGTTCACTATGTCCATAAATCTAGTATACATAGAATACACACTCTCATTTTATTCTATTTGGAACAATTCATATTGTGGAGTGTACCTACTTATTTTAAATTCTTTCACTTGATTCGTGCCTTCATAAACAACTTCAAGTTTGTGCCAAATTTCATTAGCACTTTCGTAACTAGACACTCTATGAAACTCTTTCTTATCTAGTGCACAAACAAGACATTCATAACTTTGGAATTTAGAGAAGTTTTTCTCTTTTCCAATTCATTCCATTCCCGTGAAGGTTTTGGAATATCTTCCCCGACTTCATTTTTAGTCAAAGGCATGAAAGGACCATCATTAACGATTTCCCAAATTTCATAATCTAAAGCTTGCAAGTAAATTCTCATCCTAGTTTTCCAATACGAGTAATCGTTTCCATCAAAATATGGTGGTCTAGTGGTGGACTGTCCTTCCCTAAATGTGGAATCATTTTGAGTTGCCATTGATCTTTAGCTCTAGACGGTTAAGTCTAGACAAGAGCACATCGCTCTGATACCAAATGAAATACAAGTGTGCAACCCAAGAGGGGGGTGAATTGGTAATTTAAAAATTATCCTAACAAAACCACACAACAATCCAATCTAACGCTTTAATAAATTCTAAAGCAATAAGTTCAATCGAAACACAATCACAAATAAGTAAGAGAGAAGAGAAACAAACACACGAATTTTTATGTGGTTTGGCAATCCCCGCTTACGTCCACGCCTACAAGCGATCCAAGCTTGAGGATTTCACTATCCGAGCCTTCCAAGGCTTCAAATGTTTATAATTGACTTCAAGGTGTCAATGAACCTTTACAACAAAGAGATTATCTCCTAATCTCTTCACTCAAGTGTCTCACACACTCAAACACTCACAATTAAGATGAGGAATTGAATATTACAATAAAACTCTCTTAAAGCATAGATATACAAATTGAAGAACAAAAGATGATTCAAGGTTTTATGATTTACGAAATGAGAGCTCAATGAATGTTGTGTATTTTTTTTATTTTGCTTGCCAAAGAGCTTGAAAATGAATTGGATTTGAGTTTATATAGTTTGAGCTCAAAAACTAGTCCTTGTGCACATTTTAGTGATAACCGGCTTACTGTTTATAGAATCTGGATAGCCGCTTTTATGTTACCGTTACAACAAAAATTTGAATTTCAAAATATCCGGCATGCCGCTTTTCATATCCGGTTAGCCGCTTTTGAAATCCGGATAGTCGCTTGCGAAATCTGAATAGCCACTTATGTTCCAGAAGCTTATTGCCCAAAATTCAAGTAGCCGTTTGTCACATCCGGTTAGTCGCTTGCTACAATAACTGATACAGTGCACTTTTTTCCAAATTATATTTTGACCCCAAAACTTCATAAAATTATATTATGACCCAAAACGTTATGAATATTTTCAAATAAGTCTAATTTTGGAATTTCTAAGTAATACTTTGTTAATCCCAAAAATTTCTGAAATTATGATATCGCCTAAACTATGTGAAATTATAGAATGACCCAAAATATTTAAATAGTTTCAAATAGGTCCAAATCTGAAATTGAAAACAATATTTATTAAAATCAAAGATTATAAAATTCTTTCATTTTAGTCCACAACTTGAAAAACAACTTAACTCCATAAAATCGTTTTCTTATTTTAAAAGCACAATACATAAATTTTTGTTCAACCAAAAACATGTGGTTTTTTATCATCAAAATCAACATTTATAGCCATATAGGCTAACAATTTCTACCCCCATAAATTTTTTTTGCTTTTCCTTTTTCTTAGGAGGCAAAAATACTTATTAATTTTTCTACTGCTCCCTCCCCCGGAAGCATGATTTCTGCTTCTTGGAGAACATAAGTGTTGCTCTCTACTAACTCTTGGGAGCATGCTTTTTACTCTCAGTGAAGCATGACCTCCTTTTATGGACATCTTTATTGATTCCTTGCACGTTCTGCACCACTGTTGTCTTCTTTCAAATAAAAGAAAATTGGAAACAGTAACATCAAATTCTAGACTAAGCTCACAATCTGCTTTATTATTAAACTGTCACGAACAAGAACTGGTAATAACTCTCTATCATCATAAAAAGAAAACAATTTTCCTAATGGCTTAAAAAAAGCATTATTAACTGCCTAAACTTTAAGAAAAGAAAACCGACCAATGTCGCTTCATTACTGATAATAAATCCTCAAATGTTCTGCATTCCAAGGATTTTATGTTCTTATGCGATCTATAATCTAGAACTGGGTCAAGGGTTGTCTGGAACCATGACTTCTGCCATCCTCCACTCCTGCTCCCCATTCTTGGGGAGTCTAATTCTTGCTCCATGTTCCTGGGGAACATGATTTTTACTCTCCATTCTTGAGGAGCATGGCTTTTGGGGCTCATCTTTGAGGGTATAATTCCTACTTCCCATTCTGGGGAGCATACTTTCTCGGGCCCCAATCCTAGGGTAACTGCTCTGGGGAGCACACTCTCTGAGGCCCATTCTTGGAGGTGGAAACTCTGCTCCCCATTCTTGGGGGAGCATATTTTCTGGGGCCCCAATCCTGGGGTAAAATCCTTACTCCCAATTCTTAGAGAGCACACTTTCTGGGGCTCATTCCTGGAGGTGGAGCCTCTGCTCCCTATTCTTGGGGGAGCATATTTTCTGGGGCCCAAATCCTAAGGGTAGAATCCATGCTCCCCATTCTTGAGGGACCATATTTTATAGGGCCCCAATCTGGGGGTAGAATCCCTGCTCCCCATTCTTTTTAGGGGAACACACTTTCTGAGGCCTATTCCTGAAGGTGGAACCTCTACTCTCCATTCTTGGGGGAGTATACTTTCTGGAGCCCATTCCTAGAGGTGGAACTTATGCTCTCCATTCTTGGGGAACATATTTTTTGGGACTCCAATCGTGGGGGTAGAATCCTTGTTCTGCACTCTTGGGGGAGCACACTTTTTGGAGCCTATTCCTAGAGGTGGAGCCTCTGCTTCCCATTCTTGAGGGAGCATATTTTCTGGGACCCCATTCCTGGGGTAGAATCCTTGCTCCCCATTCTTGGGGGGCGTACTTTCTAAGGCCCATCCCTGGAGGTGGAATCTCTGCTCCCCATTCTTGGGAGAGCATATTTTCTGGGGCCCATTCCTGGAGATGGAACCTCTGTTCCCCATTCTTGGGGGGAGTATATTTTCTAGGGCCCCAATCTTGGGGTAGAATCTCTACTCCCTATTCTTGAGGGAGCGAAATTTCTGGGGCCCATTCCTAAAGGTGGAACCTCTGCTCCCCATTCTTGGGGGAGCATATTTTCTGGGGCCATAATCCTGATGGTAGAATCCCTACTCCCCATTCTTGGGGGAGCACACTTTATAGGGCTCATTCTTGGAGATGGAGCCTTTGTTCCTCATTCTTGAGGGACCATATTTTCTAGGGCCCCATTCTTGGGTTGAATCCCTGCTCCCCATTCTTGAGGGGCGCACTTTCTGAGACCCATCCCTGAAGGTGGAATCTCTGCTCCCCATTCTTGAGGAGCATATTTTCTGGAGCCCCAATCTTGGGGGTAGAATCTCTGCTCTTCATTCTTGGGGGAGAATAATTCTTGCTTCCATTCTTGGGGGCATAATCTATAGGACATCACTTTGTCCTTTATTGATTACTTTATATTTTCTACAACAGCTGCTCCCCAACTCTTAGCTTCTGGTTTAACTAGAAGAATAAGAGCTCAAGTTGTTTCTTTCTCTTCTCATTGCTATATAAACCATCCTTTGCACCATCTAGTAGTTTTTGTTCTGTAATTTACTCTAAAAGTTCCACTTCTGCCCATTTTGTGAAATAAACAACAACCAAGACTGTAAATTTTATTTGCCTTTTGCCAATAACCATTGAACCGATGATGTCTACCCTTACTGAGCGAATGGCCATGGACTAGAAATTGAAGTGAGTTGTTCTAGGGGTTGACTTGATATATTGACATTTGTCATACAATTGCATAAATTTCTGTGCATCTTCCTTCATGGTAGGCCAAAAGTATTCTTGGTGAATGGTTTTATGGACCAATGACCTTGCAACCGAATGGTTGCCACAAATACCTTCATGGATTTCTCTCATTATATAGTTTGCTTCATCAGACGTTAGACACCTCAAGTAAGGTAGTGAATATCCTCTCTTGCATAGCACATCTCTCAAAATCACATACCGTGCTGACCTTAACCTGATCTTTCTTGCTTCATCCTTATTATCAAGTACTTTTTTATCTTTTAAATAACTAGTAATAGGATCCATCTAGCTCCCAATTGTATTCACAAGATTGATCTCCTTGTTCTCCTCATAATTAATACTTGGATGTTGCAAGAACTTAACAAGAATTAATCCATTTAAGCCTGTACATGTGGCTGAAGCCAACCTTGAAGAGCATCTACTTTACTATTTTCCTCCCTTGAAACCTTAGTGATAATGTATTCTACAAAATTCATTAATAGTTCTTTGACCTTTTGTAGATAAGCTAACATCCTACTTTCCTTTGCTTGGTATTCGGATGTAACCTGATTCACAATTAATTGTGAATCACTAAAAATTTCCAGCTTCTTTGTCCCTATCTTTTTTGCTAACATGAGACCAGCAAGCAAGGCCTCGTACTCTGCCTCATTGTTGGAGGCCTTGAACCCAAACCTGAGGGCAGAGCTTATTTCTGTATGCTCTGGGGTGACTAAAATCAATCCTACTCCACTCCCTTGTTGGTTCGACGATCCATCCACATATAATCTCCAAGTTGGTATTATTGCTTCACTAATCCTGGTCTTGTTGAACTAGTTACCAGTAAACTCAGCTATAAAGTCTACCCCCGCTTGCCCTTTAATTGATGTTCTAGGTGTGTACTTAATATCATGCTCTCCCAGCTCTACAACCCACTGTACCAATTTTTGTGACACCTCTGGTCGTTGCATTATCTGCCTCAAAGGATGGTTTGTGAGGACCACTATGGTGTGAGCTTGAAAGTAAGGTCTTAGTTTCCTGGCAGATACTACTAGTGCTAAAGCCATTTTTTCTATAGTTGGATACCTTGTCTCAGCATCTAACAAAGCATGACTCACATAATAAATTGGCTTCTACACCTTACTTTCTTCTCTTATCAATATTAAGTTTACTGCCGAGTCTGCAACAGCCAGGTATAAGTAAAGATCTTCTCTCGGTATTGGTTTAGAAAGAATTTGAGGACTTCCCAAATACCTCTTCAACTCATGGAAAGCTTTCTCACATTCCTCTGTCCATACTATTTCTTTCCCCCCTCTGAGGGTTTTGAAGAATGGTAGGCATTTATCTGTCGTTCGTGAAATAAACCGGTTCAAGGCCACAACTCTTCCTGTTAACCTTTGAACTTCTCTAATTGATTTTGGAGACTCCATATTTAGAAGGGCTTGAATTTTTTCTGGGTTAGCTTCTATTCCTCGCTGGCTTACCATGAACCCTAAAAACTTTCCTGAAGAGACTCCAAATGCGCATTTGCTTGGGTTTAACTTCATGTTGTACTGCTTCAAAATCTTGAACGCTTCATCTAAGTCTGTGATATGATCTTTCATTCTTTTACTTTTGACAAGCATATCGTTTACGTAGACCTCCATATTTCTTCCAATCTGGCTATGAAACATTTTATTGACCAACCTCTGATAGGTTGCTCCTACATTTTTTAACCCAAAGGGCATAACGTTATAGCAGTACAAGCCCTTATTCATGATGAAAGATGTTTTTTCCCTATCTGGTAGGTACATCTGAATTTGGTTATACCCAGAATATGCATCCATGAAAGTAAGCAGCCTCATACCATGTATTAGCATCAACCAACTGATCAATTCTAGGCAAAGGAAAACTATTTTTGGGACATGCTTTATTTAAGTCAGTGAAGTCTATACAGATCATCCACTTTCCATTTGACTTTTTAACCATTACTACATTGGCCAACCAGTTTGGATAGTAGGACTCTCTAATGAAGCCTGCTTTTAAGAGTTTTTCGACCTCCTCTTCTATTGCTTTGTATCTTTCTAGATTGAAGGATCTCTTCTTTTGTCATACTGGCTTGTGACTAGGATCTACATTTAACCGATGGACTATCACTTCTGGGTCTATACCAGGCATGTCTTCATGGGACCATGCAAACACACAAGACTATGATATGAGAAAATCTTCTAGTTGTTTTCGTATTTTTGGGGTTAATGATGACCCAACACGAACTGTCTTACTTTGATCATTGTGCCGCACTTGGATGGTGTCTAGCTCTTCTACTGGTGATCCTCTTTGTTCGTTTCTCTCTTCTCTAGGATCAAGCGTGGCTTGAAGACATTCACGTTCGTCCATTTTGCTTTTTAAGGCTATGGCATAACATTTTCTAGATTCTTTTTTATCTGCTCTTAAGATTTCAGTCCCAGTTTCTATAGGAAATTTTATCATTAAGTGGTAAGTTGAGGTTATTGCTCGGAAAAGATTTAGGGCTGGTCTACCTAAGATAACATTGTAGATTGAAGGGTGCTCTACTACTAAGAAGCCTACCATCTTGGTAGCTTGGTAAGGTGGTTCTCCAATAGTGACTGGTATATCTATACTGCCCAAAGGAATTAAGCACTCTCCGCCAAAGTCGATCAATGGAGTACGAAATTGCTTTAATTTTCCCTTCCTATATTTATCTTGTCAAATGCTGCTGCATATAAAGTATCTGCTGAACTCACGTTGTCCACTAAAACTCTGAGGACTTTTCTGTTTACTAGAGTTATCGAAACAACCATAGCATTATCGTGCGGTTGATGTATCCCTCTAACTTCTCCTTCTGTAAAAGTGATGGCGTTATATTCTATCCTAGCCTCTTTTGGGGGTTTACCTACTAAGTTTACCAGTAAAGCCTCCGGTACTGCTCGAACATCCTGTGCGTGAGGTTTTAGTGCCATGTTGGAGTCCCTTCCTTCTGCAAGCCCACCAAATATAGTTCTTATGGGGGCTCCACCTGCAACCTCTTGGTTTTCTATATAGTCGGGTGCTACTGTAGCAATATTTTGCGGCACATCAGCCGAGGCTTCATTTTGAATATTTATGCGTTCTTTCCTTTTTGCAAAGTCTTTCAAATACCCTCGCTGGATTAAAGACTTTATTTCCTCTTTAGGATCAAAGCAGTCGTTAGTATTATGGCCATGATCTTTATGATACCCGTAGTATTTGCTTTTGTCTCTTCGATTTGGTGCGGTCTTGATTTATTTAGGCTTCCGCAACAAATCTAAGTCTCTTATCTGCATTAGCGGCTGTTCTCTTGGTATGCTAAGTGGCATGTACCCAGAGTACCTACTTTGTGGGACTCTTGGTCCCCTGCTGTCTCCTGATTTATTTCTTTGTCTCGATTTTCAACATGTTCATCCTTCCTTTTTTTCATTTTCTCTAGCTCTCTGAAGGTCCAGGTCTGCTTCTCTCTTTGTATTGGTCAGCTCGTCGGCATTAGAGTATTTCTAAGCTCTCGATAGCAACTCGGTAAAGGTCCTTGGTGCATTCTTAGCCAGCGAGTAATGGAATCTTCTGTTAACATTTATGTATTCATAATGTTGATTTTGATGATAACAAACTTGATTGAGATTGTTTTAAAAGCTCAAATTATTTTTCATATATTTTCCCATTTTAAAGGTTTTATATTCAATGAAAAGTGATTTTATGATACTAGTTATTTTCATGTTAATAATTTAAATTGAAAAGTTTTGAGAATTTTTAAATTAACAAATATTACTTAAAATTCTGGAAATGGACTTATCTGTCAAGTTTTATAAAGTTTTGGGTCATAGTATAATTTTATAACATTTTAGGGCTAAACTATAATTATGAAAAATAGTTCACTGTAGCTCAATCAAATTTAAGCAAGAGTGGATCACAACATTATCATTGAGCTTGTAATCGAGAATACAACATTCATTAAGCTTTAAATTCATTCTTGATTAATTTATTCACACATTGAGTATAGATTTGTAATCATATATTTTGTGTGAGGGAAAAACACATTTGTAATATTTGTTTTGAGTGATTGTAAGTGTTGGGATACACTTGGGTTAAGAGATTGGGGATAATCTCTTGGTGTAAAGGTTGATTGACACCTTGGAAGTCAATTGTAAGCATTTGAAGCCTTGAGAGGCTTAGATAGTGAAATCCTTAAGCCGAGTGAGCTTGGAGGCGTGGACGTAGGCGGGGATTGCCGAACCACGTAAAAATTATTGTGTTTTATTGAATTTATTATTTTTACTTCCATTAAGGCATTAGATTAAATTGTTGTGTGGTTTTCTTAGCTAAATTTTTAAAATCCCAATTCACCCCCCTTGGGTTGCATAGTTAGTATTTTATTTGGTATCAGAGCGAGGTGCTCTTGTGTAGACTTAACTGTCTAGAGTTAAAGATCCATAACAACCCAAATTAGCTCAACTTTCATGGAAGGCCAATCTACTACTAGACCTCCATTATTTGATGGTAATGACTACCCATATTGGAAAACTAGGATGAGAATTTATTTACAAGCTTTAGATTATGAAATTTGGGAAGTTGTTTGTGATGGTCCATTTATGCCTATGACTAAAAATAAAGTAGGAGATGATATTCCAAAACTCTCAAGTCAATGGAGTGAATTAGAAAAGAAAAAGATGTCTTTAAATTCTAAAGCAATGAATGCTCTATTTTGTGCTTTAGATAAGAAAGAATTTCATAGAGTTTCTAGTTGTGAAAGTGCTTATGAAATTTGGAAGAAACTTGAAGTTGTATATGAGGGAACAAATCAAGTCAAGGAGTGTAAAATTAGTAGATTCACTAGGCAATATGAGATGTTTCAAATGGAATCATATGAGAGTGTTCATGATATGTACACTAGATTCATCGATATTGTGAATTCTCTTGAAGCACTAGGTAAGACATTTACTAATAGTGAAAAAGTGAAGAAAATTATTAGATCATTGCCGAAAGAGTGGAGACCAAAGAGAACGACCATAAAAGAAGCAAAAAATCTTAATACTTTATCACTTGATGATCTTATTGGTTCACTTATTTCATATGAAGAAGATATAGCTAATGAAAGAATTGATGAAGATAAAAAGAAGAAGAGCTTTGCTTTTAAATCTTCTATAGTTAAAAGTGATGATGATGGAAGTGATTTTGAAGGTGAAGGCATTGAGATGATTGCTAGAAAGTTTAGAAGGATCTTTAAGAAGCAAATCAAGAGAAGAAATTTTAAAGATCTCATGAGAGAAAACCTTAAGGTAGAGAAAGGACGTTTGTTTGGAATGCAAAAAGCATGGCCATATAAGATCGGAGTGTTCACTTCTCAACAAACACAAGAAGAAAGCCATGGTGGCTACTTGGGATGATAGCAATGAAGAATCGAGTGATGAAGAAGATTCGCAAGAAGTGTCAAACCTAGCACTTATGGCAATAGGAGATGATGAACTTGATGAGGTAAATGATCTTCCTACTTATGATGAGTTATATGATGCTTTTAAAGAATTGTATGATGAATTGATGAAAGTTGGTAAAAAGAATGCATGTCTTAAAAAGAAAACGGTAGAGCTCACAAATGAAAATGAATCTCTAAGTGCAAAGATTAGTTGCCTAGAATTAGAAAATAAAACATTGCATGATAGAGTTGCATTATCAAATGAGAAACCTAGCACTTCACATGAACATATAGAATCACATGTAGATGATTTGAAAAAGGAAAATGAGATGCTCAAGAAAAAGAATATTGAACTTAGTGATGTTGTCTTAAAATTTACAAATGGGCAAAAGATGTTGGATAACTTACTTAATTCACAAAAATGTGTGTTTGACAAATGAGGTATTGGCTATAAGCCAAATTTGAAACAAAAGTATTATAAGAATTATTTTGTGAAGAGTACCTCCATTAACAATCAAGTTGTATGCCACCATTGCAATCAAGATGGTCACATGAAGAATAGATGTCCAGTTAAAAGAAATGCATATTATTGAGCAAAATGTATTTGGGTTCCAAAAGGAATCATTACTAATCAAGGACCCAATAGCTTGAATTTGCGAAAGCATGCTCGTACGTTTACATAATTGAATTATTATTGTGGGTAATCATGATGCATGGATAGATATATATAATGATAGCATGCCAACTTATCATGATGCCTTTGTTTGATTTTGATGATTGTATGATCCTTGATTTCATCTTTTAAATTGTCTATCATCATGTTTCATGTTATTTATTCATCTTCCTTATTTGTTCATCACTTATGTATGTGTGAATTCATATGTCATTTATTGTATTATATAATCATTCATTAAATTGGCCTATGTGAGCATTTGTAATAATGGATTTGATCACTTGTTCTTTACTCATAATGATGGCTTTTCTTAATAACTATGTTTATTTTGATGATCTATATATTGTCATATGTTGATTTTGATGATCTATATATTGTCATTATGTACTTATGCTTTACTTAAGTTTTGATGATAAAGAATGTGCTTTGATGATTACATTGTATTTGATGAAGTTTGATCTTATGCAATCTATGATTGGTGAATGGATGCATTTTTTGTACTTTATCGATGTATTGTTGAATATGCATTACTTGTTTTAAATGATATCGAAAAAGGGAAAAATACATATACTTCGAGAATTTTAAGCATATAAGATTTTTTAAGTTATATTGAAATGTCACATTAGATCTTTGATGAGTTTAGTTGTCTTGATTTCTAAAATGTGATTAGTAATTATGGAGCTTGGATAGTTGATAATATGTTCTTATAACTTTTGCATGTCAATTTGGTAAACAAATCAAAACCTCTTTGCAAAGAACAATTTTCAAAAATTTGGCATGAACTTGGGATGATAAAATTTATTAATATCTTTAATCATGGTATTAATTCTATTAAAATTGATTTTTTGATGATTATATGTGTGTTGCTTGATGAATTGAAGGAGTTGTTGGTTTGTTATAATTGTTTAAGCTTATATGAAAGTGTTTTTAATCATGTTGTGTATTTGAGAATTTGTTCATTTTTAAGGGGAGACTCTGCCGAAATTATTGCTCGCACAAAATGGGTAATATCTTCATTGAATTATTTTTAATGATTTTGTTTCGATTGCATCTATCTGTCTTTTTTTTTTTTATGATGAAGGGGGAGATAAATATGATACGTTTTTGGATAAAATCATTTTGGTTAAAATTTTAAATTGGCATATATTTAGGGGGAGCATACAATATGATTTTGGATATTATGCGTTTTGAACTTTTTTGTTGTCCAAAGGGGGAGACAAAGTAATATATCATTTCGATGTTGTCAAAATGAGGAGAATAACATGCACTTTGAGCATTATTTTGATGATTGATATGTGAATATGATGATGATTTGATTACATGGTTATTTTATATGATAATTTTATGTTATGAGTTGTTGATTTGGTAATTGATGGAATAATGGTTCATAATCTTTTTATGGTTGATGGATTGTGTGATGATTTTGTATATGGAGTTGGCTTGTATCATGATTTATAATAATTTGTGAGTAATTGTTGGTTAATTTTATAAGCAATTACTACCAATGTCAATGTGCAAGTATACACAATAAGTAATAAAGTGATGAGTATTTAAGATCGTCTCCACAGGGATTGATGTTACTCGAAATGCTAAAGCAATCACAATAGTACAAATCAACTTAAGACCAAAACAAACAATTGTCAAGTAATTCCTATCGTAATTAATGATTGTGAGAGATTTAAATAAAACAATACTGTAATGAAATAAACTAGGTTAAATGTGTCTAAGATTCAATTGAGATTATAGTAGTTGAATGATCAAACTCTCCTTATGGGGTGACTGTTGTTTATCAAGTTAGCACAAGTTGTTACAGCGAGTGCTGCAGCACTGGGCAGAATAAATCTGCATCCTCAGCTATCGCATATTGGAAGTCTCATACCCTTAAATCTATTAACAATGACCAGTTGCTAATATACTTATGGTACGGCATTATAACCTTTAATCTCTCCACCCTACAAGGTGAACACCTATGTCTAGTGTGTCACAAATCTTAACTTCAAGTATTGCCCTTATGGGATTCAAGATAACTTAATCCAGGAAACTCAACTTAAGATCAAGTAATACTCTAATAATATCCGCTAAGACATGCCTTTTTGCTGCTCTATCTTAACTGAAGCTATTAAATGGGTGGTCAACCGAAATAACAGTTATATTCATAAAAACTACTAGAGTAAAATGCTACAACAATGCCATAACAACATATAAGAACAGTCAAGAACCCATTGGATTATTTGTCACTCAACTACAAGTAAATTTAGTTCATATTTTGAATGAGAAAAATAAACATAAATATATGGATCACGGGATACATCAAAACAATTAAAGGAAGAAGAGAAATATAAGTTGAGCACGGTGAAAGAAAAATCCAAATAATTCTGCATGGTTCTTCAATGTTGTCGAAACAGCATGCTTTTTATTCTGATCTTCTTCTTCTTCTCTTTGTAATTATTCTAATGATAGTTCCTTTTTTTTTCGCCTTTCTATGTGGTGCACGCCTCCCTTTTATATTGCGAATTAGGGTAAACAAAAGCCCATGAGCGTGCATGCGTTAAATTAGAAAACATGCAGATTGCGATTCTGTGGCTGACCCGCGCCTAAGTTTTCTCCCGCATTGCTCCTAGATTGCTACAGCACTGGTTGCTCTAACATCTGCAACAACACTGCATTATTCCCGATTGTGCTTTACTTCTTTTGTGGCCATCTTCTTTCCTCCTCTTGCTCATCTAATGTCTCAACATCCCCTCATGAATTAAGACTTTCTGAAAACCTACAATTATGCACCTGTTTTTAGCACAAATTACTTTGATTCAAGCAAAACTTATTAAGACTCAACTAAAATGAATGTTTATGCAAAATGTAATAAAAACACCTTATTTGTTCTCTAAGTGATCTTGATTCAAGTCTAGAATTGATGTAATAACTCTCATTTCCTAGAGTTATCACACCCCCAAACTTAAACCATTACTTGTCCTCAAGTAATGACACATACTAACACTTCCCGCAAACAATCATGCACACAACTTTAGCTCTTTTATCAAATTTGCAAGGATTATTCCACCTTCAGATCACAATCCCAATCATGCAAAATGACCATAATAAATCAGTTCTAGACTTAAGCTTCTTTCTGTCTATAGTGTGTGTGTGCTTCTTTGATTGAATTCCAGAGATGCTATAACATCACCAAGGGACTGCATGAATTTCAGCAGTGATAACACTTCATTCATAAATGGGGTAGCATAAATTTCACATACTCAAACTGTGATGATTTTAATATTGATAAACTGGGGAGTATTCAACCTCCTCACTGTAACATTTATCTTTCATGTGAATGTCAATAACTTGTAATGATGACACCCAATTACTTAAACCATGCCCAGATCAGAGTTGCTGCAGGAATATTGGTAGTATAATCTTATCTAGAGGTATCTTTTACTCAAGGCTAAACATGGGCTAATAAACAAACCTGGCTACTTAATGTCTTAGACAGAGGACTTCTTCTTCTTCTTTTTTAATATATTTGCTACAGCATTGCTCATAACTCTCGCTACCTTTGAACACAATTCTGCATATGGGGTACATACTCAGATCTGGTTACTCAGCAACTTGAGCCATTGGAACAGAGTTTATTTCATAGATATCACAGTCAATCAAACTTGCTTCTCCCTCCAAACTTAAGATATTTTCTATTCTTTTGGCTCTGCTCTAGTAGTCTCATACAATTCAACCAAAGTCTAAGTGTCGGGACAGAATTTCACTTCCATCTATAACTATCTTTACTTGGCATTCTCATAAATACTGAATAACACTCAATTTATCTTCATTAGGTTTTTAAATTCATACACAAATATTAGATAACAGAGCTTCACACAACACAAACATAAACACATGCATTTGAAAACACAACCCCCCCAAACTTGAGAGTTGTTGTGTCCTCACAAGCATACATAACCAAGGCACACGAGCTGACAAGGATATGTAAAATCTTAGAAAATACCACACAAATTGACAAACAGAAGGACAGAAAAAATAATTTTTTCTTTTGTAGAAGGAAATGAACTAGCAAGGAAAGAAGACTCCCCTGTGGTGGGGACTGCGGCACATGACGGGATGCTATCAGTGCTTTTTGGATGCACTGCGCAGCTTATCCTTTGGTGAAGCTTGTGGTGAAGTAGCTGGCAATGTCTTTGTCTTTTTCGTCATGGGGCTGGTGAGAGGAGTTGTGGTTGGCGTTACTGTAACAGTGCCTTTAGACGTACTGCCTTTTCTTTTGCTGGATTGTCGCAGACTGGTACGAACAGGCTGGCTAGGAGTTTGCTGTGGAGGAATTGGAGTTGATGCATCAGCTGCCTGGCCCTCAGCTGTGATGGCAGCAATGATAGTAAGTAGTTGCTTGGCTTGTGCATGTGTAGGCGTAACTCGGGTTGCTGCAGCAGCCAGTTGTTGAGTGTTAGAAAATGTATATTTATAAAGGAGAAAATCATCATTTTACATTTCAAGTTTTACTAACAACCCTTACTTTTATGTATTTAAGCTTCTTGCAATTTAATTATGTGTGTTTGATTTTAATTAAGTATTTTATGTATTTTAGGGGCATCATGGTCATTTCACAATAAATGAGAGATCAGACAGCAAAACGGACATCACTTTTGAACTCAGGACGGTCGAAAACCTTAGGAAGAGCATAAAAGGAAAAATGGCACTATTCACATGTACAGTACTATTCACGTGTACGGTACTGTCTACGTTACTGTTCATGACATTGTTCACATAGACGGGTCGATGACGTGGCATTGACCGATGATGTAGCATTGACTGATGAGGTGTCACGATCCTGTTGGGCTAAAATTCTTATGTACTGTTGATGGTGACGTGGCAGTATATCAGTGGACGAAAAATATCGCGTACGGTACATGCATCACACAGGATTATTTTCAACCAAACCGCGTCACTGTTCACCTGGGTCAAACCGTGTTACTGTTCATCCACGTGGTCAAACCGCGTACTGTTGACTGATAACGTGGCGCAATCCTGAGCGTCCAAACTGTTTTTAATCCGATGGCCATGATTTACTCCATGTATCTATAAAAAGGGGGCTCCCCTCCCCCCCTAATTGGATATCTCTGAATCCATTTTTAGGATCCATTTTCTGTAATTTCTTCTCCATCTTGTACTTTCTATGTATTTTAATAAATTCCCATTTTGCCCCTAGTTCAATTATGAGTGGCTAGTTTTCTTTCAAGCTTGGGTTGAAGGTGAAGTCTCAACATGTGTCATGGGCTTTATTTAGTAAATTTACTTTCTCTTCCCCTCTAATTTTTGTGGATGTTTTGACTTCTCGTCGACAAATAATACTAATCTTGTCTAGTACCGCCTTGGTTTCACCGGCCCCCTAGTACAAGGTTATTATTATTTGGCACGATAAGCCCTTAGCACCATATTGATTAGAGCGTGGTTCATGAGGTGTGGATTCCCCCCTCATGATTTAATTGGCATTAATACGGATTATTTAGTCCATGATGCATGTTGATACGAATCCAGATACCCAAGTACGTCATTTCTAGGGATGGCAATTTTCGGGTCCGGGTCCGGGTTTGGCTGTTCCGGATCCGGACCTGGACACAAAATTCTCATAACCGGACCCGCATTGAACCTGGGTTTTTAAAATCAGGGTCCGGTCCGGGTTCAACCCGAAAAAATTCGGGTTTTCGGATTCCGGGTTTTGAACCCGGATTGCTTTATTTATTTTTTTTTGAAAAAGTAATTTGTTGTAAATATCCCATCACCGCCTGCTGCTGCTGTTGTGCCTGCTTCTGTAGCAGTTGTAATGACCCAATCACGGCTTGCTGCTGTTGCTGGACTCGCTGTTCTAAAAATCCCATCGATTACTGCTGCTGCTGGGTCTGGCTTTGCTGCTGATGTTGCTGTTGCAAGAACTTCATCATGGTATGCTGTTGCAATGCTAAACAGTGGACCCTGACATTAATAGCAAGGGACTCGTTCAGTTGTTGATCCTCCCAACTTTGCACAGACGTGTTGCTCGGCACAGTACTCTGCAAACGATCAAGATGCGGTTGTACTGGATCCATTCTTGCTGGTGTTGCTATTCTAAAGTCTGGAACACGGCCTGTGTTTTCCGTTCAAAAGCCTGAATCATTCACTCATTTACTGAGGAAAATGAGTGAGTGCAAGTGATAATGAATCATTCAAAACCAGAGCGTAGGAATAGAGAGGGCCAACTTGTCTCGTGGGAAGATTTCATTTGCTTTACAAAATTACAGATTTCACTTGTCTCGTGAGAGGAGAAATTATAGATTTACAGTAATTTTTTTTAGGTTGAAGGAGAAATTTCGAGAGAGGATCAGAGGAACGACTAACGAGAGAGATCTAGGGTTCACTTTTGTTTTTTTTTTTAATTTTTCTATTTATATTTACGGATTTACGGATCAAAATTAATATTAAAATAAATAATATCTGGGTCCGGGTTCCAGATTTGCTGGTTCACCTAAAACCGGATCCGGACCGAAAAAATGCGAGTTGTCAAAAACTGATCCGGATTCCGGATAACAACTATGTCGGTGCGGGTTGAACCCGGACCGGATTTTCCGGGTCCAATCCGGGTCCGGGTTTGGTTGCCATCCCTGGTCATTTCAATAGAATTCTCTTCAATTTATTCTCGCCATTTCAATTCCAATTTCAGAATTTATTCTCGCCATTTTAATTTAAGTTTTAGCATATTCCAAATCATTTCCACCACAGATCCAATCAACCATTTGCAAAATTAATTCTATACACAATTAAAATCCACCTCCTCGTGGGATCGACACTCGTCACAATTGATCTATACTACAATAGATTCGTGCGCTTGCGAGTACATTAAAATTTGCACAACAAGTTTTTGGCGCCGTTGCCGGGGAGGTAAGTAATTTTAATTCATAGAATTAATTTTTGTGAATAATTCCATTTAATTGTTTTCTTGTATTTTTTTCTTTAAAAAAAAAGAAAAAAAAAAGTGAATCTACATTTAAAGGTTAGTATTTCTTTTCTTTTTCTCTTCTTTAAAATTCTGTAATTTAATTTTCAAGTTATTTTTTTCCCTCTTTGAAATTTTTTTTTATCTTATTAATTTATTTTTAGTTAATTTATTTCACATATTTGTTTTTATGTATTTTTATAGAAATGTTGTAATAGTGCAATAAGCTTAGTATCGTAATTTCTCCCTCTTCTTTATTTTTATTTGTTTTGTTCCCATCTTTTTTTTTTATTTTATTTGTTTTGCATGCATGGTTGTAGATCATTATTACTTAATCTTGAGCCTATAGACATTGAATTAGAAAAAACACTTCGCACACACAAGCACGTTAAAAATAAATTTGGAATGGATTTACAAGCACCACATGAGAGGCCATTTAAGGACTACTTTAGTCCTTTAGCTAATTTGAGCACATCATGCACAAGATACCCAAATGTAGCTGCTAGGAGTTTTGAATTAAAACCTAGTGTGCTAAATTGTCTCCCCACATTTTATGGCCTAGAAAATGAGGACCCATATAATCATCTGAATGATTTTCATGCCATATGTCAAACTTTTAAATACGAGAATTTTTCAGACGATGATGTAAAACTTAGACTATTCCCATTTTCTTTAAAGGATAGAGCTCGTTCATGGTTAAATACTTTACCTGCTAATAGCATTTCATCATGGGAACAAATGGTAACGAAATTTTTGAATAAATATTTCCCAATGCATAAAACCAATGCTATTCGCAGGGAAATCTCAGAGTTTACCCAGAGAGATGATGAGCAGTTTTTCGAAACGTGGGAGCGATTCAATGGGCTACTCTTAAAGGGTCCACATCATGGGTACTAGAAATGGCACAAATGCCAATACTTTTTGGAAGGATTATTGCCGAATGTGCAAGAATGGCTAATGGCAACAAGTGGAGGATAGCTAATGTCAAAAAGTGCATAAGAGATTTGGGAATTTTTCCAGCGACAAGCGGATAATTCCCAACAACGGAGTCGGTCACTCAGGAATACTAGAAGAATTAAGGGAGTAAATGAGATTCACATTGGCGAATCCAGTTCAGAAATTAAAGAAGTCAAAGCAATAATTGAAGGTCTCTCTCGACAAATAACATCGTTATCGACTGCTAAATCAACAGAGCCACATGACCATGACTCATACTCAGATCAAGCCAATGCCATAGGTGTAATGAGAAAACCATCGAATTACAACCCATACTCCAACACATATAACCCTGGATGGAGAGACCACCCCAATTTTTCATGGTCTCAAGGATTCCAACAGAATGGACCAGCAGATCCAGCTCCACCAATGCAACAAATTCCTCAAAATCCTCAAGCCTCTCAGCCCCCATTTAGACCATACAATCAGAACCAGAATTACTCTCAACCCAAACCATGGGAGGATTCATTCCAGAATTTCAAGAATGCTACTCACTCTACGATTGAGCAACAGAACCGCACCATTGATGGACTACGAAATGAGTTGAGAGCGGGCTTCAACTCACAAGCCCAATCAGTTTCAAGCCTCGAGAAGATGGTGGGACAACTTGCTTCTTCAGTTCAGACCTTGGCAATGACTGTTGAGAAAGGCAAGTTTCCAAGTCAACCAGTGTCTAATCCTAAAGGAGTGCATGAAGAAAGTACCAGTTCACCGCAGCAGCATGGAGAGGTCAAAGTAGTCATGACCTTGCGAAAAGGAAAAGAAGTCGACAACAAAGTGGAGATGCCGGTGACAAAAGAAAATCAAATTGTACCTGTAAATGCTGAGGACTCACCACCGGAGGAGAGAGAAGAAACCAACCCACGAGAATATGTTCCGAAAGTTCCATTTCCTCAAAGGTTAGCTAAAGGAAAAAAGGGAAAATCCACAAGTGAGATTCTTGAAATCTTCAAACAGGTAAGTGTTAACATCCCTTTACTTGATGCTATTAAACAAGTTCCATCTTATGTCAAGTTTCTTAAAGACATTTGTACTAAAAAGAGAAATATGCATGTTCAAAAGAAGGCATTTTTAACAGAAAACATTAGTTCTATACTCCAACATAAAATTCCTTTAAAATGCAAAGACCCAGGCTCCCCCCACGATCTCATGTAGTATAGGGAACCACACAATTGAGAATGCTTTGTTGGATTTAGGAGCTAGTGTAAATTTGTTGCCTTATTTAGTATTCGTGAAACTTGGACTGGGAGAATTACATCTAACTCTAGTGGTGTTACAGCTTGCAGATCGGTCCACAAAAATACCTCGTGGTATTGTAGAGGACGTGCTTATCCAGGTAAACAAGTTTTATTTTCCTGTTAATTTCATTGTAATTGACACTCAACCAATACATGATTCAAGGAAGCACATCCTTATTATTCTAGGCTGACCTTTCTTGGCAACTGCGGATGCTCACATTCAATGCAGAACTGGAAATATGCAGTTGTCCTTCGGCAACATGACTATGGAGCTAAATATTTTCAACATTACCAAACAACCTCACAGTGCAGATGATGGAATTGTTGATGTGGATTTAATAGAAACACTAGTTGATAATACTTTTCTTTCAAACCTTAGTGATGATCCTTTACAAACATGCTTAACTCACTTTGGTTTTGATTTTGATATTGACAGATCGGTCGATGAGGTCAACGATCTACTTGACTCAGCACCATCCATGGACACTAATAAATGGAAGTCAAGAGTTGAACAACTAGCACCATCAGAGAAGAAACTCATCCCATCATCAGAATCACCATCGAAACTCGAGTTCAAACCATTACCCAACACTTTGGAATATGCATTTTTGGGAGAAGAAAGCACTTTGCCGACAATCACCTCATCATCCCTCAATGACGAACAAAAAGGTAAGTTGTAAGATGTTTTAAAAGAGCACAAAGGGGCATTAGGATGGACCATAGCAGACATAAAAGGTATAAACCCAGTAGACTGCATGCATTACATTCACCTTGATGAAAATGCTAAATCTACTAGGGAAATGCAACGTCGGTTAAATCCTAATATGAAAGAAGTTGTTAGAACATAAGTCCTTAAGCTATTAGACGCAGGTATCATTTACCTAATTTCTGATAGTTCATGGGTCAGTCCTGTACAAGTTGTCCCCAAAAAGTCAGGAGTCACAGTAGTTACGAATGCCGATAATGAATTGATACCAACTAGAGTAACTACAGGATGGCGTGTATGCATTGATTATAGAAAGTTGAATTCTGTCACACGTAAAGACCATTTTCCTTTACCATTTATCGATCAAATGCTTGATAGATTAGTAGGCCATGAATTTTATTGCTTTCTAGATGGCTACTCAGGATATAATCAGATTCCCATAGCACCAAAAGATCAAGAGAAAACTACTTTCACTTGCCCTTTTGGCACATTTTCATATAGGAGGATGCCATTTGGATTATGTAATGCACCTGCTACATTTCAACGATGCATGTTAAGCATTTTTTTTGATATGGTTGAACGATTCCTTGAAGTCTTTATGGATGATTTTTCTGTCTTTGGTGATTCATTTGATCAATGTTTACATCATCTAACACTAGTTCTGTAGAGATGTATCGAAAAGAACTTGGTCTTAAATTGGGAGAAATGCCATTTTATGGTAAAACAAGGTATTGTTCTCGGTCACATCATTTCGTGTAAAGGTATTGAGGTTGACAAAGCCAAGGTGGATCTCATTTCTAATCTTCCTCCACCCAAAACAGTCAGAGAAGTAAGATCTTTCCTTAGGCATGCTGGTTTTTATAGACGTTTCATTAAAGATTTTAGCAAAGTTTCTAGACCCTTATGCAATCTACTTGCTAAGGATGTACATTTTATCTTTAATGATTCATGTCTTGTGGCTTTTGAAAAATTAAAGCAATTGTTGACATCATCACCCATCATTCAGCCCCCAAATTGGAGCTTACCATTTGAGCTCATGTGTGATGCATTTGATTATGCAGTAGGAGCAGTATTAGGACAAAGAGTTGATTGAATTCCCTATGTTATTTACTATGCTAGTATGACATTGAATGATGCACAGTTGAACTATTCAACTACTGAAAAAGAAATGCTAGCAGTAGTGTTTGCATTAGAGAAATTTCGATCTTATCTCATTGGTTGTAAAATAATTATATTCACAGATCATGCTGCTCTTAAATATCTTCTCACAAAGAAAGATGCAAAAGCTAGACTAATTCGTTGGGTGTTACTTTTGCAGGAGTTCGACTTGGAATTTAAAGATAAGAAAGGCACAGAAAATGTTGTGGCAGACCATCTCTCTCGTCTCCATTTTGACACAATTACAGAGCCATTAACATTGAATGAGTCATTTCCAGATGAACAATTAATGAGTGTGGAAGTATTACCTTGGTATGCTGATATAGTTAATTATCTTGTTACAGGTAAACTTCCAGAGCATTGGACCAAGCAAGACAAGGCTAAATTCTTTGCGGAAATAAAGAATTCCTTTTGGGATGACCTGTATTTGTTCAAGTATTGTTTAGATCAAATTGTTAGACGATGTGTCCCAGAAAATGAAATTCAAAATATCCTTTCATTCTGCCATGAACAGGCTTGTGGAGGCCATTTCAGCGCTAAGAAAACAGCGACTAAAGTTTTACAATGTGGTTTCTATTTGCCAACTATATTTCGGATGCTTACACTTTCTGTTCTTCATGTGATAGGTGTCAACGAATGGGGAGCATTACAGGAAGGAATATGATGCCACTAAATCCAATTTTAGTGGTTGAGATTTTTGACGTATGGGGTATCGACTTTATGAGACCCTTTCCCTCTTCTTTTAGCCATCAATACATATTGGTTGGTGTTGACTACGTCTCAAAATGGGTAGAAGCAATTCCATGTAGGACCAATGATCACAAAGTGGTGATAGGATTTTTGAAAAGCAACATTGTTTCACGCTTTGGATTCCCTCGAGCGATAATCAGTGATGGTGGTGCCCACTTTTGTAACAAAGCATTCAAAGCTCTTTTGACAAAGTATCAATCACTCACAAAGTGGCGACCCCATATCATCCGCAAACCAGTGGCCAAGTTGAGATCTCCAATAAAGAAATAAAGCACATATTAGAAAAGACGGTGAGGCCAGACAGAAAAGATTGGTCATTAAGACTTGATGATGCATTATGGGCATATAGAACGGCTTTCAAGACCCCAATTGGGATGTCACCCTACAGGCTAGTGTATGGAAAAGCTTGCCACCTACCTATGGAACTTGAGCATCGTGCATATTGGGCCATCAAGAAATTCAACTTTGACATGCAGCAAGCCAGCTCAGAAAGAAGATTACAACTGGCAGAACTTGAAGAAATTCACAATGACGCATACGAAAATGCCAAGATTTACAAGCAACGGATGAAAGTCTTCCATGACAAGCAAATTATGAGAAAATCGTTCACTCCAGGTCAAAAAATGCTTTTATTCAATTCTCGCTTGCACTTATTCCCAGGTAAGTTACGCTCTCGATGGTCTGGTCCCTTTATTGTTCATACTGTTTTTCCACATGGGGCAATTGAAATTAAGGACCCAAAGAACGGTGTCACGTTTAAAGTTAATGGTCAAAGATTAAAGCCATATCTAGAATACCAACCACATGGATAAGACACCGAAATAAATTTGAGTGACCCACCAGATTTGAATTGATTTTTTTTTTCTTTCTTTTGATTTGATTTGATTTTTTTTTCATTCTTTATATTATTCTTCTGCTAATTGAAATTATTTTTGCATAAGTGTGTTTGTTTAACTATTAAGTTTTCTTTTATAATTTTTAATCATGAGTACCTTACTTAGACCGTTCCTCCTGAACATTCTTAAACCACTTTAACGTGTCAAAACTCATCTCAAAAGGCAGATTCGATTTTGTAAGATACATCGTATTTGGGCTCTGCAACCACCAGAGTTAGTATCCTATGTTGAGGGTTTAGAAAGCCAACTCAGAGATATTGAGAGAAGTGTTTACGACATCCAGTTGGAGCTTGAGGTAAATTCAATAAGAGGACGATTTTAATTTTCTTTGTGTGTTTTAATTTATTTTTTTTTGTGTGCTTTAGTTTGTTACCCCGGTGAAGTGGCGGATAACGGTACTCCGTGACAATCAAGTCGGTTACTTCAGTTTCCCATAATAACTAACATTCTGAGGCGAAAGTATGGATAGAAACGAGATTCTAGCGAAGCTTCACAAGCGATTCCCTTCACTTCCTCAGAATGCCCTTCTTACAATCTATAAAGCTCGGTCCGAACGCATGTGATTACTCATGAAGAATAACATACCTGCTGACATCCATTGGTTAATCGAGGCAAAAGTACGATTGGCAGGTGAGTTACCTCCTAAATTTATTGCATACATGCCTGGTTGTGATAAAAGAAATTATGCAAGAAAACGACGAGCTCGAAGAATTTCTGTTGCTTGTCATAAGTGTGCCAGAATGAGTTGCAATAGAAACCCATGTTCTTTAGGAATGGTGTCTGATAACAGAGAAGATAAGATTCAATTCATTAGGGATGGCTTGAATAAGGAGTCATTGGATGATATCCTTCTGTCTCTTGAAACGCATCCCAGTGGATATGTGCAAGGAGTGATTCTCCAGTTATGGCCATTATTCCAGAAAGAGCATGCACGATATAGTCTCGGGAATCTGACTATAAACGACCTTGTTTGCCAGTTTATAAGAAAAATGGATGGGAAGCCCATCCTCGACCCATAGAGGGCGTTCAAGCTGTTTCTGGACGTAAAACCAGAGGAAGATGTGAGCCACAGTCGCAACTACTTGTAAATATCCTTTCACTTTACTGTTGTTTTATTTTACTGTTGTTTTATCGTTTGCATTATTGTCTTTAATAATTTTATTACTGTTTGCTTTTTCCTTTTTAGTATTTCCTTTTTTACTCTCGAGCCACGTGCTTTGCACGTTATTTGACACTGACATGTTACCTCATTCACAGCTGTGATCCACTGTCACCAAGATTCTTAAATGTGATTTAATTTTTGTCAAGCACTCACAAATTGTTTTTGAGAAGTATCACAATGGCAGCTACTCCCAATAGACAATTCAAGAACATTTGTGTGCTTTCTGGATTTACCTATGGCAAACATAAAGAGTTCGTTAAGGCAGCCATAGATCTTGGTCGAAGAATAGCAGCGAGAAAATTACATTTGGTGTATGAAGGAGGTAACCGAGGGTTATCAAAAATGGTCTCAGAAGCAGCTTTTATCAGAGGAAGTCACGTGTTAGGCATCATCCAATTGGGCAGTTCGTCTGACTAATCAACTGGAGAAGAGTTAGTCGTCTCAGGTATGCAAGAAAGAATAACTGAAATGCTTAATCATGCTGATGCTTTTATTTTCCTTCCAGGAGATCTTGCAACACTAGAGGCACTTATGACACTAGCATCTTGGGCCCATCTACACATTCACCAGAAACCCATCGGTTTGTTAAATGTCAATAACTTTTATGATGGCTTTATCGCATTTCTTAACCATGCAATAAAAAACTATTTCATTCCTTCTAATGTGAAAAAACTTTTTATTTGTGCTCACACTGCTAATGAGCTACTTGATATGTTACAAGCTTATAAACCAGAGCCAGGCCCCTGGACCTTTGTGTTGGAGCGACCAAATAATGATGGTAACAGTAGCCGCAGTAAGAAGTACAAATTAGATTTAACTTTCCACCTGTAAATATTTTCTACTGTGTTGCACCACCCAGGTGATGTCTTCTAAACTCTATTTCTTTCCTTTAAAACATTGAGGACAATGTTTCGTTCTGGTTGGGGGGAGGGAATAGTCGACAATTGTGGAATCTTGGTTAAGTTTTTACTATTTTTTGTTGTAGAAACTAACTGTTGCTAACGTTTTGTGTTGAAGATTGCTGAATATGGAGTGTAGTTACTCTAGAAACGCATCTTCATCGTTTAAAAAAAAAAAATCGTTTTCTTCCTCTTTCTCCTTTATAAATATATATTTTCAAATTTTTGAGTCGAAGATGGCTGAATATGGAGAGTAGTGCCTCTAGAAACGCATCTTCTAAGTTTAAAAAAAAAAAAAAACCATTTCATTTTCTATCATTTTAAGTGTAACTTTTCTAATTAGTTTTTATGCATCATTTTCACATTTCTGCATGCATATTTTCCTTTCATGTTTAGAATAGGTTTTGGGGTAGAATGTTGTTTAAAAAAAAAAAAAATTGTGTGATTTGTTTTAACATTGGATGACATGATTAATTTTAAATTTTAGTATTTGTATTATCTTTGGTCTTAAGTGATGTTACGCTATGTTTGCTACTTTACATGTTGATGTCGGAGACAAATATAAGTTGCTTGAAGAAATGAACATGTCATAAATAAGTGCCAAGTAAGTTATTGAGCCTATCATTTTCTTTGAGAGTAACCCTTTTGCCCATTCTCTATACAGCTTAGCAGTTTATTATTTTATACACGATCTCTAGATTTCTTTTGAGTTAACCCTTTAAAAAAAAAATTTGGTAAAATTAAAAATAAAAAAAAGAAAAAAAAATGTGTGTTGCTACATTGGGAGGCCCATCTAACTAGTAGATATGGATAATTATTTAGAGCCCTAAAAGACGATGGAAATGTCATCTTTGATTCGTTTGAGCCTTTCTAGCCATCCATTTTATTAAATATCCATAGTTACCCCTTTTGAGCCTTTAAAAAAAAAAAAAAATTCTCTGCTTTTCTTTGTCAACTTATCATCTTGACCCACTCCGATTTGGAGTATTACCCGATGTCTTATAAGTTCCATCACTTATTTATATTTGAGAAAATATAAATAATTATTTTGTTCAGTGAAGTTATGCCAAAAAAAAAAACAACAAAACAAAAGTTGTTGTTTCAAAAGAATAAAAATAACAACAACAAGTGAAATACACCTTGCAACTTCAAAAAAAAAAAAATCTCTGCATTTTTCTCAAACACACACTTTGTTTTCCTTATTTCCCTTTTGTGTTAGCCATGTCCCTAGCCTACGTTACGTCCTAATAAAAGTCCTTCTTGATTTTAGGGAACTATAGTTTGAAGTAGAAGCTAGTTATATGGGCTAAAAAGATGTAGTGGTGCATAATAATAAAAGAAAAAGAGATAAATAAAATGGGTTGACTAGCATTTTTAAGATCGTATTATTTCTACGTTGATGGCATATTTCTTTCATCATTGGTGAGAGCATGTGATATCACTTCTTTATTATTTTCTCTCAATTACCATTCATTGGAGTGACTATTGTTATTGGGTTTAATTTCTTTGTGAGAGTGTCACTACTTCCAGTGAGATTTTGGGGTTTGACATGTCATTCTTGAAAGTAGCTATAACAAGGTCTACTGGGCTGATTCATGTGGATGGTTGATGTGGGTGTGATGTTTCTTTAGACTGGAGATAATGCTTATACTTTTATTTGATTGCTATCATTAATCTAATTGAATAAACATGAGTGTTTCTATTAAAAAAAAAATCATTTTGGATTTGAATTTCGTTTTCGCTTTATTTCCTAGGGACTAGCAATAAGCTGGTTGAGGGGTGTGTTGAGTGTTAGAAAATGTATATTTATAAAGGAGAAAATCATCATTTTACATTTCAAGTTTTACTAACAACCCTTACGTTTATGTATTTAAGCTTCTTGCAATTTAATTATGTGTGTTTGATTTTAATTAAGTATTTTATGTATTTTAGGGGCATCATGGTCATTTCACAATAAACGAGAGATCAGACGGCAAAACGGACATCACTTTTGAACTCAGGACGGTCGAAAACCTTAGGAAGAGCATAAAAGAAAAAATGACACTATTCACATGTACGGTATTGTCTACGTTACTGTTCATGACACTGTTCACATAGACGGGTCGATGACGTGGCATTGACCGATGATGTGGCATTGACTGATGAGGTGTCACGATCATGTTGGGCTAAAATTCTTATGTATTGTTGATGGTGACGTGGCAGCATATCAGTGGACGAAAAATCTCGCGTACAGTACATGCATCACATAGGATTATTTTCAACCAAACCACGTCATTGTTCACCCGGGTCAAACCGTGTTACTGTTCATCCACGTGGTCAAACCGCGTACTGTTGACTGATGACGTGGTGCAATCCTGAGCGTCCAAACTGTTTTTAATCCGATGGCCATGATTTACTCCATGTATCTATAAAAAGGGGGCTCCCCCCCCTAATTGGATATCTCTGAGTCCATTTTTGGGATCCATTTTCTGTAATTCCTTCTCCATCTTTTATTTTCTATGTATTGTAATAAATTCTCATTTTGCCCCTAGTTCAATTATGAGTGGCTAGTTTTCTTTCAAGCTTGGGTTGAAGGTGAAGTCTCAACATATGTCATGGGCTTTATTTGGTAAATTTACTTTCTCTTCCCCTCTAATTTTTGTGGATGTTTTGACTTCTCGTCGATAAATAATACTAATCTTGTCTAGTACCGCCTTGGTTTCACCGGCCCCCTAGTACAAGGTTATTATTATTTGGCACGATAAGCCCTTAACACCATATTGATTAGAGCGTGGTTCATGAGGTGTGGATTCCCCCCTCATGATTTAATTGGCATTAATACGGATTATTTAGCCCATGATGCATGTTGATACGGATCCAGATACACAAGTACGTCATTTCAATAGAATTCTCTTCAATTTATTCTCGCCATTTCAATTCCAATTTCAGAATTTATTCTCGCCATTTTAATTTAAGTTTTAGCATATTCCAAATCATTTCCACCACAGATCCAATCAACCATTTACAAAATTAATTCTATATACAATTAAAATCCACCTCCTCGTGGGATCGACACTCGTCACAATTGATCTATACTACAATAGATTCGTGCGCTTGCGAGTACATTAAAATTTGCACAACACCAGTTCGGCATCAACTTGCTCTATTTCATCTTCAGAGGCTGGAGGTGTTGCCATTTTTGCTTTACCCTTGTCCTTTCCTTTGCCCGCAAGGACTGGAATAGACGGTTCCTCTTCAAGGTCTTCCTCCTCCTCCTCCTCTTGAATAATGTGCTTTTTCCTGATTTTGGACTGGGTTGGGATGGAAGGTTCCTCACATTCTTTTTCTGAGTTGTCCTCTGCCTCTGTGGATGAGTTATCAGTCTCAGACTTATCACCTTCTTCCTCAGGTGGGTTAGATGGTTCAGCATCTTCTGATTCTACCTCTGCTTGTGGTTCGGCTGCAGCTTCTTCTGCTGGTTCATCTGTGGCAGTGGCTTCTTCACTGGCTTCTACTAGAGCACCTGTGGTGTTGGTGTCAAAATTGTACTGCTGGAGCAATGAATCAGGGAAGTTCCGGTGAGTGCGTTTCATGTACAGAGCAAATTGGTGTAGTTGGTTGTCCAGGTGCTGTAGATAACTCCAAAACCGATCGTTTTCCCTCTGCTGAGCTTCCGCACATTGAGTTATACTGGTGCTGAGTGCCTGGATTGTCTGTTCTAAACCAATAGCTCGTCTTGCTCCTGTTACAACAGCTGGTTCAGTGGTTGTTCCAGCACTCTCACCAGCAACTCTCTCAATGGTACGTGCCGTAAAGGCACCATCATTCTTGACATGGTCATCTCTGGCGTCAAGACGAACACCAAAAACTACACAAATGCTGGTGATGAGTGAAGGAAATAGCAAGGCAGCAGTTTGGTGAGTCTTAACTGCACAATCCCGGATTTCTTTTGCGATGATGCTACCCACATCTATGGGAAGCCCTCGAACAATGACATATAACAAGACCAACCTCTCTTGTGAAACCGTAGTAGTGTGAGTGGTGGGCATAAGCCTAGATTTCAGAAATTTCACCCACACCTTAGCAATAGGTTTCAAATCTATCCTATTAACTACACGCCCTTCCTCGTTAGCCCATGATGCCCCTTCGATTGTAAGAGTTGTGAAAATGGTGTTCCACTTTTTCGGGGTCAATTTATCAAGCAACTTGGCATACTCACAATTAATTTCAGCAGGTAAATTATAAAAAGCATTTATAACGCGGGAGTCTAATGGAACAAGTGTGTTTCTTACCCAAATGTTGTGCTGATCAGGGCTTACCAAATTGGCGTAAAATTCTTTGACTACTGGTAGCACAGGATCTCGAGGGTGGTTGCAAAACTCTAACCATCCTCGCTTTGCTGCAGCATTGTGAATTGTTTGCACAATTCCAGTGAGTTGTTCTGGAAATTGAAACCCTTTTTCTTCCAGAATCTTACGCGGCTCTATGAATTCTTCATATTTTTCTTCGGCGTGGTAACTCTGGAAGCGTGACGGATCTTTGAGGCGGCTGGCTGTTTTCTTATACCTCGGCATTGCTGTAGCAGTAACAAATTAAGGCTAATGTCCCTGAGAGTAAAATGAGAAGAAGAGGTTAAGAATTATGAGAGTTGTACTTGCGAAGGAGATGGGGAATAGTGTCGTAGAGCACTAAGCACAGTGACTCCTTTTTATAGTGGACTTTAATTGAAGATAAATACGGTAACTAAAGATAAATGAGGGAAGAAAATATTTTGAATTTAATGTGCATATCCCAAAAACATCGGCCAGTGAAATTAAGGCATTAATTTCAGAGATTTTTTCGCAATTTCTATCCACATCCATGCCTCCATCTGTCATGATTTATCTCCAACGGTAAGTGAGAGGCTCCATCTTTTAATTTACTGTAACGGTAAAATTGGTTGCTGCAGCACCCATTCGCTTACTCTAGCAACGGTTACATACTCCACACTAAAGCCTCTGACACGTGGCTCACCTCTGCATTCTGCCACCATACAACCTCACTTGTCAATATGGAATTCAATTGTCACACATACTTCCCACAAAAATTAATTCTAAAATTAATTAAAAATAAATAGATCAAATGATAGCAAAAGTAAAGAATGCAATAATGTGAAATGATAAAATTAAATAGTTAGAATGGAAGAACAAAATTAAATAAGATGGTAAAGAGGGAGAGCTGTCAACAAAACCAAAGGAGATCAAAGTTGGTTTGAATTGGCTGTCTCCACAATGGGTTGCCTCCCATGGAGCGCTTAATTTAAGGTCCTTCAGCCTGACCTTCTTTCATTGTTCAATAGCTAGGTTCTTTAAGGAGGAACACCTCCTTTGAATAATCTGCAGCTGGATGTATGTAGTGCTTAACCCTGTGTCCATTAACCTTGAATTCTTGACCTGTTTGTTCATCTAGAAGATCAACAGCTCCATGAGGATAAAATTTTAACAGCTTAAACGGGCCAGACCATCGTGACTTGAGCTTTCCTGGAAATAATCTTAGTCTTGTATTGTGGAGCAACACTAATTGACCAGGGTTGAATTGCATGTGCTGAATATGCTTGTCGTGCCAGTGTTTTGTCCTCTCTTTATAGATTCTTGCATTTTCATATGAAAATAGTCGTAATTCATCAAGCTCACAAAGTTGAAGCTTCATTTGCTCTGCTGCAGCATGAATATCCCAATTTAATTTCTTCAGTGCCCAGTGTGCTTTATGCTCTAGCTCTAGTGGCAAATGACAAGCCTTTCCATAAACAATTCGGTAAGGAGACATGCCGAGTGGAGTTTTGTATGTTGTTCTGTAGGCCCATAGAGAGTCATGCAAGTGTAAAGACCAATCCTTCCTCGTTGGGTTCACCACTTTTTCTAAGATCTTTTTAATTTCTCTGTTGGACACTTCAGCCTGACCATTGGATTGTGGGTGATATGTTGTTGCTACCTTGTGTCTGACTCCATATTTCATCATAGCTGCAGCAAAGACTTTGTTGCAAAAATGTGTACCCTCATCACTAATAATTGCTCTAGGAGTGCCAAACCTGGAAAAAATATTTTTCTGAAGAAAAGCCACCACTGTTTTAGCATCATTGGTAGGTAATGTTGCAGCTTCTACCCACTTGGAGACATAATCCACAACAACAAGGATATATAAGTTCCCAAAGGATGGTGGGAAGGGTCCCATAAAATCTATTCCCCAGACATCAAAAACTTCCACTTCTAGAATGTTAGTCAATGGCATTTCATGTCTTTTAGTTATGTTCCCTGTCCTTTGGCACATGTCACAACATTTAACAAATTCATAAGCATCTTTAAAAATAGTAGGCCAGTAATAACCTGATTGCAGAACTTTAGCAGCTGTTCTATGACCACCAAAATGTCCTCCATATGCTGCAGCATGGCATGACTCTAGTATGTGGTGTATTTCTCCTTCGGAAGCACATCTTCGTATTACTTGATCTGAGCATAACTTATATAAATGTGGATCATCCCACTGATAACTTCTAACATCATGAAGAAATTTTTTTTTCTCCTGAAACTTCAGCTCAGGTGGTAGCATCCCACTTACTAAGTAGTTAGCAAAATCTGCATACCATGGGGGTCCTGACTGCTGCAGCATCTGTGCTTGTTGTATTGCCAACAACTGTTCATCAGGAAATGTTTCAGTGATGCCCCTCCTTGTCAATGTACTAGTGTCTGCTTCCAGCCGTGACAAGTGGTCTGCCACTTGATTCTCAGTCCCCTTTCTATCTTTAATTTCCAGATCAAATTCTTGAAGCAATAAGATCCATCTGATTAATCTTGGTTTGGCATCCTTCTTTGAAATTAAATATTTGATGGTTGCATGGTCTGTGTAAACAGTTACTTTAGTACCCACCAAGTAAGCTCTGAATTTGTCAAAAGCAAATACTACTGCTAGCAACTCTTTCTCTGTAGTGGTGTAATTGATCTGAGTTGGAGTGAAAGTTTTGCTTGCATAGTATATGGAATGAAAAACCTTATCCTTTCTTTGCCCTAATACTGCTCCCACAGAATGATCACTAGCATCACACATCAGTTCAAATGGTAAAGTCCAGTCTGGAGATATAACTACTGGAGCAGTGATCAGAGCTTTCTTTAATTCTCCAAATGCTTGAAGGCAATCTTTGTCAAAGTGAAAAGGTTTGTCATGTTCCAGCAATGAGCATAGTGGTTTAGCTACTTTGGAAAAATCCTTAATAAATCTTCTGTAAAATCCAGCATGACCCAAAAAACTCCTAATACCCTTTACTGAAGTTGGAGGTGGCAGTTTATCTATTACCTCTATCTTGGCTTTGTCTACCTCAATGCCATTCTTGGATACCTTGTGACCCAACACTATTCCTTCTTGCACCATGAAATGGCACTTTTCCCAATTGAGTACTAAGTTGGTCATCTCACATCTTTTAAGAACTTCTTCCAAGTTGTGTAAACAATCATTGTATGTTTCTCCAAAAACTGAGAAGTCATCCATGAAAACTTCTAAAGTCTGCTCTACCATATCAGAAAATATAGACATCATGCATCTCTGAAAAGTTGCTGGAGCATTGCATAACCCAAAGGGCATTCTTCTGAAGGCAAAT